>CM077164.1:18593454-18660939 GCA_039583875.1 Platanthera guangdongensis
AAAGTTTGCTTCCCTAGATGTGAGGGCCCCACCAATGGCCACCGTGGAGACACTGGACACCTGGGCGGGTAGAGAAAAAGGCAAAGAACAACCTCAAACGAGTTGTGGAGAAGGCGAACAGCCTCCAGCGAGTTGTGGGCGGGCGAATAACCTCCGGCGAGTTGCGGGGCGCGCGAATGCTCCTGCGAGAAATCCCGCTTGGCAGGAGGAACTGGCGGAAAGAGCAAAAATAGACTATCAGAAAGTCGGTTGTGATTACGAGAGGATAGAGCATTATAATTTTAATTTTAAAACTCAATATGTGTGCTGCGACTATCCATTTAGGATGTGCGTATATCAATCCACATTAAAAATAATTTTTAAGAACATAATGACAATAGATAAATTAAATCCTCAACCAAGAGCCGACCTTGATTCATTCATCTTCATCACCAAATCCGTAGAACCAGCGAAGTGTATTTGATGTCCTCAGGGTTCGAACTCTCACAACTGAAAACATGAAGATATTCTTCTTCCCCCTCATGGCACCAGGCCACACTCTCCCAATGGTAGACATGGCCAAACCCTTCGCCATTCACGACGTTAAGGTGGCTTTGCTCGCAATTCCTTCCAGCATTCCTCAGCTCAGCCGCATGATCGGCTGCAATTCCTCTGTTTCCGACCACCCAATCAATCTCATCTCTTTACCACTGCCGCCAGGCGGTTTGAATCTTCCCGGCGGGCATGAGAATCTCTCTTCCCTTCCCAGCGTCGCCCACGCCGCCGAATTCTTCCGGGGCCTAGAGTCTCTCCGACAACCTCTCGATCAAATTCTCCAATCACACCGCCCTGATTGCATCATCTCCAACATGTTTCTCCCGTGGACTGGACTGCTGAAGTTGCTGCGCCGCTCTGCATGTTAAAGCCCATTGTAAAGTCCAATGTAAAGCTCATTGTAAAGCTCATATTAAAGCCCATTGTAAATCTTATTTTCTGTTAATATAGTGCAAGCACATTGTAAAGTCCAATGCATTTATGAGCCCATGTTGTTTTAGGTTTAGTCCCACATTATAGATTGGGATTCCTCTTCTCTTCTCTTCTCTTCCTATATATTTGTACTCATACCTATTGTTTACACTTAATCAATAGAAGGCTTTTGTCATTCTAACATGGATCAGAGACAGGTTACCATTAAACTCTTTTTCGCGCTCGCACCTCTGCTCGCGCATCTGTCTGCCTGTCCGCAGCTCGCTGCTCTCCAGTTCCGCAGCTCTCCAGATTGCCTGTCCGCAGCTTTAAAGATTGCCTATCCACAACTCTCCCCTGGCCGCAGATCGCTGTCCATAGCTCACCCAGCCTGATTGGCAAACTGTCTGGCCGCCCAACCTGCACCCTTGCTGCTCTCCAGCCGCCCTAGCTCGCTGCTCTCCAGGGTTGCCCAGACCGCAGCTCGCCGCCCCCCAACTCGTCGCCCACAGCTCGCTTCCCTTAGCCCGCAGCTCGCTGCTGTCCAGCATTCGCCCAGCCCGCAGCTCGCTGCCCCCAACTCGAAGCCCACAGCTCGCTTCCCTCAGCCCGTAGCTCTCCTACCGCAGCTCACTTCCCGCAACTCGCCACCTCGCCCAGCCCGCAACTCGCCGCCCACACTTCGCCTCCCGCAGCTCGCCAGCTCGCCCATCCCGCAGCTCTCCTCGCCTGCAACCCACCAGGCCGCCCGTCCGCCTCTCGCTGTGCTCACCGCTTTTGCCTAATCCGCTCAGCTACTCTCCACTCCGACGTCATGACCACCACGTTGATCTCGCCACCTCTAAAGCTACTACCTTCCAACTGGCCACCGCCAGCGACTGGTCGGACTGGACCCTTATTGTCGAAGCTGCCCTCTTCACTCGTGATCTCTAGGATCACATCATCGGAACTCCCCCCACCTCTACAAGATCTCCTGCTACCAGTTCTGCAAGCTCTACTATTATCACCACTGCTGCCACCACCGCCTCCGCAACCACCCCTGATGATGCAACTCTGTAGCGATGTCGCGATCAGGCAATTCAGGCTTACATCCTGGAGTTTGTCGCTCGTCCGCTCCTCACTTCCATTGGTCACCTCTCCTCCGCCCGCGCTATGTGGGAGTATCTTCGGGACAGATTTTTTCCCCACAGTGGAGCTCGCCGTCATTGCCTCATTTGCGATTCTCAGTCTACTCGACAAGGCGGGCGTTCCATTCAGGATTTCTTCACCATGATGAGCACCTTCTTGCTTGAATTGGATTCCATGGTCCCTTTACCCTGCGGTTGTGCTCGCTCCTTGGAGTTTCAGCGTCATCTCTCTGAGGGCCACCTCCATCGTTCCTTGCCGCCCTTCTCCCCGAGTTTGCTCTCCTAGCAGCTCAGCTCCTTCATCGAGTTCCTCTTCCTACTTTGAATGAAGCCCTGATTGCCCTGCTTGATGAAGAAACTCGCATTCGTCCTCCTATGGATCCTCTGCCTCCTCCTCAGACCGACACAGTTCTTGCTGTTTGACTACGGGACAACACTATTACCTGTAACTACTATAAAAGGTGGGTCACATGAAGTTCGAGTGTCCCACTCGTCCCCCACGACCTGATGACAACTGTCGTAACAACCGCGGTCGGGGGCGGGGTCATGATCAGAGTTCCAAACCACTGATGCCGCTGCTACAGATCGACTACAATGCCTCGAGGAACTACTCCTTCAGCCACCCTTGCTTCAAACAAACCACCACTACAGCTCACGGCCTATCTGTCGCTCCTGGTACTCCTCTTGTTCGAGTTTCACCAATTGCGCCTTGGTATTTTGACTCTGGGGCCTCCTGCCACCTCACCAACATTTCAAAAATTCTCACCAATTGTACCTCCAACGCCACTCACCCTCAGGTCACCACTACTGACGGGGTTATGTCCCTATTATGCAGTCTGGCTCAATCACCCCAAGCTCTGCTCCCTATGGTCACCTTACCCTCTCCAACATCCATCATGCCCCTCGCCTCCACATGAACCTTATTTCTGTAGTACTCTTTGTGATATTGGCCTTGCTGTTTTATTTTCCTTTCTAACTGTGTTGTGTAGGATTCACGGATAGCTCAGAAGATTGGACGGGGCGTAGGACTGGTGGACTGTATCAGCTGGAGTACCTTCACATCCCACCATAATTACCTTTTGTACCTTCTCTGCTCTTTCTATTATCTCTGATGTCGACTTGTGGCACAAACATTTAGGCTATTTTTCTGGTGATCGACTTCGAAGTGTTATCCGCTCTGGAGCTTTGGGTTGTGTTTCTTTTTCCCCCTCTCTATCTATATACGGGTTGTCGGTTGGCAAAGCACATTGCTCTACCTATTTTCCAGCAGTGCTTCCTGTTGAGTACATTAGTATCAATGTACTTATTTTGAAGAAGTCTTCTCAGCTCAATGATATACACATTGTTGTATTTGATGGATGTTAAGTTCATGTGTGCAGGTAAATAAAGCTAAGTACAGAGTGTCGAGACACTCAGGACTAGTGTCGACACACACTGAACAAGTTGTGTCAAGACAAAGAGAAGATGTGTCGACACTAATGACAACTGTGTCGACACACTATGTCGAGACTAAATACAATTGTGTCGACACTCATGACTAGTGTCAACATACTCTATTCACACTTTGTTGAGACTGAAGACAATTGTGTCGACACTCAGACTAGTGTCGACACACGCTCTAATCAAGCTGTGTCGAGACTGAAGACAATTGTGTCGACACTCGGGACTAGTGTCGACACATTGTTTTCAAACTATGTCGAGACTGAAGACAACTGTGTCGACACACAGGACTTGTGTCGACACATTCCACATAAGTTGTGTCGAGACAAGTTAAAGAGCTATGTCGACACATTTAGAAGTTTGTCGACACCACTGCAAGAGCAGTGTAGACACTCAGGACTTGTGTCGACACATTTAACTGTCATGGTTCAACACTTCAGCAGACATGTTTCCTAAGTATAGAAATCAAGACGGAGGTACTGACAACTGTCAGAACTGTCAGATGTCAGTTATTACCTGGATCAACTGGTTGCTCCTATCAGAGCCTATTTAAAGGAATTTAGTCTTCAAAAAAAGACAAGAAGCAGCACAATTTTGTGAAGACAAAAGTCTAACGCATCAGCTACAATTTAGAAGGAGGAGAGAGGTCTGATCAAGAATCATCTTTAACATCTCTCCAGCCTAGATCAACCCTAATTTATACTTCAAGAAGCTTTGAAAAGTTAAGAAGGGTTAGATCAGATCTATCTTGACAAAGATCAAAGGAAGCACATTCATCAAGATTAGATCAAGAAGCTGTTACTCAGATCTCTCTTGCTGGGTGACATTTTATAATTCAATTTCTTTTACCTACTCTCATTATGTAAGATCTACTTGTAGATCTGAGTGGAGGAGAATTATTCTCATTTTTTTGTAAGCCTGTGTTATAAAGGCTGAGGTAGGGCTGGGATTTCCTGAGGTGGGAGAAGTTGGAAATTCTCTGAGCTGTAGGGCAGGTGTTGCCTGAGAAGTAGGAGTGTGGATTCACTTTGAGGTAGAGTTCTTGGAAAGAACTTGAGGTGTAGGATCTTGGTGATCTGAGTGGTAAGACTTGTAAAGTCTGAGTTGTAGGAGCCGGGTGAGCTCTGAGCTGTAAGATCTAAGGATCTGAGTAAAGGAAAGAGAAGGAGTTTAGCCGAATCTAGTTCATTGCTAGATAGGCGAAGGGAGAAAGTGGATGTACCCATAAATTGGGGAACCATTATAAATCTGTGTTCATTATGCTATGTGTGCTGAATTGTTGTGTTGTGTTTATTTTCCTAATTGTTGTTAAGTATATCTTGATTATCTGACAGAATTAATCATATTAAAGAAAGTAGTACTCTGATTATTAAAAAGGGGTGTCATAATTTAAATTGGACCTATTCACCCCCCTTTAGGTCATTAGTAATCTTAAAGTAAACATTTACAATTGATATCAGAGGGAGGTTGTCTGAAAAAGGCATAACAACCTAGTAAGAATCCAAAGGATTACAGAGAAAGATATATCATGGCCCAGAGTGAAAACAATTCCATTAAGCTCCATGTCTACTCCAAAGAAAACTTTGGAATATGGAAAGAAAGAGTCGGATTATTCATAGAAGCAACAAATCCAAGAATATACATCACAATGATTGAAGGACCTTTCATTCTTATGAAAGTGTCAGTTCTTGATGCAAACATTAAGACACCCAAGACTTACATGGAAATGGATAAGAATGAAATCATTCTGGCCTCTATGGACAAGAGGGCTCAGAATATTATAGTAAGTGCAATAGATGATTCCACTTTTCAGAATCTGATTCATTGCAAGATAATCAAAGAAATGTGAGAGTCTTTGATTGTTTACATGGAAGGAACTGAAGAGGCCAGAGATGATAAAAAATATTTGCTAAATCAACAGTATAAAGCCTTCAGACAAGATAAGAAAGATTTAGTGGCTGACTGTTTTGAAAAGTTCTTCAGAATTGTAAACAACCTGAGGACTTATGGCAGAAGTTTTACTAACAATGAACTTAATGACAAGTTATTGAGGTCCCTGAACAAGGAATGATGCATTAAGATCTGTGTCATAAGAGAAATGAGAAACTTAGCCAACATAGACCCCCAAGCCCTATTTGAAAAGTTGTTGTCTCATTAGTTACAGCTCAATCTCAGAAAGTCTGAAGAAGAATCAGGCAGAGCACACAATAAAGAAAAGACTTTGACTCTAAAGGCTGAGTCATCCAGAAAAGTCAGGGAGAAGCCAACTCTCTTAGAAAAACTGGAAACTTCTTCTAAGTGTTCAGAATCATCCTCAACAAAAAGGGAACTAACTGAGGAAGAACAGTCTCTCTTATCTAGACAGTTCAAGAAGATGTTAAGGAGAATAAAATAAGGTAAGTGAGAGGGTCAAGCTGGAGACTCTTCTCACAAAAAGATCAATCATCTAGAGAAACCCAGGAAGAAGAATTCTGGGGACAGGTATGGCTCTTCTCAGAACAAATACATTAAAACTAATATAGTGTGTTATTGTTGCAATAGAAAATGACATGTCATAGCTGATTGCCCAGTAGAAAGAAAGGAGAAAAAGTCAGAGAACTTGAAGGATGGACAATACAAGAAGGCTGACAAAAACTTCTTAACAAAAAGACAGTTGACACTGTCTGACAGTAAGTCTGGTTCATCAGGATCAGAAGAGGAGGAGACTCTCATGGTCCTGATGGCTACTGTGGAAACTCAACCAGGAGAAGAAGATCAGGATTGTTCAGATCCTGCTAAGGTAAAATTAATCTTTCATAGTTTAGCCTCTGATTCTTTTTCTACATCAGAAAATGAATCACGTTCATACTCTTCTAATAGTAAAGAACATGATTTAGACATTGAAGTAGATTTTAACTCCCTTATCAACAGATATAGGAAGATACTAAAGGCCTTGATTGCAAGCAGACAGCTTGCTAAAGATCAGGCCAGAGAATTATAATCCTTGAGAGGATTATCTTCTCAGTTGATAAGTGCTAACACAAAGTTGGACCTACAAAAACTGAAACTTATAGAATTAACTAACCAGATAGATAGCCAGGCAGAGGTGATAATAGAATAGGCCAAGACTGTCAAAGATCCGGAAGTAAAGCTTGCTCAGGAAAGACAACTCCTGACTCAATTCTCAAAACCTAAGTCAGTGCTACCTATCATAGATATCTTTTCTGCACTATTTAGAAGTGGTGTAGGGTATGGTAAGAATAAAAAGTTTAATAAGAAGTCTATACCCAAGGGTAAAACTCCAAGTGGTCAAGATAGGCAACCAGTCAAGTATCTACCTTCTAACAGATGCTTGAGATCATGTGTTCCTGGACACATGATGTCTGTGTTCTCTACCAGTAAGGTCAATAAAGAGCCTTGTTGGAAGGATCAGATATCAAAAGGCAATATAGGAAAAGAACCACCATAAAAGGTGATCAATCTAAGAAGCTAAGGAATTCTTGGAGCTGATCTCAGTGTATCTCACCTAAATCTGAAAGGTAAGGGTGTGAATTTTGCACCTCTACCTTGGAAATTGGATTACAATTCTGTGTTGCACAAAAGAACAACTTCAAATATGCAACCAAAGAAAAGATACAACAAATTTGAGTGTTGGTGTTGTGGGAATGTTGAGCATTTTGCACTAGATTGTTGGTATAATCCAACAACTCCTTCATATAAGTTTCAACCAGCTTTATTTAGAAAGACTGTTGTGTTTCACACAACAAAACCTAACAGGAACCAAGACCATAAAACTTGTTGGGTGCCTAAGGTGAACTAAATTTTTGTTTGCAGGTGGAGCCAAGTACCACTAATAGGTCAGTATGGTACTTGGATAGTGACTGTTCCAGGCATATGACTGGATCAAGGAGTTTACTAAGAGATTACACTCCAGTTAAGAATGGACTAAAAGTCATCTTTGGAGGGTCAGAGAAAGGACTCACCAAAGGATATGGTAACATTTCTAATGACCTAGTTACCATCACTAAAGTAGCTTATGTAGAAGGATTGAACCACAATCTGATAAACATAAGTCAGCTTTGTGATATAGGATATGAAATTATTTTCCACAATGACAAGTGTTTGATAAGGAATTCAAGTGATCAAGAGATTATCTTATCAGACACTAGGAGTGAGAACATTTATTTTCTAAATTTCCTTAGTATTAATGAACAATCACCTGTATGTCATGTAGCTAGTGAGAAAGACACTTTGTGTGTACAGTGGCACAAAAGGCTGGCTCACTGAAACTACAAAGCTATGAGTAAACTATTATCTATGGATTTAGTTAGAAATAGTGCACAACTAAAATGCTCCAAAGAAGGCTTATGTCCTGTATGTCAAAAATGCAAACAAACAAAAGTCTCTTTTAAGAGCATTCAGTCCAATGACACTGAGACGTGTCTGTACTTACTTCATACAGATCTATTTGGTCCTATGCAAGTTCTTAGTTTGGGTAGAAAGTTCTATACCAATGTGATTGTGGATGATCACTGCAGGTTTGCTTGGGTATTCTTCTTAAGGAGAAATTCTGAAACACTAGACATCCTTGCTGACTTTGTCAAACAAATTTAGAATGAGATGAGATATTTTGTGATCAATCTTAGAAGTGACCATGGTACAGAATTTCAATCTGAAAGGATGCCAAATTTTTGTAAGGAACTAGGAATCTTTCAGGAGTTCTCCTCTCCAAGAACACCACAGCAAAATAGAGTTGATGAGAGGAAAAATAGAACTCTTATTGAGGCATCCAGAACAATGCTGAGTGATTCATCTCTCCCAGAATATTTCTGGGCTGAGGCTGTAAACACAGCATGCTATGTTCAAAATAGAGCATTGATCAACAAGTATCATAATAAGACTCCCTATGAACTAATGAAAGACAGAAAACCAAATATGTCCTACTTTAAATTTTTTGGTAGAGTTAGAACCCGCCAACCCAACAGTTCATCTCAAAACCCAGGTGTTGAGATGAAGAGCGGCGGAGTACATGAACCCAAAGGGGAGAAGACTGCAGATGTTGTGGGATTAACCCCATCCACAGAACTGCGGGGATATTCCGCCACAAGGGGCCCACCGAGGTCAACACCCAGACCTGAAACGCGATGGGGAAGCCAAACACGCGGTCTCATACACATGAGTCCTGCTGGATAATATAATCTCAACATACCCCCGCAACAGGACAACCTGCTCTAATACAAAGTTAGAACTCACCAACCCAATAGTTCATCTCAAAACCCAGGTGTTGCGATGAAGGGTGGCGGGGTACATGAACACAAAGGGGAGAAGACTGTAGGCAGTGTGAGATTAACCCCAACCACAAAATCGCAGGGATATTCCACCACAAGGGGCCCACTAGGGTCAACACCCAGACCTAGAACATGATGGGGAAGCCAAACATACGGTCCCACACACACGAGTCCTGCTGGATAATATAATCTCAATAGGTAGTAAGTGTTATGTTCTGGACAATGGGAAAATTTATCTAACCAAGTTCTCAAAGAAATCCTATGAAGGAATCTTTATAAGGTATAGTCTTCATAGCAAAGCATACATGATCTACAACTTGAAGCATCAGGTTGTAGAAGAATCTACTAATGTAGTGTTTGATGAATCATCTGTTTTATGTAATAAGACCTCTAACAGCTATAGTCTAGGTGTTGTAAATTCTAGAATGGAAAAGCTAAAAATAAGTGACTCACCTAACATAGAGTTTGACATTAGTTATAATATAGAAATTCCTATAGAAGATATTGCAACTACTCAGGGGGATGAAGAGAATCACCCTAATCCTCCTGCAGTACTAGGTGATGATAGACATCTTCCAATAGCAGTTAGACACCTTACAGACCATTCTATAAATCAAATATTTGGTGATGCCAGATTATGAGTGACTACTAGAAGTAGACATCACAATGAGGTTTTATACTCTAGTTTTTCTCTCAGGTAGAACCTAAAAGGTTTGAAGAAGATAATTCAGATTCCAACTGGATTATGGTTATGCAAGAAGAACTTAATCAATTTGAGAGATATAAAGTCTGGAGTCTAGTTCCTAGACCTAGTGATCACAATATCATAGACACTAAGTGATTTATAGAAATAAATTAGATAAATATGAGGTTATAGTTAAGAACAAAGCGAGATTAGTGGCTAAAGGATATAGACAAGGGAAGGGTTAGATTATGACCAAACTTTTGCACCTGTAGCTAGGATAGAAGCCATAAGATTGTTTTTAGCTCATGCAGCATTCAAAGGATACAAGGTCTATCAGATGGATGTAAAGTCAGCATTCCTAAATGGTACACTAAAGGAGGAACTCTATATAGAGCAGCCACCAGGTTTTGTTGTCCTAAACACAAAAACTATATTTTCAGATTGCACAAGGCTTTGTATGGGTTAAAACAGGCACCTAGAGCCTGGTATGAGACCTTATCTATCTTTCTTATAGAGAACAAGTTCCCTAGAGGAAAGATAGACAAGACACTATTTCTTAGGAACATCAAAGGATCAAGCATCTTAGTCTAAATTTATGTAGATGACATAATCTTTGGGTCTACTAATGAGAAGCTGTGTAGCAAATTTGTAAGGCTTATGCAAGACAAGTTTGAAATGAGCAGTATGGGTGAGCTAAAGTTTTTCTTAGGATTCCAAGTTAGATAATCTGAGGATGGAATATCCATCTATCAATTTAATTTCACTAAGGAGTTGATTAAGAGATATGGTATGGAGAATTCTTCTACCATAAGAACTCCAATGGGTTCTACAGTGTCACTACACAAGGATGAATCTGGAATACCATTTGATGAAACCTTGTATAGAGGCATCATTAGATCACTCATGTATTTAACTACTAGTAGCTAGATATTATATTCTCAATATGTGTCTGTGTAAAGTACCAAGCATGCCCCAAAGAGTCTCATTATACTGTTGTTAAGAGAATACTGAGATATCTTAAGGGCATACCCAATCTTGGGATTTGGTATCCTATGGATAGTGATTTTGAACTTACTGTGTACACAGATGAAGATTTTGCATGGTGTAAAGAAGATAGAAAAAGTACTTCTGGAACTTGCCAGTTTCTAAGGAAAAGACTTATCGCTAGCCAGCACGACGCGATGCTACCTACACCTGTGGCTAGCATGTTTGTACTTTTTGCATATGGAAACCTGCTCCCGCGAGTGTGCGGTGAGTGTGCGGTGTTCCTTGGGGTTGACGGGAATAGTCCCCCTTGTGTTGCATATAGAGTCCGGAATCAAAGTACAGACATAGGCATTGTGTGTGAAGCCTACCCGGACATATTGGTCTGGATCGGTGATGTTGCATTTGTTATGGTTGCCGGAGAAGACTCCGTGCTTTGGTTTTTTGGGTTTCTACGCGGTAGATTGCAGTAGGGATCCTTGGGGATTAACTCCAAGGCACACCCAGAAAACTGAGCGGAATCATTGTTCTGCTAACTTGGCGGTTGGGGAACCAGCCTTGAACATAATGGGGTTATGTGATTGTTTGGAAATGGCAGAATCCGAGAGAAGCTTGGCTAGTGCGTACGTCTTAAGGTGTACTACGCGTTGTGAGCAATGGGCAAGTGGAATCAGACCTGGGCTATGTGGTTCGGTGCGAGAGACCCGAAAATGGGACTGGCCGTTGGCATAGTTGGGAGCCTTAGACAGTGGTCAGAAAGTCTAAAATGCTCACGTTGTTGCCATACTGGTGGTGGTGGTGAAGATGCTGAAGTGTCAGGATTCACCGATAATGTGCCCTGAGTACACAGGGTGTTTGGCCGTACGAGCCTACACCTGTGGCTAGCATGTTTGTACTCGAGAGAGCGTCGTGGTGGTCTCAGCGCAGACGACGAGGGCACGTGCACCCTTTAAGCTCTCGGCAAGGCACTTGGCAAGACGGAGGGTCCTTCCTTGAAAATCTCAAGAATAGAATTGATTAAACTCCAGAAGGCCCTGGAGTGATACTATTATGTCCTCAAGTTGAGGGGAAGCAACTTCCTGATATAATGATTGAAGATGCTCTAGCTATAGTTGATACACATCAGCAAATTCCTATGAAGAATGCAGAGATTGAGGGGGAGATTCCGACAGAGATCTCTGCTCAAGAAACTGAGAATGTTATTGAAATTTCTGAGGATAGGGAACCTGCAGTTTGGTGAGCCAAAGAGTGATGTTGTTGATTATTCTTCTTAATACATGAGAGTTAACTTAGAGATAAGAGAAGAGACAAGGAAAGAGGATGAGGATGTCTGTGATCAAGAGACATCTCATCAAGCTGATCAGATGTCTTCAACATTCCTGGCATAATTGAAAGGTCTGTTGGATGACCAGAGGAGGCAACTTGAACATTTTGTTGATGATTCAATCAAATAATAAAGAAATGATCTGTCCACAGATATCAAATCCATTAGATTTGAAGTGAACCTGCTTAAGGCCAACACAATGTCTTTCTTCATGAGAGATGCTCCAGTTGTAACCTACACTGAAAGCATGCTTGATAAAATCTGGAAGAAGCTGTTTGACATCATGGAAAATCAGAACCGCTAGCAACATGAAAATGGTCCATGAAGTGCAGAAAATCCTAATGGAAGATCATAAGACAACTTTGGAGAGGAGAATGAATGCTTAAACTCAGTACCTGGATAATCACCTGTTAGAAGTTAAGAACCATGTTACTAAGGGAGTGAATTTTTTGGATGAAAGACTCTCCTTGGCCAAGAACTCCCTGGCTGCAACTGTTACTGAAGAAGTCCTAAAGAGGGAGAAGACAATGATCAATGCCAACACTAAGAAGGTTGTTTGGGTTACCAATGTAATCAGAGATTCATTGGGTCTTGAGCAATATTCATATGATAACATTATTCCTGCTCCTATTCTAGAAGGACTGCATAATGAACAGTATGGTGATCAGATGGTAGATCAATATGATGATCAGTGGGTAGAATCATATACTACTGTTACTAAAATTCCTACCTTTAGCCCCCACTACTGATCAAAGAGCAAGATCCAAAAGCAAGTCTGTTGCTGAGGAAGAGGAAAAGGTTAGGCTTAGTAAGAAGAGGTAAAGAGAGGAAATGGAAACCAGACCAGACTTTTAAAAATGGAGTCCTCAATCAAGGACTATCATCTTGTCTGCTTATGATCAAATCAAAGATCACAAGACTGATAGGGGAAAGCTTTATAGCTCCCTAGAATGGGCCAAGGTAGAAAGAAATGAAGAGGCCAAGAGGAAGTTCAGGAGAGACAAAAAGACAGGTGTAGTGCCACCAGATGCTCTTGAGCCCAACAAGTACTTCCCAAAGTCTTACAATTATTTTGAAAGACCAAAGCAGAAGAAGGCTGAGGCTGATGAAAAGGCTGAAAAGAAACCCAGCAGAGGCATTGTTATCAAGGAACCCAAAACATAAAATGTTTTTGTATTCCTTAAGTGCTTTGGGACTATGAGCATTATTATAAGCATGTTGTTTATTTATGACTATTACCTTAAATGATAATCATATTTTTGAGTGTGTATCAATTATTGCTCTTATATACTGTGATTGTATATCTTCTGTATATCGTAGTGTATATCATTGACTATGGTTCTGACTTCTTCAAATAGGGGGATTTTGTTGGGTCCATTGATCACAATGCCCTAGATTTGTAGAAGGCCCACAGGTTAATGACATTCACATGATTGTATCTAATGCATGCTCTAAGTTCATTATATGTAGGTTGTATATTGCTCTTTGATTAGACAGGTTGTCATGGTCACATTAGTGGTTGGACTCAAGACAGGATGCTGACAAAGAAGAAAACTGGCTAAGTTCAGAAGCATTGAGTGAAGGCAGTTCACTCATCGTCAAGAGGCTAAAAGCATTTACAAAACTTCAAGCAGTAAAAGCCATAGTGCTGCTAAAGAGAAAACTGACTAAGTCCAGAAATGTTGAGTACAAGCAATACAAGCAATTCACTCAATGCCTACTCAGGAGGATATTTGCCCAAGTACAGAAGTATTGAGTGGAGAAAGATCACTCAACGCCTTATCTGTCAGTCAACAAAGTTCAAAAGCATTGAGTGAAGAAACCTCACTCGAAGTCTTCAACTAACAGATTTTTGCCATATCAAAATGCGTTGAGTGATGAAGGCTCATTCAACGCCTCATCGGTTAGGCTGAATAAGTCAAAATGCATTGAGAGATGAATGTTCACTCGACGCCTCAAGATGCAAAATTCTGTTAAGTACTTCTGCGTTGAGTGACAAGGCCTCACTCAATGCCTATGCAGATTGTCTGGAAATTGCCAAGTCCAAAAGCGCTGAGTCATGCTGACATCATCAATAATTTAAATATTGCAGGAATTGCACGCTAGATGACAAAAGGCGATGTATGCCTTTAGTACAACAATAAATGTAAAAGATATGTTGTAGTTACCAATTTCAGCTGGTCCATACTGCCCATAGAGTCGTTGGACGGCGAGTAATAAAATGACATTTTCCGAGAAATCAAAAGAAGCTTTTTGGTCATCTTCTTCCTCTTGATTAAGTAGAATATTTCCTGGAACTCATTCTAATAGTAAGTATAAAAATTATAGATAGAGGTTGGTTGTTGAATCAATTTGTCTTCAACAACAAGATCGGAAATTTTATTTTCTGAGTAAGAAGAAGAAGCAGTGCAAACTTAAGTTGTTGTTCATCTTCAAGGACGCTGATCTCTACACTTCCACATCAAAGGCTTAAAGGAGCAGTGCTCTGCAGTTATCTTCTCAGCACAAGCAGAAACTTCCTGAAGATTTACTATCTCATTGTTGTGAAGAAGTTAGGGCCGAGTCTACTTAGTTCAGAAGGATGACTCAGAGAATCATTTATCCGGAGTCAGTCATCACCAACTATCTACTCTTTCTGTAGGATCTTTATTGATATGAGTTGTAAGTCTAAAATATAAAGGCTAAGTGGTAGGATTCTGTTGTGAATCTAAGGTAGGGCTTGTGTGTCTAAGGCAGGATCTGAGTCAGATCTGAGCTGTAAGAGATTTATTATCTCTGAGTGTAGGGATATCCTTCTAGCCTGAGTTGTAGGGCTTCTTATTAAGCCCGAGGTAGGTGATCTGGAGGATCACTGAGCTGTAGGAGTATAGTTTACTCTGAGTGGGTAGGGATTTGGCCTGAGTTAAGGCTTGGAGGAAGTCTGAGAGGTCCTTAGGGATCTGTGTTGTAAGCTCATTGAGGCGAGTTTGCAGAAGATTGTCTTATCTAACACAATGTTAGAAAGGTGGGAGGGAAAATGGATGTAACCATACATTGGGGAAACACTATAAATACTAGTGTGCTAATCTTTGTTCTTAAAAGTTAACACAATAATCTAACACTTAACACGACAAAATAAAAAGTAGTCATAAAGACTTGAAAACCTATTCACCCCCTTTAGGTGTATATCTACTATTGAAACAAAGACTTTCAAACCGTTTTCTCCACAAAGGACAGGAACTGTACCCAATAACTAATTCTCCCCTTTTTTCTTTATGTGGAGGGAACCTCCATGTCGCCGATCCTCATGCAGTGCCCGAATTCCCCCCCTCGACGTGATCTTCACAAGCATATCTGCACCATCGTCATTCGTGTGCACATTCTATAGATCCAGCTCTCTCTGTTCTAGAGTATCATGTATCCAATGATACCGCGTGTCAATATTCTTGGACCTTGAGTAGAAGTTGGGGTTCTTCCCCATACGAATCGCACTCTATGTTGGGTACATTGGAAAATGTGTACCAGATTTGAAGAAGCCTTACCCTACTTAATTATATACATCAAAGTGTATTTGATGTGTTTTGAGTTTATATGTGCAGGTTAAGTAAGTGCAGGAAATGCTGAAAAATTTCTAAGTCCATATGTCGACACCTAGAGAAGCAGTGTCGACACTTATGAGGGCTTGTGTCGACACTGGAGAAAAGCTGTGTCGACACTTGGAGTAAATTGTGTCAACACCAGGAAAGGCAGAGTCGACACCAGAAGAAATGTGTCGACACATACAGGCAGTGTCGACACACTGTGAAGGATTGTCAACATAAATTGTGTCGACACTTAGAGGCAGTGTCGACACCCAGAGAAGCTTAGTCGACATCAAATGTGTCGACACCAGGAGGCTGTGTCGACACACTGAAGGCTTTGTCAACATCAACTGTGTCAACACACAGGACTTATGTCGACACACAACAAGTTTCAACACAGTTAAAGTAAAGAAGTATTTGTGTCGACAAAAAGGAGATGTGTCGACACATAGCAGAATTCAACTAAGTGTTAAAGAAGAAGTATTTGTGTCGACACACAGAATCAGTGTCGACACATTCAAAAGAAGTTGTGTCGACACACAGAATCAATGTCGACACATTCTGAAGAAGCAGTGTCGAGAAGTTGTTACAAAAACAAAAGAAGTTGTGTCGACACCACCAAGACATGTGTCGATACTTAGTCTACTTGTGTCGGCACTTAGTCTATTTGTGTCGACACATAATGAAGATCAGTCTCGACACTTTCAGACAGAGACAATAATTTCAAGAAGTGACTGGATGACTTGACAGCTGCCATTTCAACCGGTCTACTGCAACTGTCAATGTTGTCAGAAAGTTGTTAGAAATAGGATCAACCAGTTACCATGGAGGAAGACTATATAAAGGCTTTCTCCTTCAACAGAAAGTGATGATCAATCATTGCTAAATACAGATTCAGAGAAATACTGAGAGAAGTAATAATACAGAAGATTTTCGACAGAAGATCTAGAAGAAGTTGGAGAGAGAGAGAGCTCCATCTAAGAAGAGCAGTTGCTGAACCAGGCTGCCAAGAAAGATTCAGATTGAGATCTGAATCTTAAGTAAGAAGCTGATTGAAGATCAACTTCACAGGAGATTCAATCCTACTGTGTTCAGATTCAAGAAGCTTTGAAGAAAGCTAAGAAAGGTTGATCTCTGCCAAGTTATTTCAAGAATAGTTCAAGAAGCCATCCAACCCTTCTCTCTCTTTCAGGGTGGTAGTTATAAACTTTGCTTAATCAAATTTCTGTAAGATCTATTATATATCTGAGCTATAAGCCTATTTTATAAAGGCTGAGTGTAAGAGATTTAGATCTCTGAGTGTAGGTCTTGTTAAAGACTGAGTGGTAGGGCTTTGTGCCTGAGTTGTAGGAGACTGTGTTCTCTGAGTGTAGGCCTTGGTGAAGGCTGAGATAGGGTTGTTTGCCTGAGTTGTAGGAGTGGGGACAATCTGAGTTGTAGGAAACTGTGTGGAGTTCTGAGCTGTAAGATCTGAGGATCTGAGGTGAAATGCAGAAGTTAGGCCGAATCTAGTACACTGCTAGATAGGCGAAGGGGGAAAGTGGATGTACCCAGACCTTCGGGAACCACTATAAACACTGTGTGCACTCTGTGTATGATTGTTTCTGTGATTGTTGTGCTGATAACTGTAGAATTTGCAATTGCTGCTTAAATTACAGAACAGATTTTTGGCCTTTAAATTAAAAGAAAAATTACACCTATTCACCCCCCCTCTAGGTGGTTAGGCACTAATTCTTTCAAGTGGTATCAGAGCCAGGTTACTCAAAGAAGGACTTAACAGTCATAGTGAGATACTTAAGGCAGATTTAAGAATCAAGAAAGAATCAAGAAAATGGGTTCAGGTGAAAATCACAAGGAACTAGGTTCAATGAAACTACCCATATGCATAAAGGAAATATTTGGTTTCTGAAAATAAAGGGTCAGGCTGTTTATGGAGGCCTCTGATCCAAGGATTTATATTACAGTCAAAGAAGGTCCTTATGTCCCAATGAAGATTTCAATTCTGGATGCTAAACAAAGAATTCCCAAGGACTATTCAGAGATGACCAAGGATGAGATCATCTTGGCAACTATGAATAAGAGGGCCCAGAACATTATAGTGAGTGTCATTGATGATTCTACCTTTCAAAATTTGATTCACTGCAAGACTTCAAAGGAAATGTGGGATACTTTGATAGTCTACATGGAAGGTTCAGAAGAAGTAAGACAAGATAGGAAATCTATGCTAAACCAGGAGTATGAGAGTTTCAGACAGGGAAAGTCTGACAGTATCACTGAGTGCTATAAAAAGTTCTATAGGATAGTGAATGAGTTGATGTCCTATGGGAGAATTTTCAGTACTTATGAACTGAATGATAAGTTCTTAAGATCCTTGACAAAGGATTGGGACACAAAGATTTGTGTCATTAGAGAAGTGGCCAAACTTGCAGATATTTCTCCTCCAACCTTGTTTGGAAAGTTACTGTCATATGAGATGCAACTAATGGCTAGGAAAGAGGAAGAGAAGAGTGCAAAAGGTGAGCATAGAGAAAAATCTGTGGCCTTCAAGGTTGAAGCCACTAAGAAGAATAGGAGGATGTCTCCATCACCTCCTAAGATTGTTGTTGAAACTGCTTTAGAAAATTCAGATAATCAGAATTCAGACAGCAGTGACTCAGATGAGGATTTTGCAGCATTTACTAGACAGTTTCAGAGATTTCTGAAGAAGAAGCAGTGGAAGTCTAAGCCTTCCACATCTAAATCTAGGGATGATTGCTATCAAAAGAGGAAGTCATCCAGGAAAGACAGGATCAAGTCTAAGCCAAACAAGTCCATAACATCAAAGATTGTTTGCTACTATTGTAATATGTCTGGACATATAGTGGCTGAATGTCTAGATAAAAGAAAAGAGTTTGGTGATAAAAAAAAGACTCAACACCAGAGCAAGAAGGAGAAATCCTTTGTTGCTAAGAAGGAGAAGACATTGTCAGATCAGTCATCTTCAGAATCAGAATCTGAAGCTGAGGCTTACATTGGTCTGTTTGCTACAGATGAAGAAGAAGAGTTTTTACAAGTGCTGAACTCAATATATGAACAAGAAGGCCATCAGTGCAAGGGACGGATGGCTGTATCAGAAGAAGACAAGTGACAGGATCAGCCTGGTCCTAGTAAGGTACAATGTCTTTCAGATTACAGTACTGAGTTAGAGTCAGCAACATCTGCATCAAGTGATGTGGATGGGTCTGAGTCTGAAGGTGATATTCATCAATTGATAGATGAATATAGAGACTTGCTGCAGGCACTTAACGAGAGCAAAAACCTGGCCAAATCTCAGGCTAAGGAAATTGCAGATCTTAAGTTGGCTGCAGTAGATTCAGAGAAGTTGTTAGATCAGAAACTGAATGAGATAGCCAGACTGAAAAACATTACTGTTATTCAGATGGGTACTATTACATTCAAGAATGATCAGATAAGAATTCTGAAAGTTAGACTTCATAAAGAGAAAGAGATAGTAGCTAGTTTTTCTAAACCTAAATCTATATTACCCTTGATTGATGAGTTTGTACCTCAAAAGGGTAAAGCTGGATTACGGTTTAAGAAAGCTGCATGGACTGCTAGGTCCAAATCTAATGGCAAAGGCCCAACACAAAACAAGAAGCCTGTTGTAGATAATCCAGCCAGGGTAGTACCTAAACAAAGGTACAACAGGTTTGAGTGCTGGTGTTGTGGCAAAGTAGACCACTTTGCCTTAGATTGTTGGCACAATTCTAGTGTCAAGGAGAGTAGCAATCTGTCTGCTAGAAGAGCTACAGTTAGATTTGTTAAAATTCAGACTAACTTGCGCCAAGGACCCAAAAGTTATTTGGGTTCTAAGGTTAAGTAATCTGTGTTGCAGGTGAGTCCAAGTTGTCATGCCCCAATATGGTACTTGGACAGTGGATGTTCCAGGCACATGACTGGAACAAGCGGGTTGCTGAAGGACTACACACCTATCAAGGATGGCCCTAAAGTAACCTTTGGTGGTTCTAAAAAAGGAATCATCAAAGGCTTTGGTAACATTTCTAATAATCAGATTACTATCTCTCAACTGGCCTATGTGAAGGGTTTGAAACACAATCTTATTATCATAAGTCAGTTGAGTGACTTAGGATATGACATTTCATTTATTAAGAATGGATGTCATATCAAAAGGTCAAGTGATCAAAAGATCATTTTAACAGGATATAGGAAGAGAAATGTTTATTGTCTAAATTTTGTGTGTGAGAACAATGTTTCTCCTATTTGTCTTGTAGCTGATGAGAGAGTCTCACATTGTGTTAAATGGCACAAGAGGCTGACTCATCTTAACTATAAGACTATTGGACAACTCTTTAGCAAAGAGTTAGTGAGGAATGGTCCTCAAGTTAAGTGTATAAAGGATGGGATATGCTCAGCTTGTCAAAAAGGCAAGCAAACCAAATCCACCTTTCATAGCCTTGAAAACAAGGATTCAGTGAGGTGTCTATACCTCTTGCATATGGATCTATTTGGTCCTATGCCAGTTCACAGTCTAGGTAGGAAGGTCTACACATTTGTGGTAGTAGATGACTATTCTAGATATTCCTGGGTGTTCTTTCTAAGACAAAAATCTGAAACCCCAAGTGTCTTATATAGTTTTGTTAAACAAATTCAGAATGAGTTGGACAGTACAGTGGTCAAAATCAGAAGTGACCATGACACTGAATTTCAGTCTGAAAGTATGACAAAACTGTGTGAAGAATTTGGGATTTTTCAGGAATTTTCCTCACCTAGAACACCTCAGCAAAATAGTATTACTGAAAGGAAGAATAGAACATTGATAGAGGCTGGTAGAACCCTATTGAGTGACACTTCTCTCCCAGAATATTTCTGGGCTGAGGCAGTAAACACTGCATGTCATGTGATCAATAGGGCTACGATCACCAAGAGCCACAAAAAGACTCCCTATGAGATTGTGAAGGACAGAAAACCAAACTTATCCTATTTCAGGATCTTTGGTTGCAAGTGCTATATACTTAACAATGGCAAGTCTTATCTAACCAAGTTTGCTGCCAAATCCCAAGAGGGAATATTTGTTGGGTACAACAACAATAGTAAGGCTTATAGGGTCTACAACTTGATCACTCAAGTTGTAGAAGAGTCTTTACATGTAGTCTTTGATTAAAGAAGACTAATTAACTGTGAATTGTCAAGTAGTGTTTGCATTTCTACAGGTATAAATGAGAGAATGGACAAGCTTACCATTACAAAAGGTTCTACTGCAACTTAGCAAGTGTAAAATGGTGGCTGCTGTCCAGGGGGAGTACAAGACTCTCTAGATGCTGAAGAAGACCAAGAGGTGCAGCTAAATGAAGAGGCTGGAGGTGTACAACCTGAAGATAGACTACCTCCAGCTAATCGATACTTAAAGGATCATCCAGCAAATCAGATAATTGGTGATCCAAGACAAGGAGTGCAAACAAGAAGCAGGAATCTGAGCACAGTTCTTTGCTCCAGCTTTCTATCACAAGTGGAACCAAAGAAATTTGAAGAAGCAGTTCTAGACCCAAATTGGATTGATGTCATGCAAGAGGAGCTGAATCAGTTCAGAAGATGCAAGGTCTGGAAGCTTGTTCCTAAACCAAAAGACCACAATATCATTGGAACAAAGTGGATTTTTAGGAACAAATTGGATGAGAGTGGGATCATTGTAAAGAATAAAGCAAGACTCATTGCAAAAGGGTATAGACAGGAAGAAGGTATTGATTTTGATCAAACCTTTTCCCCAATAGCAAGACTGGAAGCAATCAGGATGTTCCTTGCTTATGCAATATATCAAGGTTTCAAGATATTTCAAATGGATGTAAAGTCATCTTTCCTGAATGGAAATCTAAAGGAAGAAGTCTATGTGGAGCAGCCCTCAGGTTACAAGGAAGATAAAAAAAGTACTACAGGCACCTGTCAATTTTTAGGTGGAAGACTAGTGTCTTGGAGCAGTAAGAAGCAGACCAGTGTAGCAATCTCCACAGCTGAGTCAGAATATGTTGCTGCAGGAAGCTGCTGTGCACAACTATTGTGGATTCAGCACCAGCTTGAAGACTATGGTATTCAAGTAAGTAGAATACCTTTGCTTTGTGATTCTACAAGTGCTATTTCTATTGCAAATAACCCGGTCTCACATAGTAGGACTAAGCACATAGAAATTAAATACTATTTTCTTAGAGAACATGTAGAGAAAGAGGACATTTCACTAGAATATGTTAAAACAGATAATCAGATTGCTGATATGTTTACTAAGCCTCTTGATGAAACTAAATTCAATAAGTTTAAAATTGAATTAGGAATGTTGAACTTAGAATAGTTTGATAAAAATTGGCTAAGTAAAATAGTGTCGACACAAGGAGTTGTCTGTGTCGACACATAGAAGTGGTGTCGACATTCCAGAGAAATGGTGTCGACACATCTAGAAAGTCTGTGTCGACACTTCAGAGAAATGGTGTCGACACATCCAGAGTAGGTGTCGACACATCCAGGGTGGTGTCGACACTTAGGTTTAACACTGATTTCGTCGAGTGAAGTATCGACTAATCATTGAACGCAGATGTATAAGTGTCGACACATCATAATTGGTGTCGACACATATAAGTCAACACTGTTGTCGAGACTTAAGTAGTCTGTGTCGACACTTTTCAACAGTGTCGACACATTTAGAGAATTATGACGCGCCTTTTCACCTTAATTTTTAGAAAGGTATAAATAGGTCTTCACCATTGTTTGTTGACACACTCTCAATAGTTTCGAGACCAAAACTTTGTGTCGACATCTCTCTCTTCTAAATTCAAGATTTCTCTAAACCCTAATGGCGCCAAAGCTCGAGGAGAACGTCAATGAAGGATATGAGCTAGTACGCAATGCATTTGACCATGCGGAACAAGAAATTAAGGATGTTGTAACCCTAATTACTCAGAATGGGTTGGAAGTTCTAGTTTCAGAACCAACCAAGATTTGGAAGAAGGAAGTACTCGAATGCTTTGGTGCAGCTACCCTTGATGAGACTGGACTCAAGATTAAAACCATAGTCCATGATGTAAAAGTAAAACTCATCCAGAAGAGTCTAAGAAAAGTTCTACATCTACCAAGAACTAAAGAAGAGGAAGATGTACCTACATCTAAGACTAGGGATGCACTACAATGGTGTGGACTAGATTCAACCATGAAGATTGGCTCCGTTTTTAACAGAAAAGGCATGAATATGCAAGTAAAGTTCTTGTCTGAAGTAGTAAGAAAGGTGATTCTGTGCAAGCCAGGTGGGCATGATAGGATATCAGCTCACATGTTCAGCTTAATGACAAGAATTATCTTTAAGCTAAAAACTGATTGGTCAGCAGTGATGTTTGACAAGATTAAGGAAAGTCTAAAAAAGCCCAATCTGGGTAGAATTATGAGTCTGTACTTAGCTGGAACAATTCCAAAAGTCATGAACCAAGCTGCTGGTTCTAAAATTAACCATATGAGGATGATGGACATCAGAATTATCTCAAGATGGGATAGGGTGTTAACTAATGACATGCCTACTCCAGAGAAGGAAACACCTCCACAGAAGAAGAAGAAGAAAGCCACAATGGCTCCTGAATCATCCAGTAGCTCAGAGGAGCAAGTAGTTTTTAGTTCTGATGATGGAGAGGCTGGAAATGCTAGACAGTCACCAGCAAGAAATGAAGATGCACAGAGATAGTGGGAGCAACCATCTGCTAGCCCCATCCACCTGAATACACTCCAGGGGAGTCTCAACATGTGGAAGAGCCTACTCACTTAGACAGTGAAATGGCAACTCAAACAATCCTTGAGGTAATACATGAAGTTAATCAATCAATTTACCATATTGAGGATGAAGTATTAACTGAATATTTGATTGATGTTGAATAGCCAACACAGTTACACAATCAAGCACAAGATGTGATCATGGAGGATACATCTATTGCTACTGATGCTCCAGAAATAAGAAACTCTCCTGTGCCTTCTCAACAAGAATTTACACTTGAAGAGCTGTTTCCAGACTTAGTCCAGGATAATATTGAGGGGGAGCATGCTGGTTTTGAGGGAGAGAAAACCATTTTTGAGGGAGTGCAAGCTAATCTTGAGAAAGAACAAAGTAGAACTGAGACTGAGGAGCAAAGGACTCAGAGGGAGCACTCAAAGGCTGCACAAGAAGTGTCATCCACTCCAAAGGATAGAGTTGATATAGCTAGTACCTCTGATTCTGAGGATGCAGCTGAGGCTCAAGCAAAGAAGAGGAAGCTTATTGTCTTCAAAAGGAGAATCCAGAGCTACAAGAAAGCACTGCAAACTGTAGCTCCACAGCCTGCCCCATCAATTGATTACAGTTCATTATTAATATCTTTACAAGTAAAGTTGGATGAGCAAAGAATAACAATGGAGAAGTATATGGATGAGACTCACAAAGACCTCCAATTCTCCTTGGCCCAAGACATAAAATCTATAAGATTTGAAGTAAATCAAAATAAGAAGGAAATGACTGACTGTTTCCACAAAGGAGGTAATGCAGTAGTTTTTCTTGCTACTCATCAGGAAAAGATAAAGACACAAGTTGATGATATAGCAGTGAAGCAGGGATATGTCTTAGAAAATCAGATTAGAATGAATGATAATCTGACTGCATCCCATAATGCCATTGTTACAGAATTGAAAAAAAGTTGCCACAGCCCCAACTGAAGATACGTCTAAAGCCAGATCAGAGTTTGATAAGGAGAAATTTGATAAAGACTTCCAGGAAGGAATATCTGCTATAAAAACTGCTATTACAGATTCTCAAAAGACCATTTCTGGACTGCTGCTGAAGTTTATGGGTTTTTATAAGGATGGAGTTAATTATATGGATGAACAGATCAGATTTTAGAAGGATGATCTTAGAGATCATGTGGCTAGAGAAGTCATAAAGGGGGAGAGAGTACTAGTCAAAGATGGATCTGATTATGCTACATGGATTTCCAATAACATCAGAGACACTCTTGGATATCCACCCCTTTGTGATGATGACAATGTAGCTGAATCTGGAATTCACCCTACTATTTTTGGAGGAGAGCCAACTGAAGTTGCTCAAGTCATTTATCCTCCAGCAGATTTTGAAATGATTCATCAAGAAGTACAATCCATGTATAGCCCTCTAGAGGGTAATAAAAATATTATCATTGAGAAAGTAGACTAGCCTGTGCCAGAGGCAGTATTGAAAGAGTAAGAAACTCTTTTGTCAAAGAAGAGATTTAGAGAACAGGCCGAGTTAAAGCCAGATTTTGAGCAGTGGAGCCCAACTTCTAAAAATATCATACTGATTGCTTGGAAAGCTGCAAAGGATAATACCCTAGAGAGGGGTAAATGGTATTCTGAACAAGAGTGGAGAAAACATGAAGCCAGGCAAGAGGCTATTATTCAGTACAGAAGAAAGGCTAAACTTGGGAAGCTACGTCCTAATGCACAGGAGCCTAGCAAATATTTCCAAAAGCCTTATCATTATTTTAAAAGACAAAAGATAAGGGCTGAAGAGCTGAAAAAGAAAGATCTAAAGGGCAAGAAGCCTGCTGATGACTCTAATGTTCCAGTTCAAGCCAAGATTCAATCAAGCAAGGGCATTGTCATCAAGGAGCCAGAGCAGCATTAGATTAGATTTTCTTAAGTTTACATCTTTGTAATCTTTTGTGTTAAAATCCATGTAAACTTTTGATTAAAGAAACTTTTGGTAGTTGAAACAAAACTATAATGAATGCTCATTGTGTTAGCATACTTATTTCTGTGATGAAATATCTTTTATCTTTTGTTTTAAGTATTTACCCTGTCATATAATGCTGTTATACATCATATTGTGTATTTGTTATGTATGGTGTATATCATTGACTAAGGGTTACGACTTCTCCAAATAGGGGGAGATTGTTGGGTACATTGGAAAATGTGTACCAGATTTGAAGAAGCCTCACCCTACTCAATGATATACATCAAGGTGTATTTGATGTGTTTTGAGTTTATATGTGTAGGTTAAGTAAGTGCAGGAAATGCTGAAAAATTTCTAAGTTCATATGTCGACACCTAGAGAAGCAGTGTCGACACTTATGAGGGCTTGTGTCGACACTGGAGAAAAGCTGTGTCGACACTTGGAGTAAATTGTGTCGACACCAGGAAAGGCAGAGTCGACACCAGAAGAAATGTGTCGACACATACAGGCAATGTCGACACACTGTGAAGGATTGTCAACATAAATTGTGTCGACACTTAGAGGCAGTGTCGACACCCAGAGAAGCTTAGTCGACATCAAATGTATCGACACCAGGAGGCTGTGTCGACACACTGAAGGCTTTGTCAACATCAACTGTGTCGACACACAGGAATTGTGTCGACACACAGCAAGTTTCAACACAGTTAAAGTAAAGAAGTATTTGTGTCGACACAAAGGAGATGTGTCGATACACAGCAGAATTCAACTAAGTGTTAAAGAAGAAGTATTTGTGTCGACACACAGAATCAGTGTCGACACATTCAAAATAAGTTGTGTCGACATACAGAATCAGTGTCGACACATTCTAAAGAAGCAGTGTCGAGAAGCTGTTACAATAACAAAAGAAGTTGTGTCAACACCACCAAGGCATGTGTCGACACTTAGTCTACTTGTGTCGACACTTAGTCTATTTGTGTCAACACATAATGAATACAGTCTCGACACTTTCAGACAGAGACAGTAATTTCAAGAAGTGACTGGATGACTTGACAACTGTCATTTCAACCGGTCTACTGCAACTGTCAAAGCTGTCAGAAAGTTGTTAGAAACTGGATCAGCCGGTTACCATGGAGGAAGACTATATAAAGGCTTTCTCCTTTAACAGATGTGATGATCAATCATTGCTGAATACAGATTCAGAGAAATACCGAGAGAAGTAATAATATAGAAGATTTTCGACAGAAGATCTAGAAGAAGTTGGAGAGAGAGAGCTCCATCTAAGAAGAGCAGTTGCTGAACCAGGCTGCCAAGAAAGATTCAGATTGAGATCTGAATCTTAAGTAAGAAGCTGATTGAAGATCAACTTCACAGGAGATTCAATCCTACTGTGTTCAGATTCAAGAAGCTTTGAAGAAAGCTAAGAAAGGTTGATCTCTGCCAAGTTCTTTTAAGAACAGTTCAAGAAGCCATCCAACCCTTCTCTCTCTTTCAGGGTGGTAGTTATAAACTTTGTTTAATCAAATTTTTGTAAGATCTATTATAGATCTGAGCTACAAGCCTATTTTATAAAGGCTGAGTGTAGGTCTTGTTGAATACTGAGTGGTAGGGCTTTGTGCCTGAGTTGTAGGAGACTGTGTTCTCTGAGTGTAGGCCTTGGTGAAGGCTGAGGTAGGGTTGTTTGCCTGAGTTGTAAGAGTGGGGACACTCTGAGTTGTAGGAACCTATTTGGGGTTCTGAGCTGTAAGATCTGAGGATCTGAGATGAAGTGCAGAAGTTAGACCGAATCTAGTACATTGCTAGATAGGCGAAGGGGGAAAGTGGATGTACCCAGACCTTGGGGAACCACTATAAACACTGCGTGCACTCTGTGTATGATTGTTTCTGTGATTGTTGTGCTGATAGCTGTAGAATTTGCAATTGCTGCTTAAATTACAGAATAGATTTTCGGCCTTTAAATTAAAAGAAAAATTACACCTATTCACCCCCCTCTAGGTGGTTAGACACTAATTCTTTCATTCTGACTATTACATAAGAGTGTGCACCACTCCTGAGTAAAACCCAACTTCTTGATGAAACGCTTCATCCAAAGAATCTCTTCCCCTACCTTAGTGACTGCAATAAACTCTGTCTTCGTAGTAGATAGTGCAATACACTTTTGTATTCTCGACTACTTTGAAATAGATCCCCCCATAAATAAGATCAGGTACCCAGAGTTCGATCTTCTGGAGTCCAAATATCCATCCATATCCACATCAGTGTATCCCAATAGCTTTGGCTCACTGCATCTAAACCTTAATGTCAAGTCTGATGTCCCATGTAGGTACCTTAGAATCCACTTCACAACGTTCCAATGCTCTCTCCTAAGGTTGGAGAGAAACCTACTGACAGTGCCAACCGTGTGTGCTACATCAAGGCGGGTGCACACCATCGTGTACATAAGACTGCCAACTACAGAAGCATAAGGTACCTTATGTATTTCATCTTTCTCCCCAGGTGTGCTCGGGTGCTGGTCAGCGGTAAATCTGAAGTGAGTTGCAAGCGACATGCTCACCTTCTTTACTTGATCCATACTGAATCTTTGTATCACCTTCCTGATATACTTCTTTTGCGAAAACCAAAGTAACTTGGAGGTTCTATCTCTCTGAATATGCATCCCTAGAATGGTCTTCGTAACTCCCAAGTCCTTCATCGCAAATATGATCTTTACAACCACTTCAACTTGATAATGTGAGCAATGCTCCACCAAACTATCAGCATGTCATCAACATAGAGGGTAAAATAATGAAATCCTCTGGACCATACTGCTTTATAAGCACACAATGATCAAGGGTGATCCTCCTAAAGTCAATCTCCCCCATAAAAGCATCAAACTTCTTGTACCACTATCGCGGGGCCTGCTTTAGGCCATATAAGGTCTTCTTCAAGCGACATACCAGATTCTACTCCCCTTTCCTTCTAAATCCTTCAGACTACTCCATATATAACTCCTCAAGATCACTATGAAAAAGGCAGTCTTGATATCCATCTATTCGATCTCCAGATCTAGCCTCGCAACAAGGCCAAGAACAACCAGATAGATGACATCTTCACAACAGGCGAGAAGATCTCATCAAAATTAACTCCATGTTTCTGACTAAAACCTTACACCACTAATCTGGCCTTATATCTGAGTGGTGTCGAGGGTCTCCCTATTTTACTCTGAAAATCCACCGATTCTTCAGTCTTCTTGCCCTTAGGATATTTCACCAAATCATAGGTATGATTCTCTTGTAGAGACTGCATCTCCTCATGCATATCAACCATCCATTATTTCTTCTCTAAGCTTTGTATCGACTCATCAAAGCACTCAGACACCCCCGCATCAGTTAATATAATATACTTGTTAGTGGAGGATCTCAAAGATGGGTGTCTGACAATATCCGACCTTCATAAAGCGAGCTTAGTTGCTGGTGTAGGCACATCATCAATGATGTCTTCTGTAGGCTCTCCATCAATAACAACCTCATGATTTGACAGTGGCTCAGTGCCCTGTATAGGCTCAGGCTCAACAACCTCCTCAGTATCGTCACTTCCAATAATATAAGACTTTACATTAATGTGAGAGTCGGCCTTCTCAGTATTCATACGATCAACTATAGTCTGATCCTCACAAAATACAACATTGTGGCTACATACAAGTTTCTTCTCAACTGGATCAAAGAACATACAACCAAACTCGGCGTTACGTCCATATGCCAAAAATATGCATTATCGGGTTTTGGAATCTAACTTCGATCTTTTGTCCCGAGGGACGTGCACAAAAGCTTTGCACCCAAAGACCGTCAAGTGACTATATGAAGGGTCCTTACCGCACCAGATCCTATCAGGAACATCCTCCTATAATGCATAGTTGGGAGAAAGGTTAATGATATGTGCAGCTGTGTATAAAGCCTCACCCCAAAACATGTCAGGTAACTTTGACTCAGGAAATATACACCTCATCCTCTCCATCAAGGTCCCATTCATTTTTTCAGCTACACCATTTAGCTGCGGCGTCTTGGGCGAAGTCTTTTCACGTTTGATCTCTTTATCTCTACAGTACTCATCAAAGGGACCAATATACTCTCCCCCGTTATCAGACCTGATGCACTTTAGCTTCTTCCCAGACCGTCTCTCTACCTCGGTTTGGAATCTCAAAAAAGTGCTGAGGACCTCATTTTTGGTCTTGATAGCATAGACCCAAAGCTTTCTTGAAAAATCATTAATGAATGTCACATATAGGACGCTCCTGCTCTCGTCTGGATTTTTACTGGTCCACAAACATTAGTATGTACGAGCTCTAATGGCTCGGATCTTCTGGTAGAAGTATGGATCTGGAATGAAATTCTATTTTGCTTTCCAGCCATGCAGTGATCACACCTCTCTAGCTAATCTGAAGATAGATCAGTGATCATCTTTTTCTTGGAGAGACATCTAAGTCTCTTCTAGCTGATATGTCATAATTGTTGGGTTTTGATAGGAGGACACAACACTTGTGCACGCATCGAAAGAACAAGAACACGAAAACCAAAAGATTTCATATTTAGCGTTGGACATTGATCAAGAAGTAAAATGTTGTAAAATAAAATTACCTTTGCGGGATTGAGTCAAAACTCAACCAAGGTGCTCCGAATAATTCCAACGAACGACAGCGACAAGAGTTCCGAGCATAGAATAGTGTACATGCCTCTACGAATATCCATACCAGCACGGAGAACCCTAAACTTTTATCACACAAGATCTAGGTCAGAACTAGGTTTGCCCTCAACGTCTCCACAGACTACTAAATCCATTCAAGGAGAGGTTTTGATGACGAATTTGACGCGCATGAAACCTTTTTCGGCGACAGTAGCATGTCGGGCGGTCGGTGGCAGCGAGAAATGGCGATCGCGACTTAGCGGAACAGTTCTGTCGGGAGGAGATTGTCTCGCGCGGCTAGGTCTGGAGAATGAACAGTTACTTGTCGGTTCAACTGTACATATATTATATATACATTGAACCGAACCAATCAATGTCAGCAAACCCGCAAAACCGGACTTAAAGGAAACAAATCGGTCGAAACAGAATTCGTCGAGTATCACGTTAATATTCCACGAATCAAAACTATTCGTCGAGTTAACACGTGAATATTTGACGAAACGGCTCAGGGCAAATCGTCCGGGTATCATGGCGATATACGACGAATCGAGGTCTAACTTATCAAATTTGTCATGACAATACTCGACGAATCCAAGACGGAAGCGTTGAGATGTCTCGACGATACTTGACGAATCTAGACCATTCGTCGAAACCTCTCGTCTATACTCGACGAATTTCAATTAGCTTTCTTCCAACAACTTACCTAATGACCTATATTCACAATATAGGTACCGGAATGAAATTCCAGCATATCCAAAATGTCATAGGCTTGGTCCTTCACTCATATCACATATGAGCAAGACTAACACAAACCTTTCCAACTTCTCAAGAGCTCTTATGTGCGACCCCATAGGCTCATATTGCGTTGGCAGTGAGGCCACATATTTGATCACTTCTAGATCACCGTGGTAATACCAACAGTCTCCCACTTGATCTTGAAAGTATCAAATAAAAGCTTCACAAACAATGAGCAGCATCTAGCAATGCGTCATTGCTCCCAAGCAATAAGAGTCTAAAACTCAAAAGTTATTTTGACCAATGTATCAGTGTTGTCATGTCCCTTTGTCCCTTACATCCGGATCAAACTAGAGGTATAGACCGTGTCACCCTCATAATTATTCAATCCCAGTTTCCTGATCTAGAATGGACATTCAGAAATTGGTGTGCCCAATATCATATATTGACTCAACCAAGCATGATCATGTATTTCTTAGTCTCATTCATCAAGGGGCCCGTGGATGTAACTCTTGTCATATAGGAGGACAAATCCTATCTCTGCTCACATGCAAACACCCAAATGATTCGTAACGTACCCAATAACCACCTTTATCATCCAACTTTCTCAAGACTAGACTTTTGATAGCATCAAAGAACGCTCTTTCTCACTCGATGAATGCTGTGACTTCCGGTCAAAGGACCACAAACACCATTTCCACTTGAGCCATACTTGTGACACGTTCATATAACAATCCACAAAGTATTCTCATGGTGGGTCTTCCCAGTACAACTTGTTCACTAACAAGTACCCATGTGATGACTTGATATCACAATATCATGACCTGTGAGAACCGGTCATCAGTGAACGCACATGCTACTTTTATATGTCATCATCGCCCTTAGCTTCTAAGATGACACTCGACCAGGGATCATTTAAGAATGAATCTTCTAAAACATAGCCTCTCACATTCAAGTCACCACTTGACTCCTATAGAAGCAAACATTCTAAGAGTATTTATTATGTCAAATTACTCTATCACAATAGAAATAAATTTACAAAATAAAATAACTTGCCAAAATATATATAAATGAAATGTATAAAATACTCTATTCATCAAATGAATTATTACAGCCAACAAACATACAATCCACAATACTCACACTAGGGCTGATCATTAAGGTATCGTATACCCATAGATCTAACATGACCATCATGCTTTCTCTGCGCTAGAGGCTTTGTCAATGGATCCGCAATATTTTCTTCAATCGACAATTTTCTAATGCTCACATCTCCTCGATCGACAATCTCTCGAATAAGATGGAACTGCCGAAGTATATTCTTGGAGCGCTGATGAGATCTAGGTTCTGAAGCAAGTGCAATTGCACCGTTATTGTCACAATAGAGATCTATGGGACGAACAATGATAGGAACTACATCTAACTCGCCGATGAATTTTCTAATCCATACAACCTCATGTGCTGCATTTGCAGCTGCAATATACTCGGCCTCAGTTATAGAATCGACAATTGTCTCCTGCTTGGAACTCTTCTATCTAACAACAACTCCATTAAGGCAAAATATGAACCATGACTGAGACTTTGAGTCATCCATATCAGTTTGGAAGCTAGCATCTGTGTAACCTCTTACAAGAAGCTCTTCCTCTCCACCAAATACTAAGAATATATCCTTAGTCCTTTGCAAGTACTTCAGGAAATTCTTAACGACAATCCAGTGACTTTCACCGAGATCAGACTGATACTTGCTAGTCATGATCAAGGCATAATAGCCATCAGGTCGAGTACATATAATTGCATACATGATTGACTCAATTGCCGAAGCATATGAAATCAACTTCATGCGGTCTTTATCTTCACAAGACTTAGGACACTGGTCCTTAGAGAGACTCACACCATGAGAAATGCGTAAGAATCCTTTCTTGGACTCAAGCATGTTGAACCGCTTCAACACCTTATCAATGTATGCACTTTGGGTCAAACCCAACAACTTCTTCGATCTCTCTCTATAGATCTTAATATCAAGTATATAAGTCGTTTCATCAAAGTCCTTCATAGAAAAGCAGTTCCCCAGGTCGTTCTTAACAACTTGTAGGGTCAGTTTGTCATTCCCAATCAACAGTATGTCATCCACATACAATATCAAAAAGACAACGATGCTTCCATTAATCCGTTTGTAAACACACGATTTATCCTCGTTCTTGATAAAACCAAACTCTTTAATCTTTTCATCAAAACAAATATTCCAACTTCGAGAAGCTTGTTTTAATCCATAAATGAATCTCTACATCTTGCATATTTTAGTGACTTCACCTGCAGATATAAAACCATCGGGTTGTGACATATACACTTCCTCAATGAGGTTTCCATTTAGGAAAGACGTTTTGACATCCATCTGCCAGATCTTGTAGTCATAATACATAGTAATAGCAAGCAGAATTCTGATGGACTTAACCATGACAACAGGGGAAAAAGTCTCATCATAGTCAATACTATGAATTTGCTTAAAACCCTTCGCCAATAGTCGCCCTTTGAATGTCTGTATGTTCCCATACATGTCGGTCTTCTTCTTGAAGACCCACTTGGGTCATACCCCATCAGGTGGTTCCACCAAGGTCTAAACTTGGTATTAATACATGGAGTCCATTTCAGATTTCATGGCCTAAAGCCAATTCTTGGAATCCGTACCACTCATAGCCTCTTGGTAGGTTGTTGGCTCATCATTATGATCGATAAGCAACACATTACCTATTTGAGACACGAGAAATCCATATCTCTCAGGCTTAAACCTTGTTCTACTAGATTAATGTGAAACTTGTGTTTCCTGAGCAGGTTCTCTAGCTACAACAACTTGTAGTCCTGACTCAGGTTCCAATTCTAGTTCATTCACATTTTGTAATTCTTGAACTTCTTCAAGGTCTACCCTGACAGTCTTTCTACTTAAGAACTCTTTCTCAAGAAAGATATCGGTCCTTGCAACAAACACTTTGCCCTCAGACGGTAGGTAGAAATAATACCCTTTAGTTTCCTTAGGATACCCCACAAGATAACACTTATCTGACTTGGGTTCCATCTTGTCAGGCATTTGACATCGCATGCATGTCTCACAGCCCCAAACCTTAATGAACGACATACTAGGGCGCTTCCCAATCCATATCTCATATGGTGTCTTTAGAGCCGCTTTCGTTGGAGCACGATTTAGTGTAAAAGCAACAGTATCTATAGTAAAACTCCAAAAGAAAACATACAGATCTGCATGACTCATCATTGACCGTACCATGTCTAACAGAGTACGATTCCTCCGCTCAGACACACCATTATGCTGCGGTGTTCTATGTACAACCCCGTATCCGGCGAGTGGGGTGAACCAGGAACCAGGCCGGCCGGCTCAAATCACCCAGGCCCTAGGCGAGCTCGGCAGAGAAACCCGAGCCCGAGCTCGACATTCATCGACCGCGAGCTCGGCATTTGCCGAGCTAAGCCAGGATTCGTCGAGCTGAGGCTGACTAATGGAGGCCAACCGATGGGCGAGCTCACCGTCCCAGCTCGCGCTCACGCGAAGGAGCTCGGCAACAGCAGGTGAGCCGAATCTTCAGGGGTGGCCGAGCCTCCCAGCTTGCCCAGATCTATGAGGTACTTTTTACTATTTTGCCCCTGCTGGTCTGCCCATAGCCCTTCAAAATAGCGGAGTTTGGCTGTTGGCAGGCCCAACCAAGAGTATTTTGGTAACTTTAGGTCAGTTCAGTTTGGTTATTGGCAGTTCAAATTCTGAAATCTATAAATAGGACCCAAGGGGTACCTCAGAAAGCAGGCTTCCTGTGCTCTCTATCTTCACCACTCAAGCTCTTTCTGAGGATACCTTACCTCGGACTTTGACTAAGGATGAGAAGCGCTTTAAGATCTTTCGGGTATGTGGTGGGTCCTCCTCGTCAAGCCCTTGAGTCAGTTTTTCTTTGTATCCCTTGTTGTTTTGCTTGCAGGGGCGAAGTAGGTGCGCGATCACCCCTTCCCCGAGGGTGAACTCCACAGAAGACCGTTTTTCGGTTTCAACATTTTTGGTGCAGTGAGCGTGGAGCGTGGTCAGCACAAAAAACCTTCAGCGAGCTCGATGACAGGAGGACAGGGATCTGACAGGCCGGACTCGCCGACCCCCCACCTTTGGCCACGGTGGGGATGTTTGAAGATTTCAGGAACGAGGTGCTGGGCCTCGTCAAGTTCGCACGTGGCACGTAGGCCGAGTGCTCGACTCCGGCTGTCCAGATCGCAGCCGCTCCCTCTTTGGGCGAGGACGCCCCTGGCAGGTGAGCTGGGAAGGAAGTGGCTGAGGAAGGCCGGGGGTGCGAGCTCCCCGGGCGCGAGCTCTTCCCCGGCTCGGCAGGCAGAGGCCGGCTCGACGAGCTGCGCCCGCAAGATGCGCCATCTCGCACAGTAGGGGTGGCAGCCCCTTCAGCAAGTTGGTCTCTTCAGCTCCAATTCCAAAGGGGTTCAGGGAACCCGAGATGTCCTACTACACCGGGAAGGGAGACCCGGTCCAACACGTCCAGTGGTTTGAGGACGTGGTCTCGATCCGGCAGATTTTGGATGGGTTCAAGTGCCGACTCTTCACCATCACCCTCAAGGAGAAGGCGAGGGAGTGGTTCCATCAGCTGCCGGCCAGCTCCATCTACTGCTACAAGGAACTACGTCGGGGGTTCATACTGAGGTTCACTACCTCGAAGAGGAGGAAGAAGGAGTCGGAGTCCCTGTTCCACATCAAGTAGGGAGTGAATGAGATGTTGGGAAGCTACGTCGACCAGTTCCAGAAGGAGGTCACCCAGGTCCAGGAAATGTCGGGCCACAGTCTGATGATGGCTTTCACCCTAGGCTTGCAGCAGGGATTCTTCAGGATGGAGCTGAAGAGAGTGCCCCCTCTCCTACAAAGAGTTAATGGAGAGGACGGCGAGATAATTTGACGGGGAGGCGTCAAATCCAGAGTTCGCCCGGAAGCTGGCCGGGTGGGCCACGGAGGAGGAGAAAGAGTCAAGGGGAGGAAGAGGACAAGAGGAGAGGAGAGGAGAGCCCCTGCAGAGGTAGTAGAGACAGCTCCAGGGGTAGCAGCCCAGGTGGGGGCGTCAGGAACCCGACCATCGGCTGGGCTGGAGGCCCGAGTGGCAAGGGCAGGGGCCACAGAGAGGGTATCAAGGAAGGGACCGCCATCAGGGGGGGCATAATCAATTCTACCCCCTGGGATGGAGGTAGGCCCAGAGGCCTCGACTCCCCGATAAAGAAGAGGTTATGGCCATAGCCATAGGGGAGAGGAGGAGAGCAGCAAGGAGGAGGAGGAGAGAAGTTAGGGTGGAGTTGTCCTACTACGACTTCCATAGGAGGAGGGGCACGCCACAGCCACATGCCCGGAGTTCCTTGAAATGAGAGGGAACAGGGAGCAACAATAGCAACATGGGCGCTAGGAGGTGCGGATAGAGGAGGTCCTGCCTCGGGCAGAGGAGGACCAGTGTGAAGACCGGGTGGATGTCGGGACCCGGGGGGGATCAGAGTGATCTACGGGGGGGGGGGGGGGGGGGGGGGGGGGGGGGGGGGGGGTTTGAGGCTTCGCGGAAGGCGAGGCTCCACATCCCAAACCCCACCCTTAGAAGAGAGGATTACCTTCTCTAGGAGCGATACGTCGGATAATGAGGATCCCTTTTGCGATGCGCTGGTCATCCAGATAGCCATCGAGAATTTTACCGTCTCTCGGATCCTCGTCGACAACGAAATTTCCGTCAACGTCATCTTTAAGAAGGCATTTGACGCGATGAAGGTGGAGGCAAAGAGGGTGTTGGCCTTGGATGGGCCCTTGTTTGGATTCTCGGGGAAGAGGAAGGAGGAGTGGGGATCCATGTCACCCTGGGGGTGCAGTCCAGGAACTATAGGTTCATCATCGTGGATGCCTCCAGCAGCTACAACACCATCTTCGGGAGGCCCCACATCTGTGCCTTCCGCTGCATCCCCTCATCGTTCCATCAGTGCTTAAAGTTTAATGCCGAGGGGATCCAGGTCCAGGTCAGGGGGGACCCCAAGGTGGCGTGGGAATGCTACGTCACTGCCGTAAACTCCATCTCTTGGCAGGAGGGAGCCAAGGAGATGGAGCGAAGAATGGAGAAGGCGGAGCAGGGAGCTGGTATTGAGGAGATGGAGGTGGAAAGCTGCACCGAGGTTGAGGTGGCAGGATGAGGTCGGGGGGAGCGGCCGAAGCGATGGCAGTGGAGGAAGAGGTAGAGGTGGAGGTCCTCATCCCAGAGGAGAGGGATGTTGAGGAATGGGGGGAACAGTCCAGGCTAGAGGCTGCAGAAGAGGTGGTGGAGCTGGAGGTCCTCACCCGTAGAGGAAGGGTGGAGAAGGTCCGCGTCAGCGGAGGGCTGACCCTGAAGGACCAAGGCAAGATGCTAGCATGCATAAAGAATAACATGGACATCTTCGCATGGAGCGCCGTGAAGATGTCGGAGGTTGACGCGGGCGTGGCTTTCCACCGCCTCAACTTGGACCCGGGAACACGCCTCGTGCAACAAAAGAAGAGGTCCACCGCGGACAAGCTGGCAGAGCCCATCAGGGAGGAGGTAGCCAAACTCCTCAAGGCCAGCTTCATATTCGAGATCCAATACCCCGGCTGGGTCTCAAATATAGTCATGGTTAAAAAAGGGGACGGCCGGTGGTGTATGTATATCGACTTCTCTTTGCTTAATAAATCTTGTCCTAAGTACTGTTATCCATTGCCTCGGATCAACGCGCTGGTTGACTCAGCCGTTGGTTTTTTTATAATGAGTTTTCTAGATGCATTTTCAGTTTATCATCAAATCAGGATGCAGCCCCCGGACGTCAAGAATGTCTCGTTCATTACGGGGTATGGATGCTAATGTTATAAAATGATGCCCTTCGGGCTGAAGAATGCAGGGGCGACCTACCAGAAGATGATGGATAGGGTCTTCAAATAACAGAAGGGGAGGAAACTGGAGGTGTACGTAGATGATCTCATGATCAAGAGTTAGGATGTGGACTCTCACCTCCAGGACCTAGAGGAGACCTTTGCTACCCTACGCAAGTACAAGATGCGGTTGAACCCCCTGAAGTGCGTCTTTGGGGCTAGCAGGGGAAAGTTCTTGGGGCACCTCCTCACCCCTGCGGGGGTCGAGCCAAATCCGGATAAGGTCAAGTCTATCATGGAGCTGGGGTTGCCACGGAATACTAAGGAGGTGCAACGGCTGACGGGGAAGCTGGCAGGGCTAAGTAGGTTCCTCTCCCGGGCTGGGGAGAAGTGCTCCCCCTTCTTCAAAACACGTGCCCGGGGACCAAGGAGTGCGAGGAGGCATTCCAGGCCCTCAAGATGCAGTTGACTCGGGCTTCATTGCTCCAAGGGCCGAAGGAGGGGGAGGACCTGTTTTTGTATCTCGGGGTCGGGGCGGAGGCCTTAAGCTCTGTCCTATTTCGTGAAGAAGGGAAGAAGCAACTCCCTATATATTACGTGAGCCGGGTCCTGAGGAAGGTTGTGCTCCGATATCCAATTTTGGAGAAACTGGCCTTTGCCCTAGTCATCTCACCCCGAAGGCTGTGGCCCTATTTCCAGGCACACTCAATCTGAGTGGTGACTGACTATCCCCTCCACAACATCTTTGAGGGGGTGGAACATTCTGGCAGGCTGGCCAAGTGGTCGTTGTAGTTAAGTGAGTTCGACGTCTCCTTCGTCCCCCGCCTCTTGATCAAAGCTCAAGCGATGACCGACTTCTTGGCTGATTATGCAATTGAGGTGGCGGAGGAAGAGTTCGCTCGTCCGATTCCTTGGAAGGTGAAGGTAGATGATGCATCGGGAAGGCATTCCCTAGGAGTGGGGGTGATCTTGGAGAGCCCCCGGGGGACTAGAATTGAACAGACGGTGGTGGTGCACTTCCCCATCACCAACAATCAGGCCGAGTATGAGGCCATGATAGCAAGGCTGCGCCTGGACAGGGAGCTGGGGGTGTTGGACGCGGAGGTCATTATTGACTACATGGTGGTAGCTTCCCAGATCAACGGGGAGTTCAAGGCGAGAGAGCCTACCTTGCGGCTATACTTAGCCAAAGTAAAGGGTGTCATTGGCGCATTCCAAACTTTTTCCATCTAGCACGTGCCCCGGGAGGAGAATGAGCAGGTCGATCAGCTAGCGAAGTATGGTCCCCGGGTGGGGGGTACCATCACCGACCTATTCCGCCCTTCCATCGAAGAGGGAGAGCTCATGAAGATAGATCAGTGGTCCTCATGGATGGACTCGGTCACAACTTTCCTTTCCACAAGAGAGTATCCGGAGGGGGTGGACATGAAGAAGCTCAGGTACAAATCAACGTACTACCTCCTCTAAGACGGGCAGTAATACAGAGAGACTCTCTCAGGGATGTTGGCTCGTTGCGTGGCCGAGGGGGAAGTACAGAGGATCTTGGTAGAAGTCCACTCCGGGGAGTGTGGGAGTCACTCCGGGAGTTGGACCCTGGAAGGAAGGATCGTCAAGCAAGGGTATTTCTAGCCCACCCTGGGCTGCGATGCGACGGAGTTCGCAAGAAGAAACCACAAGTGCTAGTTGTTTGCCCCCCTCCAGCTACAGCCGGCTCAACGACTCAAGAGTATCACATCCCCCTAGCCCTTTGCCCTTTGGGGAATGGATTTGGTTAGACCGTTCCCCCATGCCAGTGGGCAGAGTAGGTTCCTACTGGTGATGATCGATTATTTCTCCAAGTGGTTGGAGGTGAAGGCGCTGACAAAGGTGACTTCCCAGGTCATCAGGAACTTCGTTTGGGGGGAGATCATCTGTCGCCATGGGCTGCCCCAGGCCATTGTCAAGGATAATGGGCCCCAGTTCGCCAGCGTGGAGTTTACCAGTTTCTACGAGCAGCTTGAGATCGACCGCAGGTTCGCCTCGGTCCACCACCCCAGGAGCAACGGGCAGGTGGAGGCCGCGAACAAAATCATCGTTAACCTCCTAAAAGGAAAGTGGAAAATATGAAGGGGAGCTGGGTGGAGCAGCTTCCCGTGGTTTTCTGGGCCTTGAGTACCACCCCCAACACAGCTACAGGAGAGACCCCCTTCAAGCTCTCCCATGGGTGCGAGGCAATGCTCCCCGTAGAATTTGAAGTTCAAACGCCTCGAGTTGTTGCGGTCAGGGAAGGCAGGGAAGAATGTCAGGCTGAGAATGAGTAAGAGCTGCGGCTCGCCCTTGACATGGTGGAAAAGCTGCGGGACCTTTCCGCCGTCCGACAAGAAGAGGTGAAGAGGAGGATGGCCAAGTACTTTGACAAGCACGTCAGAGTCAAGCAATTTGTGGAGGGAGACTTGGTGCTGAAGAAGGTGGATGCAGCAGGGAGGTCAGCAACCGTGGGGAAGCTCAACCCCAGCTGGGAAGGACCATTCATTGTAAAAGAGGCAATGAAATCAGGAGGGTATCGACTCCAAAATGTGGAGGGCGAGACCCTGAGTCTCACCTGGAGTGGTGATGACTTGAAGCGCTTTTTACCTTGAAACATGTAAGTGGAGCTTTGATTTTTAATAAAGTTATTTGACACATCAATGTTGTCGTAATAAGTTTGCATGAAGAAGTGAAGTGTACTTGGACCCTGAGCAGATCCCGTTGTCAGGCTCTCACCTAGCTGGCAGGGTTGGAAGTCACTCGGTGTCAACCCTTGGACCCTGAGCAGATCCCGCTGTCAGACACTCACCTAGCTAGAATGGCTAGAATTCACTCGGTGTCAGCATTGGACCCCGAGCAGATCTCGCTGTCAGGCTCTCACCTAGCTGGCAGGGCTGGAAGTCAATCGGTGTCACCTCTGGACCCCGATCAGATCACGTTGTCAGGCTCTCACCTAGTTGGCATGGCTGGATGTCACTCGATGGTGTCACCCTTAGACCCCGAGCAGATCCCGCTGTCAGGCTCTCACCTAGCTGGCAGGATTGGAAGTCACTCGGTGTCAGCCCCTGGACCACGAGTAGATCCTATTGTCAGGCTCTTACCTAGCTGGCAGGGCTGGAAGTCACTCGATGGTGTCAACCCTTGGATCCTGAGCAAATCCCGCTGTCAGGCTCTCACCTAGCTGGAAGGGCTGGAAGTCACTCGGTGTCAGCCTTGGACCCCGAGCAGATCCCACTATCAAGCTCTTACCTAGCTGGTAGGGCTGGAAGTCACTCGATGTCACCTCTAGACCCCCGAGCAGATCCCGCTGTCAGGCTCTCACCTAGCTGGCAGGGTTAGATGTCACTCGATGGTGTCAGTCTTGGACCCCGAGCAGATCCCACTGTCAGGCTCTCACCTAACTGACAGGGCTGGAAGTCACTTGATGGTGTCAACCCTTGGAACCCGAGCAGATCCCGCTGTCAGGCTCTCATCTAGCTGGCATGGCTGTAAGTCACTCGATGGTGTCAACCCTTGGACCCCAAGCAGATCTTGTTGACATGCTCTCACCTAACTGGCAGGGCTGAAAGTCACTCGGTGTCAGCCAATGGACCGCGAGCAGATCCCGCTGTCAGGCTCTCACCTAGCTGGCAGGGCTGGAAGTCACTCGATGGTGTCAACCCTTGGACCCCGAGCAGATCCCCCTGTCAGGCTCTCACCTGGCTGGCAGGGCTAGAAGTCACTCGGTGTCAGCCTTGGACCCCGAGCAGATCTCGCTGTCAGGCTCTCACCTAGCTGTAAGAGCTGGAAGTCACTCAGTGTCACCCTTGGACCCCGAGCAGATCCCTCTGTTGGGCTCTCACCTAGCTGGCAGGGCTGGAAGTCACTCGGTGTCAACCCCTGGACCCTGAGCAGATCCCGCTGTAAGGCTCTCACCTAGCTGGCAGGGCTGGAAGTCACTTGATGGTGTCAACCCTTGGACCCCTAGCAGATCTCGCTGTCAGGCTCTCACCTAGCTGTCAGGGCTGGAAGTCACTCGGTGTTAGCCTTGGACCCGGAGCAGATCCTGGTGTCAGACTCTCACCTAGCTGGCAGGGCTGGAAGTCACTCGGTGTAAGCCTTGGACCCCGAGCAGATCCCGTTGTCAGGCTCTCACCTAGCTGATAGTGATGGATGTCACTCGATAGTGTCAACCCTCGGACCCCGAGCAGATCCCGCTGTCAGGCTCTCACCTAGCTGACAGGGCTGGAAGTAACTCGGTGTCATCCTTGGACACCGAGCAAATCCTGCTGTCAGGCTCTCACCTAGCTGACAGAGCTGGATGTCACTTGACAGTGTCAACCCCCAGACCCCGAGTGGATCCCGCTGTCAAGTTCTCACCTAGCCGGCAGGGCCAGGTGTCATCTGGGAAAAATCCTACTCCCCAGATAGTGTCCAATGGGTTTGACATCTCCTAAGGATAGGGGACAGGGGTTCGGCATAGGCGAGTTAGAACTCGCCAGCTCAGCTCGGCCTCGGTAGAAGGGTGGCAAGCTAGACCCTTGGATCTCGCTGAAGGGAGGGAATCTCTGGCAGTATGCTTCACCCCTTCTCAGTTTTGTGAAATTTCATGGTTTTGGTCTCGCATTGATAAAAATGTAGGCAGCTTGCGAGCGAGCTAAGGGTGATGTGCCCAGTGCGGCGGGTAGCCCATCCTGGATCACCTAAGATTCGGTGAGCTCTCAAAATATGCTCTCAGGGGCGAGTCCTAAAAACTGTCCTACTCGCAAAATCTATCTACACGAGGTCACCAAGGGCAGGGCCCGCGGGCAAGCAGAGCACAACAAAGATAAAAAAAAGATAGAAAATGGCCAAGGTTATAATCAAAAATGTATTTTATTAAGCAGAAATGTTTACAGAGGGAGCTCGCCTTGGCGAGATTACAAAAAATATATGCATATATATACATTAGCCCTTGCCCCCCTCGCCGGACTGGTGACCATTCCCCACTCCACCGGGTAGATCCGGGAAGTCCTTCCTGAACAGCGCGTCAGGGCTATCTTCCTTCTCGCTGGGCGGCGTCGTCGGGAACAAGCTCTACATCAGGTCCCGGGCTAAAATCTCCTTGCAACCCTCTACCAGCACTCATGTATCCTTCATCATCTAGAGGACACATTTAGCGGTTTGGATCGAGTTGATCTGTAGCCGCTCAGCAACGTTAGCCTAGCCAAAGATCCTTGGGCTCTTGTAGGGGAAGGTAGGCTCCACGTCGCGAGCCGGGAAGAAGATCTCCGCCTGGAGGCGGACCTCGTGGCTGTGGCTCGTGTTCTCCTCCATCAGCTTCGCGTTCGCTCCCTCCAGCTCGGCAAGGCGGGCACGCAGCTGGCCGATCTCTTCTTCCTGCCCGGCGGTGCGAGCCCGCAACTCCCCGACAGCCTTGGCATCCTGATAAGAAAGGAAGTGCATCAGCAACAGTATAAAATCCTAAGTAAAAAAGAAAAGGGATGGACAACAGCCCAATGCTTACCAGTCCACCGGCAGCCTGGGTAAGAAGATTCTCGGCAATGCCGAGCTACCTCGCCAAGTCGACGGCCTTGTCCTTGGCAACATCACGTGCTTGCTCGACCTTTTGGAGGAGGTTGTAGAGGTTGAAGTTGCGGCGGACCACCATATGGTGGAGCTCCATAGCCCGCATATGCGTCTGCAGGCCCTCATGGCCCAGCTTCCACAGGGGGATGCCCTTGTAGGTCTCGACATCCTCGCGGCCATAAGACCGAAGCCAAGGGCGTAGGCGTGACCGGTGGCGGGCTCGCGGTCAGCCCAAGAGTGGTGGAGGGTAGATATGGAGACCCGGTGAGCCGCCTCGTCCCACTGGACCATCGGCTCGCCCGCCAAATCTTTCCACCTCCCCCCAAAGCCGAAGTGGGGGTGTTCTTTTAGCGCGGCGGGCTCGTGCGCCGCCTTCTTCGTCGCGGCAGGAGCAGGGGACTCGACAACTTCCTTCCCCTTACTGGTGATCTCCTTGAGCGGGCTCTCTGGCGACCCGTCGGGGATGACCTCCGACGAGCTCATGTACTTGGGGCTTTGTTGATGTTGTTGATGTTGTTTCGCCCACGGAGCCAGCACGGCTCTCATCATCTTTTTTGGTGGTTGTTGGTGATGGTGCGAGCTCGAACTCGCGAGCTCAGCTCGCTTCTTGCTGGAGGAGGGCTTGGAGAAAGCTGCCTCGTCACGGCAGGCCACCGCCGCCTTCTCGCGGGCAAGCGGCTCCGCATACAACCCCGAGTCTGCAAACGACGGGTTCGCGGGGATTAGCCGCTCCCCTGCAAGAAATAACTTGGAAAAATTAGAAGGATTCCATAACAAAGTGGCGAGCTCGGCAAGCGGAAGAGTACAATACCTTCGCCGGGCAGAATGGGGGGGGAGTAAGTTAGGGCCCCTTCGCAGGAAGACGACCTCGAAGTCCTTGTGGAGGAAGAATTTGTGGAGGTCGGCGTCATTGCCGGACATGGTCGGCGGACGGTAGATCTCCTCGCCTTTTTGCTGGGGGGTGAAGGGGATGTTGCCGAGATGACCCTTGATGATGGCGATCGTGGTCATCCACTTGTGGTGTTTGTTCGCGATCTCGCGAACCTTGATCAACGAGCCCATGAAGTAGGCAACGCCATCCGGTGTCGCCTTGTAGGAGAAGAACTTCCTGAACACCGTCATGTTGAACTCAATCCTCTCTCGGCGGAGGTAGCTCGCATACACCTCCATCATGGCGATGGCGTTTGAATTCAGCTGCGCGGGCACCGCGCCATAATATTTCAGAATCTGGCGGATCTCCGGCCAGAGGGGAAGGCGCAGCCCCACCTCAAAGTGAGAGACGGGGAAGGCGAGCTCATCATCATAGAAGTAGTTAATGGCCTCACCCTCCCTCGGCCGACGCGCCTCGATGCCCGGCGGAACGTGGTCGCTGACAAATTCCGCGAGCTCCGCCTCGGTGGTGCTCCCCTCGAAGAAGCAGTAATCTCTAAAGTGTTGGGCACACTTGGTGCGGCCATCAGTGTTGGGATTAGTTTTGCCCATGCTGGCAAAAAGGGGTGGAGCGCGAGCAGGAAAGAGGAAAAGCACAGGAAGAGAGAGAAAGAGTAAGCAGTTAAGGCAGTAGTACGGGGGTTCGTGGGGGGGGGGGGTATTTATAGAAAGTAATCTATGGGCCAAGCTGTCCAATCGGCCCAGCTTTCCATCCCATCTCGCCAACCCCCAACTCGCCGACTTTTGGCGCGTTCCCACCAAGGCTAAGTCAAATAAGAAGCAATATAATTACTATTATTCAAACGCAAGACACATCTAAGAATATTTGAAGTTATTTATTACAGCAATCTAGTGCAGGAATAAAGAAGCGGGGTGCGCGGACAGGGGGGACCAGGAGGCGAGTACCGGTCGGATCGGCAAGGGAGCCGTCTCCTATCTACCCCGGCCTCGCATCCCCCGTCCCCCAGACTGCCTCGCGTGGAGGAGCTCGTGAATCCTCCCCGAATTCCTCTGCGCCACAGAGAGGCCATCGTCTATCTCATCCAGGAGCCGGGAAGGAGACGTCATCTCGCTAGCTTGGCCGCTTCGCACCTCGTCGGCAAGACGTGCGTAGTCACATTGTAATGCCTCATTGACTTCCTGCACCTCGCGATGCCCGCACACTAGTTTCTGGAAAAGCTTGACCCCCCTCCTCGTCAGCTTTCCTTGCTCCACTTCGGGGCCTAGGTAAGAGTCCAGCGAACTAGGGGAGGGGAGGGGAGAGTAATGGGATGCCCGCGAAGATTCCTCAGCAGTGGATTGGCTGGGGGGAACTGCGAAGACAGAAACATCAGCAAGGGGAGGTGTGCTGGAAAATCGCATAACAAGAATCCAAGGCCAAATTTACCTGACGAGCTCGGCTACTCAAAGGAGGTGCGGGGAGGGACAAACCTCAGGTCCTTCCCGCGCCATGGACCACGCGTTCCCGGTGAGAGGAGCTCGAATCTCGGGATGGGGATGGTCTCCACGCCCGCCCCCGTGGTCACAACAGCTCGCTGAGGGGAGGGGGGCGCACCGGCGAGCGCGGCTTCTGCGAGCCCACCCCCAAGGTTCCAAAGGGAGGTGACGGATCCCGCGGGCAATTTTCCGGAGTTCTGAGTCGCGAGTCCTCAGTTGTGGTCTTGGCTCGCGGGGTGGTGTCTCGCGGCACGGCACCCCCCATACCATCAAGCTGGCTGTCTGGGCCGTCGCAGAGGTCGACAACGTTCTTGCTCTTTTCGGGGGGCAGGCACAAGTGGAGGAGCCGGTCCCGTGCTCCAAGGTGGTTCTCAGATCATCGTAAATGGGTTCGGCCGCTTGAGGAAATGGCTTCACCCTCTTGGAGCTGGGTTCAGCAGAGCCGCCCAACGGGACAGCGCGCGGAACCGCAGTCAGGGCAGCTATACAAGCAGCTGAGACCTAGCGAGCTCGATTAAGGCGCTCTTGGATCTCCTTGGGAATCAGCATCTCGGCATGGCTATAACAAAGAGAATATCAAGTCAGGCAGGTATGTAGGTGTATATATATAGCCGCAGGTGGACCCCACCCAAAGATTCCCTCCAATCCACCCCGCACTCGCCGAACACTTGGGGTTGGATGTTTCTTTCCGAGCTTTGCCAAGTTCAAAAAGAGCGCAGATTGTGTACAACCCCGTATCTGGTGAGTGGGGTGAACCAGGAACCAGACCGGCCAGCTCAAATCACCCAGGCCCCAGGCGAGCTCGGTAGAGAAACCCGAGCCCAAGCTCGGCATTCGTCGACCGCGAGCTCAGCATTCGCCAAGCCAAACCAGGATCCGTCGAGCTGAGGCCGACTAATGGAGGACAACCGATGGGCGAGCTCTTCGTTCCAGCTCGCGCTCACGCGAAGGAGCTCGACAACAGCAGGCGAGCCAGATCTTCAGGGGAGGTCGAGCCCCCCAACTCGCCCAGATCTATGAGGTACTTTTTACTATTTTGCCCCCGCTGGTCTGCCCATAGCCCTTCAAAACAGCGGAGTTTGGCTGTTGGCAGACCCAGCCAAGGGTATTTTGATAACTTCAGGCCAGTTCAGTTTGGTTATTGCCAGTTCAAATTCTGAAATCTATAAATAGGACCCAAGGGGTACCTTAGAAAGTAGTCTTCCTGCACTTTCTGGCTTCACCACTCAAGCTCTTTCTGAGGATACCTTAGCTCGGCCTTTGGCTAAGGAGGGGAAGCGCTCTAAGATCTTACAGGTGTGTGGTGGGTCTTCCCCGTCGAGCCTTGGGCCAGTTTTTCTGTGTTTCCCTTGTTGTTTTGCTTGCAGGAGCGAAGTAGGTGCGCGATCACCCCTTCCCCGAGGGTGAACTCCACAGGAGACCGTTTTTCAGTTTCAACATTCTAGGTGGAGTGAGCTATGATACAATATCACACTCTTTCAGATGATTACAAAATTCATGACTCAGGTATTCGCCACTTCGATCAGATCGTATTGTTTTAACCTTCTTACCCAGCTGGTTTTCTACTTCGTTCTTAAACTCTTTGAACTTTTAAAAGGTTTCAGATTTGCACTTCATAAGATACACGTATCTGTATCTACTGAAATCATCAGTAAATGTAACAAAGTAGAAATACCCACCTCTAGTTATAGAACTCATGGGTCCACATACATCACTATGTACTATACCAAAGAGATTATCAGCCCTCTCATTAAAATCAGTGAAATGGACCTTAGTCATCCTGCCTAACAAACAAGACTCACATCTCTCAAATGATTCATAATCAAATGAGTCCAGTGATCCATATTTATGGACCTTGGATATGCGTTTCTCATTTACATGGCCCAAACGATAATGTCAAAGGTACGTAGGGTTCGAGTAATTCGTTCTTAGTCTTTTAGTATTTTCTATATTATAGATTTGATGCTCTAAGTTCAAAACATATAAATCATTAAACATTTGGGCTATACCAAGACAAACATCATTCTTAAATATAGAACAACAATTTTTCTTAATAATAAAAGAAAATCCAATAATGTTCAAACATGAAATAGATATAATGTTTCTAGTTATGGATGAAATAAAATAACAATTATCTAATTCAATTACAAGCCCATTGGGCAAAACAAGACGATAAACACCCACTGCGACAACAACTCTTGCTCCATTGCCAACATGCAGGTCCGCCTCTCTTTTACTCAGCAATCTCTCTTTCCCAGTTCCTGCACATTTATACAAACGTGAGAACCACATTCAGTATCTAATACCCAGGATGAAGGAGCAAAAAAGTTTATCTCTACAACATAGATACTTGAAGCGGAAGTCATACCTCCCTTCATCTTTTGCAGACCCTCAATGTACGAAGGACAATTCCTCCTCCAATGACCAGCCTTGCCATAGTGGTGGCATTTCTCTTCTTTCACAAAGCCTTTCTTCTTCAGTGCTGAAGACTTGGGCTCCAAAGCAGACTTAGGTACTACCTTGTCTTCTTGAAGTCCTTGGCCTTGCCCTTGCATTTATGCACCATCAATATGGGGCTAGCATGCTTGGCCTTCTTTATGTTGATTTCGACAGTTCGTAATATGCTTATAGGAGCTCGGGAAGTGTCTTGTCTATTTCATTCATGTTATAGTTTAAGACAAACTGCTCATAACTGTCTAGCAACGATTGTAGGATTAGGTTTGTAGTCAACTCTTAGCCTAGAGGGAAGCCTGGTATCTCAAGGTTCTCTATATACCCAATCATCTTGAGTACGTGAGTCCCTACTAAGTCCCGAGCTCTCATATTACACTGAAACAACGCCTTAGTGACGTCAAATTTTTCTTAACGAGCTTGCCCTTGAAATATTTTCTGGAGATGCTCGTCAATTTCCTTGTAACTCATGCTCTCATGTTTCTTTTGGAGCTCAGAGTTTATGGTTTCCAGCATGAGACATTCAACGTCTAAGGAGACGTTAAGATACTTCTTATAAGCATCCTTATCGGCACGAGGCACTTTCTCGGTAGGCTCTTCACGAGATTCCTCTTCTAAAACATAGAGCTTTCGCTCTTGACTGAGAAAAGCTCCTATACCAGTCCAAATAATTACTACCACTCAGCTTCTCCTTCTCAAGGATGGCTCTGAGGGATAGGGTGGAGTGTGACTTGCCATGGAAATTCTACAATGATCAATCAAAGTAAAATCAGTATCACATTTCAAAATACATTTTATTCTTTCGATAAGGACTTTAATCAAAATAACTCCCACTATTTTTACCAAACTGATAAGCCTCGATATCAATTCGGAGAGTATATGTGAGTTACTGTCTTAGTGGACAAGATCCATATTTCATTAACAATATGAGTCAGCTTTGGCTTTTCTCTCATAATGTAGCTATCTAGGTAGACAACGCTTGTCAATTGCAACACAATGCAATTCCTGTATGACTGGTGAATAACTCTTTATTCGCATCCATCATATGGTGCATGTCAATCTTATGCCTTTGGGCACTCAACCTTTGAGGTCACCCAGTTAAGTTTGACCCGATGTCAATAGTGAGATATCACAATTATCCGCTTCCACCCTTACCAAGATAGATTAATGCACCTTGCTTTGGCAAGCCCACACTTCATCGATCGAGGCAGGAAGAGTATCATCCATCGGAAGACATCCGAATACTTAATATTGCTTAAGAGATTTTAGATTGTTGATTAACATTTAATCATGGTTAACAATTAACCAATGCGCATATCCTCAAACAAAAATTCAACAGCATCCATAATCCAAATGCATCCTAGATGTGCACAATAAAATCATCAAAACTTGATGAGCTAGGATAAATATAAACATTTAGAACCCTTCTAAATCCTCAGATTTACATGCACTGGACATGAGCACATCAACTCCACTTATACAGTAGACAAGCTCGTCTCTCTATGTGAGATTTAAAATCTAACACATACTTGGTTTCACAAACCAATAAGAGTGACGATTACTATTAAGGAGTAACAAAGATATCACAATGAAATCACATGCGCTCCTAGTGGGGTTCTAAGGGGTTGCGCCCCTAGCGGGGTCTTAGAGGCAGATCCCTTAATGGGGTCCAAGGGGCAGTGCCCCTAGCGGTGGTCCAAGGGACTGCGTCCCTAACAACCAAAGACCCTTAAGTGACTATATGAAGGGTCCTTCCCGCACTAGATCCTATCAGGAACATCCTCCTGTAATGCATCGTTGGGAGAGAGCTTGATGATATGTGCAGTTGTATATAAAGCCTCACTCCAAAATATGCCAGGTAGCTTTGACTCAGGAAGTATGCACCTCATTCTCTCCATCAAGGTCCTATTCATTCTTTCAGCTACACCATTCAGCTGCGGCATCTTGGGCGAAGTCTTTTCATGTTGGACCTGATGCACTTTAGCTTCTTCTCACACCATCTCTCTATCTCGGTTTGGAATCTCCAAAAAGTGTCGAGGACCTCATCTTTGTTCTTGATAGCATAGACCCAAAGTTTCCTCGAAAAATCATCAATGAACGTCACAAATAGAACGCTCCTGCTCTCGTATGGATTTTTAGTGGTCCACAAACATTAGTATGTATGAGCTCTGGTGGCTCAGATCTTTTGGTAGAAGTATGGCTCTGGAATGAAATTCTATTTTGCTTTCCAGCCATGCAGTGATAACACTTCTCTAGCTAATCTATAGATAGATCAGTGATCATCTTTTTCTTGGAGAGACATCTAAGTCTCTTCTGGCTGATATGTCATAATTGTTGGGTTTTGCTAGGAGGGCACAACACTTGTGCACGCAGCGGAAGAACAAGAACAAGAAAACCCAAAAGAGTTCGGATTTAGCGATGAACATTGATCTCGAAGTAAAATGCTGTAAAATAAAATTACCTTTGCCGGATTGAGTCAAAACTCAACCAAGGTGCTCCGAATAATTCCAATAAACGACAATGACAAGAGTTCTGAGCACAGAATAGTGTCCACGCCTCCATGTATATCCACACGAGCACGAAGAACCCAAGACTCTTGTCGCACATGATCTAGGTCGGAACTAGGTTTGCCCTTAACGTCTCCACAGACTATTAGATCTGTTCAAGGTGAGGTGGCTGTGAAGAATCTGACGCACAGGAAACCTTTTCTGGCAACGGTAGCAGGTCGGGCGGTCGGCGACAGCGAGAAACGGCGATCGCGACTTAACAGAACAGTTCCGTCAGGAGGAGATTGAAAGAATTAGTGCCTAACCACCTAGAGAGGGGGTGAATAGGTGTACTTTTTCTTTGACTTTTAAGGCAGAAAATCTGTTCTGTAATTTAAGCAGCAATTGCAAATTCTACATCTAACACAGAAACATTCACAGAAATATCACAACACAGATTGCACACAGATTTTTATAGTGGTTCCCCAAGGTCTGGGTACATCCACTTTCCCCCTTCGCCTATCTAGTAGTGTACTAGATTCGGCCTAACTTCTGCACTTCACCTCAGATCCTCAGATCTTACAGCTCAGAACCCCAACAGGGCTCCTACAAGTCAGAGTGTATCCACACTCCTACAACTCAGGCCAACTGCCCTACCTCAGCCTTCAACAAGGCCTACACTCAGAGATCACAATCTCCTACACCTCAGGCTCACAGCCCTACCACTCAGAGAAACTATTCTCCTACACTCAGCCTTTATATAATAGGCTTACAACTCAGATTTAGAATAGAACCTACAGAAAATTGTGTTTACAAAGTAATTAACCACCACCCAGATAGAGAGAGAAGGGATGGTTGGCTTCTTGATGAGTTCTTGGAAGAACTTGATGGCAGAGATCAACCTCTCTTAGCTTTCTTCAAAGCTTCTTGAATCTGAACTCAGTAGGGTTGAACTCTCCTTAGAAGATGATCTTCAATCAGCTTCTGACTTGAGATTCAGATCTCAATCTGAATCTTTCTTGGCAGGCTGGTTCAGCAACTGCACTTCTTAGATGGAGCTCTCTCTCTCCAACTTCTTCTAGATCTTCTATCGAAAATCTTCTGTATTATTACTTCTCTCTTAGTTGTTGTTAGTTCTTCTGTTGGTTGTGATTCTTCTTTTATTGTTGAAGGAGAAAGCCTTTATATAGTCTTCCTCCATGGTAACCGGCTGATTCGGTTCCTAACAATCTTCTGACAGCTTTGACAGTTATGGTAGACCGGTTAGACATGGCAGCTGTCAAGTCATCCAGTCACTTCTTGAAATACTGTCTCTGTCTGAAAGTGTCGGGACTGATCTTCATTATGTGTCGACACAAATAGACTAAGTGTCGACACAAGTGGACTAAGTGTCGACACATACCTTGGTGGTGTCGACACAACTTCTTTGTTATTGTAACAGCTTCTCGACACAGCTTCTTTAGAATGTGTCGACACTGATTCTGTGTGTCGACACAAGCCTTCTTTTCTTTAACTTGTTGAAACTTGCTGAGTGTCGACACATGTCTTTTGTGTCGACACAAGTACTTCTTTACTTTAACTTTGTTGATACTTGCTGGGTGTCGACACATCTTCTTTGTGTCGACATAAGTAATTCTTTTCTATATCATTATTGAAGCTTTGCTGTGTGTCGACACAAGTCCTGTGTGTCGACATAGTTGATATTGACAAATACTTCTGTGTGTCGACACTGCCTCTTGGTGTTGACACATTTGATGTCAACTAAATATTCATGTGTGTCAACACTGACTGTTGGTGTCGACACAGTTGATGTTGACTTTGCTTCTCTGTGTGTCGACACTGCCTCCTGGTGTTCAAGTGTTGACTCTCCTGGTTGTGTGTCGACACATTGTGCTGAGTGTCGACACTTTCTTCAAATACTGACTCTTAAGCATAGTGTCGACACATTGTGTTGAGTGTCGACACTTGTACTTAGATTCTGCAGACTTTTGCTGAGTGTCGACACATCTTCAAGTGTCGACACTTTCTGGTGTAGACTTAGCTCTTCTAGGTGTCGACACTTCTGTTAAGTGTCGACACTGCTTTTCTGCATACTTCTTCACTGAGTGTCGACACAGCTCCAAGTGTCGACACTTTCTGTCTGGTGTCGACTCTTCATCCCAGGTGTCGACACAATGACTCCAAGTGTCGACACTGCTTGTCTGGGTGTCGACACAAGCTTTCTCAAGTGTCGACACTTTCCCTCTGGGTGTCGACACATGGACTTAGAAACTTTTAGCTTCAGTCTAGTGAATACCTAACCTGCACAAGTAACTCAAACACACATCAAATACATTATGATGTATATCATTGAGTTAGGTGAGGCTTCTTCAAATCAGGTACATTTGACCAATGTACCCAACAATCTCCCCCTATTTGGAGAAGTCATAACCCTTAGTCAATGATATACATTACTCATAATTAAAAATTAGAGAATGATGTAAAGCAGATATATATCAACAGGGTATACTTAAACATGTAATAAAGCACACATGTATACTCATTCAGCATTACAGAACAACCAAGAATTAGACACATTCTACTGAATCAATCATGAAATATATTTATCAAAAACTGTCCAAACATTGTGTTCAATACATTGTCAATGATTTACAAAAATATTTAGATGTAACAAATTACAACATTCTTCAGTCTAATCTTAATCTAATTCTGCTCTTGTTCTTTTATAACTATGCCTTTCTCAACTTGTATTTTGGCTTTTACAGCAGCAGCAGCAGCAGGATCAGTATCAGCAACCTTCTTCCCTTTGGAGTCCTTCTTCTTAAGTTCTTCAGCCTTGATTTTCTGCCTTTCAAAATAATGATAGGGCTTAGGAAAGTACTTGCTAGGCTCCACAGCTGTAGGAGGTAGCTTTCCTAACTTAGCCTTCCTTCTATACTGGACAATGGCTTCCTGCCTGATCTCATGCTTCCTCCATTCAGCTTCTGAGAACCACTTATTCCTCTCATGTGCATTGTCCTTGGCTGCTTTCCAGGCTGTGAGAATGATGTTCCTAGAAGTAGGGCTCCACTGTTCAAAATCTGGTTTTTGCTCAGCAAGTTCCCTGAACTTCTTCTTTGATAGCCTTGTCTCTTCCTCTTTGTCCATAGCCTCTTGCATAGCAGCTGTAATAGGTTGAACAACCTTTTCCAGAATAACAGTTGGCTTTCCAGCAGTTGGGCTATACATTGTGCTTACTTCAGCATGAACCATATCAAAATACGGAGGTGGATAGATCACCTGAGCTACTTCCTGTTGCTCTCCTCCAAGATATGCACTTTGAATACCAGATTCAGCTACATTGTCATCATCACACAGGGGAGGATAGCCCAGTGTAGCTCGGATGGAATTAGAAATCCATTTGGCATGGTCAGAGCTGGCTTTGACTAACACCCTCTCCCCCTTTATGACTTCTTGTGCTACATGATCTCTCACATCATCTTTCTGGAACCTGATTTGGCTGTCCAAATACCTTATGCCATCCTTAAAGAAAGGTCTAAGCTTGGTAAGCTGTTCAGAAATGACCTTCTGGGAATCCTTGATTGCAGTCTTGACAGCAGCAAGTTCTTCTTGAAAAGCTTTATCAAATTCAGCCTTGGCAGCATTAGTAGAAGTAGATGGTTCAGCAGACTTATTCTTTAATTCAGTCACTATAGCATTGTGGGAGGCAGTTAAATTGTCATTCATTCTTAATTGATTCTCCAGCACATAGCCTTGCTTCAGTGCTATATCATCTACTTGAGACTTGATTTTCTCCTAGTGAGTTGCCAAATAGACCACTGCATTACCACCCTTGTGGAAGCAGTCAGTCATTTCCTTCTTATTCAAATTCATTTCAAACCTTATTGATTTGATATCTTGAGCTAGATCAAATTGTAGGGACTTTTGGCTTTCATCAATATACGTCTCTATAGCCCTCCTTTGCTCATCCATCTTAACTTGCATTGCTACCATTAAGCTGCTGTAATCTGTTGATGGAGCTTGTTGGACTAGGAAGTGTTGAGCAACAGTTTGTAGAGCTTTCTTATAGCTCTGACTCCTTCTTTTGAATACAAAGAACTGCTTCTTCTTAGCTTGCTCAGCTTCATCATCCTCAGACTCTGAAGTACTTGCTATATTTACCCTATCCTTAGGGCTTGAGGGTTTGTCAGCTTGCACATCTAGTGCCTTCTCAGTATCTAGCCTTATAGGCTCTTCCTGAACTTCCAGATTCTCCCCCTCAACAGCAGCACCCTTCTCTTCAGTAGCAGCATTCGTCTCTTCATCAGCAGCAGTCTTGTCCATGTCAAAGTCCTCTTGATCTAAATTCAGAAATAGATCTTCCATTGTATATTCTGGGGGTGACTGAGCAGGAGATGTACTGGGTACATTAACTACAGCAGATGTGTCTTGGAGAACAACATCTGGTGCTTGGTTTGCTTGCTGAGTTTGCTGATGAATATCAGACAAATCAGAATTTATTATAGAAAAATCTAAAGTATTGAGGTCAGAAAGTACCTCTTGGATAATGAGAGTAGCTTGCTCACTCTCCAGTGTAGAGGGTTGTTCTACAGCTGGAGGCTCCCCCTGGATGTCAGCTGTCTCTTGAGGAGCAGGTGACTTCTCTGCAGCCTCATCCTCATGATTATCAGGAGTGAAAACCACATGTTCTTCACTACCTGAGCTGCTGGAGGACTCCTGAGTCACAGCAGCTATTTTCCTCTTCTTCTTTGGAGGGGAATCCTTCTTAGAAACTTGTTTCTCAGGGGTGGTCAGTTCCTTCGACAGCACCCTTTCCCACCTGGAGAAGATCCTCATGTCCATCCTTCTCATGTGGTTGATTTTAGCACCAGCAGCATTGCTCATTACCTCTGGTATTGTACCAGCCAGGTAGAGACTAAGTATCCTGCCCAGATTGGGCTTCTTCAGACTTTCCTTTACTTTCTCAAACACAACCATGGACCAGTCTGTTTTGAGATTGAAAATGATTCTAGTCATAACACTGAACATGGAGGCTGACACCCTGTCATGCCCTCCAGTCTTGCTGAGGAGTACTTTCCCCACAATTTCTGACAGAAACTTTCCTTGAGTATTCATTCCTCTCCTGTTGAATACTGATCCTATCTTTAGCTTAGGATCTAGTCCACACCAGGTAAGTGCTTCCTGGTCTTAGATGTTGTTACTTCCTCTTCTTCCTGAACTTTAGGTAGCTGAAGTACCTTTCTCAGAGACTTGGGTGAAATCTTGACCTTGGTGCCATGCACCCTTGACTTGATTCTGTAGCCTGAGTCATCTACAGACGCTCCAGTAAGAAATTCTATAACTTCCTTCTTCCAAATTTTGGTTGGTTCTGAAACCAAGAACTCCAATCCTGAATCGGTGACTAGGGTTATCACCGATTTGATTTCTTGATCACCGTCGTCGAATGCACCTCACACGAGCTCATAGCCTTCGTTAACGTTCTTTTCCAGCTTGGAGTCATTAGGGTTTGGAGAATTAGTCTTTAGAGAAGAGAAATGTCGACACAAGAGTTTTGGTCTCGAAACTTTTGAAAGCGTGTCGACAAACAAAGACAGAACCCTATTTATACCTGTTGATTTTTGAAGATGAACAGGCGGGATAGTGAGCTAAACATGTGTCGACACTGTCAATAAGTGTCGACACTGACTTATAATGTCTCGACACAGATGTGTCGACACAAGTTTAAGTCATCAGATTTTAAGTGTCGACACTTGGTTAAGTGTCGACACCACACTACTCGACATGTAGTCGAGACTTTACTTAGAAAATTCTGAGTAAAACTTAAGTGTCGACACCTTATTGAATGTGTCGACACCAACTCGACATGTGTCGACACTAACATTCTGAAGTGTCGACACCAACTTGACATGTGTCGACACCAACATCCTAGATGTGTCGACACCATTTTCCTGAAGTGTCGACACTTACTATTCTGTGTCGACATAGACTTGTCTATGTGTCGACACCTTTTTACTTAGCCAATTTTTAGTTCTGTAAAACTTAGTCTAAGTTTATCATACCTAGTTCAATTTTGAACCTATTGAACTTAGCTTCTTCTAAGGGCTTAGTGAACATATCAGCTATCTGATTATCAGTTCTAACATATTCAAGTGCAATATCATTTCTTTCTACATGCTCTCTAAGAAAGTGATATTTAATCTCAATATGTTTAGTTCTACTATGTGATACAGGATTGTTAGCTATTGAAATAGCACTAGTAGAATCACAGTAAAGTGGAGTTCTACTTACCTGAAATCCATAGTCTTCTAACTGATGTTGAATCCACAGAAGTTGAGCACAGCAACTTCCTGCAGCTACATATTCTGACTCAGCTGTGGAAATAGCCACACTAGTTTGCTTCTTACTACTCCATGAAATGAGTCTTCCACCTAGGAATTGACAGGATCCAGTAGTGCTCTTTCTATCTTCTTTGCATCCTGCAAAGTCTGCATCTGAATAGCCTGTTAGATCAAAATCTCCATTCCTAGGGTACCAGAGGCCTAGATAGGGAGTGCCCTTTAGATATCTCAAGATTCTCTTGACTGCAGTCAAGTGAGATTCTTTGGGGCAGGCTTGATACCTGGCACAAACACATGTAGCATACATAATATCAGGCCTACTTGCAGTCAAGTATAGTAGGGAGCCAACTATCCCTCTATACAAGGTTTCATCTACAGGTTTCCCTGCATCATCCTTGCTTAGAGACATACTTGACCCCATAGGAGTCTTCATGGTACTGGATGAATCCATACCATACTTCCTTATGAGTTCTAGGGTGAACTTGGACTGACATATGGATAGACCACTTCCAGTCTATTTAACTTGGAGACCCAAGAAAAACTTCAGTTCTCCATACTACTCATCTCAAATTGACTTTGCATAAGCTTTGCAAACTTTTGCAAAGGCTACTTTCAGTAGACCCAAATATAATGGCATCTACATATATTTGGACAAGAATGACTTTGCCTCTAGATTCCCTAAGGAATAGAGTCTTATCTATTTTCCCCCTTGAGAACTTGTTCTCAATGAGGAAACTAGATAGGGTTTCATACCAAGCTCTAGGTGCTTGTTTTAACCCATATAATGCTTTCCTAAGTCTATACACATAATGTGGAAGAGTAGGATCAACAAAACCTGAAGGCTGCTCCACATAGACTTCTTCTTTCAAATTACCATTTAGGAATGCTGACTTGACATCCATTTGGTATACCTTGAATCCCTGATAGGTTGCATAGGCCAAGAACATCCTTATGGCTTCCAGTCTGGCTACTGGAGCAAAGGTTTGATCAAAATCAATACCTTCTTCTTGCCTATATCCTTTTGCAACCAGTCTTGCTTTATTCTTAATGATGACTCCTTGTTCATCTAACTTATTCTGTAGATCCACTTTGTTCCTATCATATTGTGATCTTTAGGTTTAGGAACCAAGTCCAAACTTTGCACTTTTGAACTGATTAAGCTCTTCCTACATTGCTTCAGTCCACTGTGGATCTTGTATTGCTTCTTCAAATTTCTTTGGTTCTATTTGAGACAGAAAACTTGAATATACTACAGCATTCTGATTTCTGCTCCTTGTCTGAACACCTTGTCTTGGATCTCCAATAATCAGCTCTACTGGATGATCTCTTAGATGCCTGTTAGCTGGAGGCATCCTTACTTCTGGTTGAACTTCTTCAGCATCTTCATCAAGCTGAGTTCCTTGTACTTCTACAGCTCCTTGTTCATGTAGTTCTCCCCTGGACATAAGCCATCTTCTTCTACTTGCTGTCTTGCAGCAGGTACATCTTCTATGTTAGCTTGTCCATCTTCTTAGTAAGACCTGTGGGGCTACACACACTACTAGACAACTCATTGTTAATTAGTTGTGTCTCATCAAAAACTACATGCACAGACTCCTCTACAACTTGTGTAGTCAAGTTGTAGACTCTATAAGTCTTACTATTATTGCTGTACCCAACAAATACTCCCTCTTGGGATTTGGCAGCAAACTTAGTTAAGTAAGACTTTCCATTGTTAAGTATGAAGCATTTGCAACCAAAAATCCTGAAATAGGATAGGTTTGGTTTCCTGCCTTTCACAACTTCATAGGGGGTCTTGTTTAACCTTTAGTGATGGTAGCCCTATTTATCACATGGCATGCAGTGTTAACTGCTTCAGCCCAGAAATATTCTGGCAGTGATGAATCACTTAATAGGGTTCTACCAGCCTCTATCAAGGTCCTATTTTTCCTTTCAGCAATGCCATTTTGCTGAGGTGTTCTAGGTGAAGAGAATTCTTGAAATATCCCATAGTCTTCACACAGCTTTGTCATGCTTTCAGACTGAAACTCAGTACCATGGTCACTTCTAATTTTGACCACTGTACAGTTCAATTCATTCTGAATTTGCTTAACAAAACTATAGAAGACACTAGGTGTTTCAGATTTCTGCTTTAAGAAGAACACCCAGGAAAACCTTGAGTAGTCATCAACAACTACAAAGGTATAGACCTTCCTACCTAAGCTGTGAACTGGCATTGGACCAAATAGATCCATATGCAAAAGGTATAAACACCTCACAGCATCTTTGTTGTCTAAGCTTCTAAAGGTGGATTTAGTCTGCTTGCCCTTTTGACAAGCTGAGCAAATGTCATCTTTAACACACTTAACTTGAGGACCATTCCTCACTAACTCTTTGCTAAAGAGTTTGCTAATAGTCTTGTAATTAAGATGGGCAAGCCTCTTGTGCCATTTGACACATTGAGAGACTGTCTCATCAGCTACAAGACAAACAGGAGAACCATTGTTCTCAATCATAATGTCTAAACAATAGACATTTCTCTTTCTATATCCTGTCAAAATGATCTCTTGATCACTTGACCTCTTGATATGACAACCATTTTTAACAAATGAGATGTCATACCCTACATCACTTAACTGACTTATACTAATGAGGTTGTGTTTCAACCCTTTAACATAAGCCACTTGAGTAATGGTAACAAGGTTTGAAGAGATGTTACCAAACCCTTTGATGATTCCTTTTTCAGAACCACCAAAGGTCACCTTTGGACCATTTTTGATTGGAATGTAGTCCTTCAGTAGTCCCCTAGTTCCAGTCATGTGTCTGGAACATCCACTATCCAAGTACCATGTAGGGGTATGGCCACTTGGATTCACCTGCAAAACAAATTAATGAACCTTAGAACCCAAAGTAAACTTGGGTCCTTGGTGATTGTTAGTTTGCAATTTGACATAGCTACCTGCTGGCTTTCCAACAGGTAACTTGCTACTCAACTTGGCACTGGCATTGTGCCAACAATCCAAGGCAAAGTGGCCAACCTTGCCACAACACCAGCATTCAAACTTGTTGTACCTTTGCTTAGGTACAACCTTTGTTGTCTTGACTACAGCAGGCTTGTTGAATGTTGGGGATTCGCCCTTGGACTTGGACTGATCCTGAACAGTCCTAGCTGGTTTAATAAAACCCAATCCAGCCTTTCCTTTATGATGAACAAATTCATCAATCAAGGGTAGCACTGATTTAGGTTTTGAAAACCTAGCAACTAGCTCTCTTTCCTTCTGGAGATTAATCTCCAGTAACTTAATTTGATCATTTTTATAAAGTGATAGTTCCCATCTGAATCACAGTAATGTGTTTCAGCCTGGCTACCTCATTGAGCTTTTGATCAAATTCCTTCTCAAAGTCTGTTGCAGCTGCCTTTAGATCTGCAATTTCCTTTGCCTGACTTTTGGCAAGGGACTTGCTTTTCTTATAGGCTTGCAACAGTACTTTATATTCATCTAAGAGCTGATGAATATCTCCCTCAGATTCAGAAACACTTTCATCACTTGATGAAGATGAATCTGACTCTGAACTAGAACTGAAATCTGAACTTTGAGATGGACTTTGTACCTGACTAGGTCCTGGCTGCTCCAGAATTTTGGTACTTTCAGTCAATGCCATCAGTCCTTGGCACTGACTCTCTTCTTGTTCATAGATTGATTCCATGATCTGCATAAACTCTTCTTCTTCTTCAGCAAATAGCCCTATGTAGGCTTCAGCATCTGTCTCAGTGTCTGAAGAAGAAATGTCTGAAAGAGTCTTCTCATTCTTTGCAACAAAGGACTTCTCCTTCTTTCCTTTGAAGTGAGTCTTCTTTCTGTCACTGGATTCTTTTCTTCTCTCAGGACAATCTGCAATAACATGCCCCTGTCTATTGCAGCAGTAACATACTATCTTAGACCCAGTTGCCTTGCTAGTCCTTGTCTTTTTCTTGTCCTTCTTTGAAGGCTTCTTTTCCTGATACTGAACTTCTTTCCCTTTGGAAAATGAAGGTCTGGACCTCCACTGTTTCTTCTTCAGGAATTTCTGAAAATGTCTGGTGAATGCAGCAAAGTCTTCATCACTTTCACTACTTGTAGACTTTGTGCTAACAGACTCATCTGATTCAGATTCAACTACCTCTGGAGGAGGTGTTGTTGACTTAGTCCTGCCCTTTCTAGGTACTTCTGACTTGAAGGCAACAGTCCTTTCCCTGTGCTCAGTCCTTGTTGATTTTTTCTCTCTTTTCTCACTGACAGCTGCATCTCATAAGACAGCAATTTGCCAAACAGTGTGGGAGGAGGAATTTCTCCCAACTTTGCCATTTCTCTGATGGCACAGATCTTAGTGTCCCAATCTTTGGTTAGGGACCTTAAGAACTTATCATTCAATTCATAGTTTGTGAACTCTCTTCCATAGGACATGAGTTCATTAACAATTCTATAAAACTTTTTGTAGCATTCAGTGATGCTATCTCCTCTTCCTTGCCTAAAAACTCTCATACTCTTGATTAAGCAAGGACTTTCTATCTTGCCTAACTTCTTCAGAACCTTCCATATAGACAATGAGGGTATCCCACATTTCTTTTGCTGTTTTACAATGAATTAGGTTCTGAAAAGTTGCATCATCAATGGCACTTACTATTATGTTTTGTGCCCTTTTGTCCATAGTGGCTAGGACAATTTCATCGTTGGTCATCTCAGAGAAATCCTTTGGAGTCCTCTGATTTGCATCCAATACTGAGATCTTCATGGGCACATATGGCCCCTCTTTGACTGTGATGTAGATTCTAGGGTCAGAGGCTTCCATGAACAGCCTTACCCTTTCTTTCCAGATTCCAAAAATCTCTTTTCTGCATATGGGCAGTTTCATTGAACACAATTCCTTGTGATTCTCTGAAGAACCCATGTTTCTTGATTTTCTTGAAACTGTGTTCTGACTTATCCTAAATCTGCCAAACTGGATCTCCTCAGACAGTTAGTCCTTTTTGAGTAACCTCCCTCTGATACCACTTGAAAGATATGGTACCTAAACACCTAGAGGGGGGGGGGTGAATAGGTGACCTAAACCTTTTTAAAACTTTGTTGGCAGCACAACAGTTATTTCACAGATTACTACAGCTAACAGCAATTACAGAAATCAAACAGTCAATCCACAGCACAGCACAGCAGACACACTAATTTATAGTGGTTCCCCAATCTTTGGGTACATCCACTTTCCCCCTTCGCCTATCTAGCAGTGTACTAGATTCGGCCAAACTTCTCCACTATCTCAGAACCCAACAAGGTTCCTACACCTCAGGCCCAAAGCCTTACACTCAGCCACAAAGGCCTACACTCAGCCACCCAGGCCTACACTCAGCCAATTAAGGCCTACACTCAGAGTTCTTCAACTCCTACACTCAGGCAATCAAGCCCTACCCTCAGCCTTTATAATATAGGCTTACAATTCTCTCAGATCCAATGGATCCTACAAGTTAAAATAGAAATACAATGCAAATAACTCTACAACTCAGAAAATAAGAGAGGAGTTGAGAGTTTCTTGAAGAGTTCTTGGAAGAACTCAGTTAGATCCAAACTGACTTAGCTTCCTTCAAAGCTTCTTGAGTTAGAACTGAATTAGTCTGAATCTTCTGCAGTTGTTCCTTGACCTCTGCTTCTTGAGATCCAGATGTTTCTGAATCCTTCTTCTCAGCCTTAGTTCCAAAGACTGAATTCTTGATTGGAGCTCTCTCTCTCCAACTTCTTAGATCTGCAGTTGGACTGACAGATCTTCTTGTGTTGATCCTCTGTATATGACTTTTCTGATTTCTTGAAGAATCTGATCAACCACTTTAAGTATTCTTCACAACTACTTGTAACCAACAACAATCAATCACACTCTTTCTGTAAACAATGGGTGCCTATTTATAGGCTTCCTTCATGGTAACCGGCTGATCCGGTTCATAACAGACTTCTGATTCTCTGACAATTGCAGTAGACCGGCTGGATCGGCAGCTGTCATGTCAACCAGTCACTTCTTGAAATTCTCTAACTGTCAGATAGTGTCGAGACTTCTGTTCTTAAGTGTCGACACTTATAGACTAAGTGTCGACACATGTTGTGTAAGTGTCGACACAAGTCTACAAGGTGTCGACACAATTCCTTGTATGTCTCGACACAAATTCTTCTGCATGTGTCGACACTGAAATTGAGTGTCGACACAAGTACTTGTTCTTCATTCTTTAACTGTATTCTTCTAAGTGTCGACACATGTTCTTTGTGTCGACACATCTTCATGTGTTGAAACTGTCAAGTGTCGACACTGCTTCTTGGTGTCGACACAAGTCTTCACTTTTGTTTCTTCAGCTGAGTGTCGACACATTCCTTTAGTGTCGACACTTGTACTTAGAATATTTTGTAACTTTTCTGTTCTTTGCTAAGTGTCGACACAGCTCCTTGTGTCGACACTTTCTTCAAGTGTAGAGTCTTCAACTAAGTGTCGACACATTATGCCGAGTGTCGACACTTTCTTCAAGTGTTGACTCTCTGGTTGTGTGTCGACACATTGTGCTGAGTGTCGACACTTTCTTCAAATACTGACTCTTCAGCATAGTGTCGACACATTGTGTTGAGTGTCGACACTTGTACTTAGATTCTGCAGACTTTTGCTGAGTGTCGACACATCTTCAAGTGTCGACACTTTCTGGTGTAGACTTAGCTATTCTAGGTGTCGACACTTCTGCTAAGTGTCGACACTGCTTTTCTGCATACTTCTTCACTGAGTGTCGACACAGCTCCAAGTGTCGACACTTTCTGTCTGGTGTCGACTCTTCATCCCAGGTGTCGACACAATGACTCCAAGTGTCGACACTGCTTGTCTGGGTGTCGACACAAGCTTTCTCAAGTGTCGACACTTTCCCTCTGGGTGTCGACACATGGACTTAGAAACTTTTAGCTTCAGTATAGTGAATACCTAACCTGCACAAGTAACTCAAACACACATCAAATACATTATGATGTATATCATTGAGTTAGGTGAGGCTTCTTCAAATCAGGTACATTTGACCAATGTACCCAACACCTGGTGTCGACACAATTTCTTCTGGTGTCGACTAAGCCTTTCCTGGTGTCGACACAACTAACTCCAACTGTCGACACAGCTTTTCTCCAGTGTCGACACAAGTCTTCTTAAGTGTCGACACATCTTCTCTAGGTGTCGACATATGGACTTAGAAATTTTTCTGCTTTTCCTGCAATTACTTAACCTGCACATATAAACTCAAAACACATCAAATACACCTTGATGTATATCATTGAGTAGGGTGAGGCTTCTTCAAATCTGGTACATATTTTCCAATGTACCCAACAATCTCCTCCTATTTGAAGAAGTCATAACCCTTAGTCAATGATATACACCATTCATGACAAATACACATTATGATGTATAACAATATTATATGACAGGGTAAATACTTAAACAAAATATATAAGATAAATCATCACAGAATAATAATAATGCTAACACAATGAACATTCATTAAAGTTTTGTTTCAACTACAAAAGTTTCTTTAATAGAAGTTTACATAGATTTTAAACACTAAATTTTATAATGTGATAAAATCTAGTAAATCTAATCTAAGGCTGCTCTGGCTCCTTGATGACAATGCCCTTGCCAGATTGAATCTTAGCTTGAACTGGAACATCAGTGTCATCAACTGGCTTCTTGCCTTTTGATCTTTCTTCTTTAGCTCTTCAGCCCTTATCTTTTGTCTTTCAAAATAATGGTAAGGCTTTGAGAAATATTTGTTAGGCTCCTGTGCATTAGGAGGTAGCTTCCCAAGTTTTGTCTTTCTTCTGTACTGTACAATAGCTTCTTGCCTGGCTTCATGTTTTCTCCATTCTTGTTCAGAGTACCATTTTCCCCTCTCTAGGGTATTGTCCTTTGCAGCTTTCCAAGCAGTCAGGATGATATTCCTAGATGTTAGGCTCCACTATTTAAAATCTGGCTTTAACTCTGCTTGTTCTCTGAATCTCTTCTTGGACAAAAGAGTTTCTTGCTCTTTCAATACTGCCTCTGGCACAGGCTGGTCTACTTTCTCAATGATAATATTTTTATTACCCTCTGGAGGGCTATACATTGATTGTACTTCATGATGTATCATTTCAAAATCTGCTGGAGGATAGATAACTTGAGCAACTTCAGCTTGCTCTCCTCCAAAAATAGTAGGGTGAATTCCAGATTCAGCCATATTATCATCATCACAAAGGGGTGGATATCCAAGTGTGGCTCTGATGCTATTGGAAATCCATTTAGCATGATCAGATCCAGCTTTGACTAGTACTCTCTCCCCTTTATGACTTCTCTAGCCACATGATCTCTAAGATCATCCTTCTGAAATCTGATCTATTCATCCAAAAAATTAACTTCATCCTTATAAAAACCCCTCAACTTCAGCAGCAGTCCAGAAATAGTCTTTTGAGACAGCTCTATAGCTGTTTTGATAGCAGTTATGCCTTCTTGGAAGTCCTTATCAAACTTCTCCTTATCAAACTCTGGTTTGGCTTTAGACTTATCAGCAGGCTGGGCTGTTGCAACATTTTTCAATTCTGTAACAATTGCATTATGGGATGCAGTCAGATTATCATTCATTCTAATCTGATTTTTTAAGACATATCTCTACTTCACTGCTATATCATCCACTTGTGTCTTGATTTTCTCTTGATGGGTGGCTAGGAAAACCACTGCATTACCTCCTTTGTGGAAACAGTCAGTCATTTCCTTCTTATTTTGATTTACTTCAAATCTTATAGATTTGATGTCTTGGGCCAGGGAGAATTGGAGATCTTTATGAGTCTCATCCATATACTTCTCCATTGTTATCCTTTGCTCATCCAACTTCACTTGTAAAGATATTAACAATGAACTGTAATCAATTGTTGGGGCAGGCTGTGGAGAAACAGTTTGTAGGGCCTTCTTGTAGCTTGGCTTCTCCTTTTGAAGACCATAAGCTTCTTCTTCTTTGCTTGAACCTTAGTTGCATCCTCAGAATCAGAGGTACTTGTTATATCTACTCTATCCTTTGGACTAGGAGGCAAGTCCTGTGCAGTCTTAGGTAGCTCCTCCTGAGTCCTTTGCTCCTCAGTTTCAGTTCTAATTTGCTCCTCCTCATTTCTTGCAGTCTCCTTAAGAGTTTCTACTTGCTCCCCTCAAAAACAGTTTTCTCCCCCTCAAAACCAGCATGCTCCCCCTCAATATCAGGAAACAGCTCTTCTAAGGTATACTCTTGTTGAGTAGGAACTTGAGGCACTGTGGTCTCTGGAGAAGCAGATGTATCTTTCAAGATAACATATTGTTCTTGAGTGTTTAATTGAGTTGGCTCAAGAATTGTTTGTGTTGACATTTCACTGTCCAAGTGAGTAGGCACTTCCTCATGGTGAGGCTCCCCCTGGAGTGGATCCAGGTGGATGGGGCTAGCAAATGGTTGCTCCCCCTGCCTCTGTGCATCTTCATCTACAGGGTCTTGTGCAGGAACTTCTTATGATGTTGATTTCTCTGGATCTTCTTGCCTTTCCCTCATCAGACATGTCCTTAGTTAGGACCCTATCTCATCTTGAGATAATCCTAATATCCATCCTCCTCATATGATTAATCTTGGAACCAGCACTTTGTTCCATAACTTCAGGAATGATTCCAACCAAATACAGACTCATAATTCTACCCAGATTGGGCTTCTTTATGCTTTCCTTAACCTTTTCAAAAATCACTACTAACCAATCAGTGTTTAGTGTGAAGATTATTCTGGTCATTAAACTGAACATATGGGCAGAAATTTTATCATGCCCCTAGCTTGCAGAGTATAACCTTGCCAACTATTTCTGAAAGGAATTTACCTTGCTGATTCATTCCTTTTCTATTCATTGAGGATCCAATCTTCATGGTGGGATCCAATCCACACCATTTAAGTGCTTCCCTTGTCTTGGAAGAGGTCACTTCTACTTCCTCTTGAGTTCTAGGTAGATGTAGAACTTTCCTTAAACTCTTCATAGTCAGTTTAATTTTTGCACCATGAACTGCAGACTTGATCTTGAGTCCAGTAGAATCCAACGTAGCTGCACCATAGAATGCGAGTACTTCCTTCTTCTAAATCTTGGTTGGCTCAGAAACTAGATACTCCAACCCATTCTCAGTAATTAGGGTTACTACCTCCTTAATTTCTGGTTCCGCATGGTCAAATGCGTTGCATACTAGCTCATATCCTTCATTGACGTTCTCTTCAAGCTTGGGCGCCATTAGGGTTTTGAGAAATCTTGATTTTAGATGAGAGAGATGTCGACATAAAGTTTTGGTCTCGAAACTATTGAGAGCGTGTCAACAAACAATGTTGAAGACCTATTTATACCTTTCTAAAAACAAAGGTGAAAAGGCGCGTCATAATCCTCTAAATGTGTCGACACTGTTGAAAAGTGTCGAACAGACTACTTAAGTCTCGACAACAGTGTTGACTTATATGTGTCGACACCAATTATGATGTGTCGACACTTATACATCTGCGTTCGACGATTAGTCGATACTTCACTCGACGAAATCTGTGTTAAACCTAAGTGTCGACACCACTTCTGGATGTGTCGACACCTACTCTGGATGTGTCGACACTATTTCTCTGATGTGTCGACACAGACTTCCTAGATGTGTCGACATTATTTCTATGAAATATCGATACTTTTTCTATGTGTCGACACAGACAACTCCTTGTGTCGACATTATTTTACTTAGCCAATTTTATGAAACTATTCTAAGTTCAACATTCCTAATTCAATTTTAAACTTATAGAATTTAGTTTCATCTAGAGGCTTAGTAAACATATCAGCAATTTGATAATCCATTTTGACATACTCTAGTGAAATGTCCTCTTTTTTTCTACATGTTCTCTAGAAAATGGTATCTAATTTCTATGTGCTTAGTCCTACTATGTGAGACGGGATTATTTGCA
>CM077164.1:18661439-19001973 GCA_039583875.1 Platanthera guangdongensis
TTCCAAACGTTCTTATGTGCGATCCTGATATGCTCATACTTCGATTGGCAGTGAGACTACATGCTTGATCACTTCCAGATCACCATGGTAACAACACAAACGGCTAACAGATGTTGTGCCGGAAGTATGTCGGCGTGTGTAACTTTTGTCGTGGACGATTATTCTTCACAAAATGATTTCTTTGTCGTGGACCTTCGGGGTTTTGACATCGTGATGGGTGTTCGTTGGCTGCGCACTTTGGGGCCACTCACGTGGGACTTTGATCATCTGACCATCTCATGGCACGCTGGCTCTCGCTTGATATAATGACAAGGGCAGATCACGGGACAGTTTCCCTCCTTTCTAGTTCACACCGAGCCGCTGACTACCCCGACCCGACAGTCGGCTGACCATCCTGCAGATCCTGCTCACCTCCTACAGCCATTCTCCGAGATATTTAGCCCGCGCTTGATCCTTCCGCCGCGACGTCAGCAGGACCATCACATTTGCCTCCTTCCAGGGGCAGCCCTGGTGGTGGTGCAACCATATCGCTAACCCTTCCTCCAGAACAATGAGATCGAGCGGCAATGTTGTTGAAATTTGTGAAGTGCAAGTGGGTGATGGACATGCCGAGCGGTCTGAGCGACCTGATCGGACTGAGTTCGCGGCCTGGGCGGAGCTGACGCGGCATGGTGATCTTGGCTGGCTTGGCTGTTGAGGAGCGGCCAGTGCGGCCTGGATGCGGCTCATTCAGTCTGTTTTGCGGCTTGGCTGGCCTATGGCCAAGGATGTCGGGCTTCTGGCGAAACGGACTGAGCGGACTGCGGTTTGCGGGGCTGAAGGCAGTGCTCTGTTTAGTGGCCTTGTGTTGCAAGCTTGTGTTAACCAGCGGATTGGGTGTCCTGTCCGCGGGAGGCTTGCGGACTGGCGTGTCCGCGGCGTCCGCTGTGGCGGACTGACCTTGGAGTTTGGCTGTGGCCCTTGCCGAACACTGGTGGTACAGCAGGTGCTAACTGCTGGGGAGGACTGCGCGGACTGATGTCGGAGCTGCAGTTGGCCGCTTGTTGCGGCAGTTGTGCGAGGATTGCTTGCAGACTCTGCCTTAACTCTGGAGGAGGTTGGGCGTTTCGCTTGGATGATGGCGAACTGGGCCTTGTCCGCCAAGCTCGCGATAGGCCTTTGTGATTTTACTGGACTTGGTCATATTCTGTGACAAGTCCAGTGTGTCCGTTGTATCCGCCAAGTCCGCGTTGACCGGGCGGACTGCCTTTGGTCGTGGACTTGTGGCAGGTGGAGGCGTTGGTCTTGTATCATGCGGACTGTCTTTTCTTGTGCGGACTGTCACTGAAGGAGTTGTGGTTGTCCATGTGATGTTGCGGGCGGACTGTGCGGACTCTATCGTGTCCGCATAGTGTGGGCGGTCTGGTGCAAGACCGCCCAATAGTGAACATCGGTTGCCTGCTTCTGGCGGTTTTCTTGGAATCCGGCTAAGTCTTTGCGGACTCAGCGGACGGAGGTTTTGCTAGTGCGGGGGCTGGGGTGGTGATTCTATCCACTAGGGTGGTGACCACACTCCTCAGCTCGCCTATAAATAGAACCCCCCCCCCCCCCCCGTCTACAGTAACGGACGTCTACATAACGGAGTGAACAGTAAGTTGGGTTTGGGCAAGTGTTGCGGTCTGCGGTTTTTGTCCGCGCGGGTTGAGTAGTGATGACGGTGTGCTGTGTGCAGGTCGCGCGGCTAGCTTCAAGGAGCCAGGAGTTGGGCATTGAAGTGTGCGGTCTCTGCGGTCTCAGCTGGTCGCTTCTGCGGCTTGTCAGTTGTCTGCTTCAGCTTGATCAAGTTCCAATAACCTGTCCGCCGGTCTTAGGCGGGTAGGCGGTCTGTTCCTCTGTTCTTCAGCAGGCAGCGAATAACGGTGTGTCCGCTTGACCTCGCGGTCTCGGCGGACTCCGTGTGTTATTCGGCTTGTAGCAGTTGCAGCTTGGGCGGCTTGGGCGACCTAGGCGGACGAGGCGGTCTCGGCGGTCTCCATTGTTGTCCGCCCGGCTTGTGTTGTTCTTTCTGTTTGTAGCTTGTGTACTAGTGATATCATGTCTCGCTACGTATACCTCGCCTTGTAAAGAAGTGTGAACGAATAAAAGACCGGCTTGTTCTTCCATTTGTGGTTGGTGTTAAACTTGCTCCTTGTGCTTCCGCATGATCAAAGTGTGAACTGGGTAGTTCTGAGAATATTAATTTGGCTTTAGGCTACCTTGCTGACCACTTTGAGAAAATTCAACATGGTATCAGAGGGAGGTTCAGTTGCTTGAGCGGTGTTCAACCAGTGTTGTTGCTCTGTGCTTGAGTGGTGATCAACCTGTGTTGGTGCTCTGTGCTTCTGGAAGTTTGCTTAACCAACGGTTGTTGCAATGGAAGTGAGCTACGCAAGAGGTCTTGGCATTGAACTCTTAACGCCCACTAACTTCAAGAAGTGGAAGTCGTGCATGAAAAGTTACCTTCTTGGTGAGGAGCTATGAGAGGTCGTCGGTGGTGACGACAGACATGAAGTGACTGTTGCTTTCGGAATTGCTGAGCAGGTGAGGCTCTGGAGAAAAACAAATGTTAATGCGGAGTTTGTTATCAAGAGAGTTGTTTCACCGGAGTTTTTTGATCACATCATTGATATGAATCAGCTGCTGATATTTGGACAACCATTGATGAGTTGTTCAATAGGAAGAATGTAGCAAGCCTACAATTCTTGGAAAATGAGTTGGCCAGGACAACTCAAGGAGACCTGACTATCTCTAAATACTTCTTGAAGATGAAGAGTCTGTATGCAGAGATATCAGCGCTTGATCCTGATGAGCCTATCTTTGAAGCCAAGTTGAAAAGACACATAATCCGCGGCTTGCGTAAGGAGTATGTTGCTTTTGTGACATCAGTTCAAGGCTGGGCTACTCAACTATCTTTGCTGGAGCTTGAGAATCTGCTTGCTTCACAAGAAAGTTTGGCAAGGCAGATGGCTGTAGTCACTGTCTCTGAGGAGAGTAGTGAATCACTCTTCACGGGCAAGAAGAAGAAGAGATGGGAAGGTAAGAAGAAGCAAGTCGCTGCTGAGAATGAGCCTTCAACTTCTTATCAGTCAGAGAGTAGCACCACTCCTAATAAGGACTGGAAGAAGAACCTGAAGTGCTACAGGTATCATCAGCGAGGACACTTCAAGCGTGACTGCAAGGTCAAGCTGCAACCTGGGCATGTTGCTGGCAAGGAGGAAGCTTGCTCTAAGAGTGAGGAAGCTGAATGGGGCAGAGCTTTCATGACGGGCACTTGTGTCCGTGCCCTGTCCGCTGTCGACTTCAACGATGATTGGATCGTGGACTTCGGGTGTGGTCATCAACTCACCGGAGACAAGTCGAAGTTCTCTTCTCTGCAAGCCTACTCAGGTAATGAAGCTATTATAACTGCTGATAATACTGTTTATGCAGTAGAGAAGGACGGTGTTGTGTCGTTGGGTAGTGATAAGGGGCCACTCACGTTAAGGAGTGTGTATCACGTACCGGGCATGAAGAAGAACCTCTTCTCGGTGACCAATGCGGTCGACGCGGGTTATCACGTTCTGTTTAGGCCAACAGAAGTGAAGTTCATTCGCAACGTATCAGCGGTTAAGGCTGATGTTGCTCATGTTGGGAGAAGAGTGAAGAACTTGTTTGTTCTTGCTACTAACTCTTATGTTGATCGGATGAGAGCAAACGATAGCGCGGCTATATGGCATGAAAGGCTGGGGCATGTAGGAATGGAGAAGTTGAAAGCTATGGCAAACAAAAGTCTTGTAAGAGGCTTACCTAAGCTTTCTTCATATGGCGACGGTCACGTTTGCGCGGGATGTCAGTACGGCAAGGTTCATCGCCTTCCGTTTGATAAATCACAAACGAGAAGCAAGAGACCATTAGAGTGCATTCATGGAGACTTGATGGGACCAACCGTCACCGCAAGCCTTGGCGGGAGCAGATACATGCTTGTGCTGATTGATGACTACTCAAGATACACTTGGGTATATTTCTTGAAGGAGAAGTCAGAAGTCTTTCGTTTGTTTGTGGAGTTTAAGGAGTTGGTGGAGGGCCGGCTTGGCTTGCGGATCAAGAAGCTTAGAACAGACAACGGTGGTGAGTTTATCTCCTCCGAGTTTTCTAACAGGGACTTGCTTCATCACAGGGAATTCGGAGGAGGAAGTAGCAAGGCTCAGGGCTGAGCTTGCTATACACTTCGAGATGAAAGACTTGGGGGAGCTTCATGACTTTTTCGGTCTTGAAGTGGAGAGGAAGGAGTGCGGAATTCTCATTTCCCAAAAAGGATATGCGGATCGCATTGTAAGTCGATTCGGCATGGGCGAAGGGAAGTGTTGCTCTACTCTACTAGAACATGGGCTGAAGCTTCGACGAGATAAAGGAAGGATTCTTCCTGATCTCTTGGTGTTCAGGGCTCTTGTAGGGAGTTTGATCTACCTAACGATTACAAGGCCAGACATTGCTTATGCTGTTGGACGAGTAAGTCAGTTTATGGCTGAACCAAGGAAGTCTCATCTGGTAGCGGCAAAGCACATCTTGAATTATGTCAAGTCAACTTCTGATATGGGACTCCTCTATAATAGGAATGCGGACTTTGCTTTGCTTGGATACACGGACGCTGACTATGCTGGTGACTCGGATGATCGGAGATCAACTTCGGGTAATGTTTTCACTTGTGGTTCAGCTGGTATTTCGTGGTGTAGCAAGAAGCAGGATTTTGTGTCTGTGTCTACTACGGAAGCTGAGTATAAAGCTTCGGTCTTGGCTGCTCGGGAAGCTATCGGGTTGCGAAGGCTTGTAGAGGATGTTCATGAAGAAGTGCAAGCTCCTACTTTACTCCGGGGTGACAATGAGAGTGCTCTCAAACTGGTAAACAATCCAGTATTTCACGCAAGGACAAAGCATATTGAGATCGCACACCACTTCATAAGGGAGAGGGTGTTGGAGGGATCTCTTCTGGTCGGGCATGTTCGGAGTGAAGATAATCTTGCTGACATCTTCACGAAGTCGCTGTCGAAGGGGCCTTTTCAGCAGTTACGTAGCTTGCTGGGCTTGATCACCACTTCTCACTTCAAGGGGGAGTGTTGAAATTTGTGAAGTGGAAGTGGGTGATGGACAGGTCGGGCGGTCTGAGCGACCTGAGCGGACTGAGTCCGCGGCCTGGGCGGACTGCTGGCGCGGCCTAATGATCTTGACTGGCTTGGTTGTTGAGGAGCGGCCTGTGCGGCCTGGATGCGGCTCATTCAGTCTGTTGTGCGGCTTGGTTGGCCTATGGCCAAGGATGTCGGGCTTCTGGCGAAACGGACTGAGCGGACTGCGGTTTGTGGGCTGAAGGCAGTACTCTGTTTAGTGGCCTTGTGTTGCTTGCTTGTGTTAACCGGCGGATTGGGTGTCCTGTTCGCGGGAGGCTTTCGGACTGGCGTGTCCGCGGTGTCCGCTGTGGAGAACTGACCTTGGAGTTTGGCTGTGGACCTTGCCGAATTCTGGTGGTACAGCAGATGCTAACTGCTGGGGAGGACTGCGCGGACTGATGTCGGAGTCCGGCAGTTGGCCGCTTGTTTGGGCAGTTGTGCGAGGATTGCTTGCGGACTTTGCCTTAGCTCTGGAGGAGTGTTGGCGTTTCGCTTTGGATGATTGGCGGACTGAGCCTTGTCCGCCAAGCTCGCAACAGGCCTTTGGTGATTTACTGGACTTGGTCACATTCTGTGACAAGTCCAGTGTGTCTGCTGTATCTGCCAAGTCCGTTGTTGACCGGGCGGACTGTCTTTGGTTGTGGACTTGTGGCGGGTGGAGGCGTTGGTCTTGTATCATGCGGACTGCCTCTTTCTTGTGCGAACTGTCACTGAAGGAGTTGTGGCTGTTCATGTGATGTTGTGGGCGGACTGTGCGGACTGTATCGTGTCCGCATAGTGTGGGCAGTCTGGTGCAAGACCGCCCAATAGTGAACATCGGTGCCTTGCTTCTGGCGGTTTTCTTGGAATCCGGTTAAGTCTTTGCGGACTCAGCGGATGGAGGTTTTGCTAGTGCGCGGGCTGGGGTGGTGATTCTATCCACTAGGGTGGTGACCACACTCCAAACCTCGCCTATAAATAGAACCCCCCCGGCACGTCTACAGTAATGGAGTGAACAGTAAGTTGGGCTTGGTCAAGTGTTGTGGTCTGCGGTTTTCTGTCCGCGCGGGTTGAGTAGTGATGACGGTGTGTTGTGTGCAGGTCGCGCGGCTAGCTTCAAGGAGCCAGGAGTTGGGCATTGAAGTGTGCGGTCTCAGCTGGTCGCTTCTGCGGCTTGTCAGTTGTCTGCTTCAGCTTCAATAACCTGTCCACCGGTCTCAGGAGGGTAGGCGGTCTGTTCCTCTGTTCTTCAGCTGGCAGCGAATAACGGTGTGTCCGCTTGACCTCGCGGTCTCGGCGGACTCCGTGTGCTATTCGGCTTGTAGCAGTTGCAGCTTGGGCGGCTTGGGAGACCTTGGCGGACGAGGCGGTCTCGGCGGTCTTCAGTGTTGTCCGCCGGCTTGTGTTGTCCTTTCTGTTTGTAGCTTGTGTACTAGCGAAATCATGTCTCGCTACGTATACCTCGCCTTGTAAAGAAGTGTGAATGAATAAAAGACCTGCTTGTTGTTCCATTTGTGGTTGGTGTTAAACTTGCTCCTTGGGCTTCCGCATGATCAAAGTGTAAACTGGATAGTTCTGAGAATATTAATTTGGCTTTAGGCTACCTTGCTACCCACTTTGAGAAAATTCAACAATGTGATCTCGTCCTCCAGCAAGGTCTCATTCGGTGGAGCGTCTCGTCTTTCTCTTCTCCAGTACTGTTGGTGCACAAGGACAACTCATGGCGCATGTGCGTAGACTATTGGGCTCACAACGTCATTACAGTTAAAGACAAGTTTTCCATTCCGAAAGTGGAGGAAATCCTCGACGAGCTACACGAGGCGTGCTTCTTCTCTAAGCTCGATTTGTTTTCTAAGTACCAACAGGTCCGGATGGCAGATGTGGACATGGAGAAAACCACATTCCGGATGCACCATGCTTACTTCGAATTCTTGGTTATGTCGTTCGGCTGAACGAATGCGCCTTCAACATTTCAGGCTTTGATGAATGAGGTATTTCAACCCTTCCTCCGCAAGTCGGTTTTCGTTTTTTTGACGATATTCTTATGTATAACAAAACTTGGGAGGAGCATCTACACCATCTCCAGGCCGTCCTCAGCTTGGTGTGCACGCACCACTTAGTCCTTAAGGCTTCATAGTGTTCATTTGGGCAGCGTTCAATCACTTGAGTCATGTGGTGGATAGTTCAGGGGTGTCAGCCGACCCGGTCAATCTCCAAGGCATAGCGTCATGGACCCTGCCACAAGGCTCACAAACCTCTGCAGCTTTCTTGGCCTCATGGGCTATTACCGCCGATTCATTCACGACTACGGCAGCATCGCCGCCCCCTTGATCAGCTTGCGCCAAAAGAACGCCTTTGTGGGGAGATACGACGACACTGCGTTCCACTCTCTCAATGAGGCACTGCTGTCTGCCCCGGTTCTCCGTCTGCCGGACTTTGCTTTACCGTTCTTCGTCGAGTATGACGCATCTGCCATCGGTTATGGGGCGGTGCTACAGCAGGAGGGCCATCCCATCGCCTGTTTCAGCCGCCAGACGGCCATCCATCACCGGAAGATGCCTGCATACAAGCAAGAGCTCATTGGCTCGCAAAGGCCATCAAACATTGTCGGCCTTACTTATGGGGTCGTTCCTTTATCATTCAGACAGATCACTACAGCCTCAAGTACCTGCTAAAGCAATGCCTTACTACCGTGCCACAGCAACGGTGGATGAGCAAACTACTCGGCTTCGATTTTCAGGTGGAACACAAGGCCGGGGCGCTCAACTGTGTCGCAGACGCACTATCCCGCCGAGACACTCCAACAGATGTCTCCATCCTTGCCATTTTTTCCGACTGCGGATCTTCTATCCATGTTATGTCAAAAGATCCGCGCGTCTCCCAATTTGTCCGAGCTCCTTCACCGAGCGAAATAAGGGCTCACCAACCACCAGTGGATAGGGCAACACAGTTTGATTTTTTACTGCACTCGGATGTATGTTGACAGGGTCTCCTCTCATTCTGACCATTATAGAGGGCGTCGATTCACACAGCCAAGAAAGCGTTCACCGCACTCTCCAACGCCTCCGCTTGGAATTCTTTTGAAAGGGAATGCGCAAGCACGTCCATGATTTCATTGCCAACTGTGTCGTGTGTCAACGGAACAAGGCCGACCATCTCCTACGGGCCGGTTTACTTCAGCCCCTGCCGGTGCCAACACAGATTTGGGCGAATCTCTCCATGGACTTTGTGGAAGGGCTGCCCTCTGTTCGTGGAAAGTCCATCTTGATGGTGGTGGGCAGGTTCTCGAAGGGAGCCCACTTTATCCCATTAGCTCGGTCGCTCATTGCCGAGAACAGGGCGCGGGTTTTCTTCCAGGAAATCTTCTGGTTACATGGAATCCCGAAAAATCTTGTCTCGGACCAAGATAAGGTGTTTACCAGTCACTTTTGGAGGGAGTTGTTCGCCCTTAGCGGTACCAAGTTTGCCTTCTCTTCGGCATAGCACACTCAGTCTGATGGGCAAATCGAGGTGGTCAACCGCACTTTGGGCATGTACTTGCGGTGTGTTACCGCCTTACCGGCGACTGAACCCACGATTGGCCACGCTAGCTCCCTTGGATCAAATATTGTTACAACACAACTTACCACACCGCGCTGCAGACCACCCCGTTTCGCCTCATCTATGGCTTGCAACCTCCCCGCCTCTTGTCCTATAAGGGAGGATCGGCCCGCGTGGTATCCGTTGACCGGAAATTGGAAGATCGAGACAAATTTCGGCATGGAGACCGAAACTGTCTTCTGCAGGAGCAACAACGTATGGAAGTTGCTTACAACCAGGGACATCGCGATCTCACCCCTGTCGGCTACTCTACCGGCCTCCAACAAGTTAGGACCCAAGTTCTTTGGACCATTCCAGATCACGGAGCGCATTGGGGACGTTGCCTACCGCGTCGGCTTGCCCCCAGGAGCCCGGATTCATGATGTCGTTCACATTTCACAGCTCAAGTTGTTCGTGGGACCTCCACTGCCTGCTCATCTACTCGACATCCCACCCCAACTTGAGGATAAGCTGTCTTCTGACGGGGACGGTGATGTTACGACATATGATGAGCCCGATCCGCGTTGGGGCCGCACTATCAGCGCCGACCACCAGCCACGGCCGCATGAGGGGGGTCGACTATTTTGTTGATTGTGTTACGTTTTACATTTTATTTTGTATTATTGTTTTTAATTGACCCACGTATTTAAGCCCAAGTGGGGGCGCGTTTGTAGAATCGGGTTATGAACCGGATTGGACTTTGGACTAGGGCATGAATGAATTAATCCTATCTTCACTCTCTCTCTCTCTAATTCCCCCCCCCCCCCGCCCTCTCTCTCTAACCCTCCCGACGGAATCCCTAGCAGCCCAGTCGTTTGGCCTCCACCGAATCCCGCGATCGAGCCGTCGGGTAGCCCTCTGCTCCCCCTTCTCTGCTTCGCCCTCCTTCCTCTCTTCTCCTCTCTATCTCTCTGCCCCTCTCTTCATCTCTCCTTCACCCATCTCCAACCATCACACCGACCAGATCCAAGAAGGGTTTTTTCAAACCTTGGAGATCTTCATCTTCATCAGGCCCGATCACCAAATCTAGGTCGGGAGGCCACAACATAGTACTTTTCCCTTAAGCATAACATAGTAATACCATTTTGAAGAATAAACAAAATTCCCCTTCCAATCCAAGCACGCTTTTTCATAACTTGCAGTAGATATTTCAAACTATTGTCATATATGCATATCTATAAAAATTAAAATAAGATAATCAATACAATACCAGCCATCCTAGGGTAGTACTTTTCCCAAAAGCGTAGCATGGTAATACCATTTTGAAGATTAAACAAAATTCCCCTTCCAATCCAAGCACCCTTTTTCATAAGTTGCAGTGGATATTTCAAACTATTGTTATATATGCATACAACAACAACAACACTCAAGCCTTTATCCCACTATAGTGGGGTCGGCTATATTGATCCTTTGTCGCCATTGTTCCCTATCTTGTGTCATAATCTCACTAATGCATAAGTACATCATGCCTTTCCTTATAGTTTCATTCCAAGTCTTTATTGGTCTACCTCTCCCTCGTTAAACATGCCTAGTGACAAGACTCTCACAACGCCTAACATGTGCCTCTAATGGTCTCCTTTGTAAGTGTCCAAACCATCTTAGTCGAGCTTCTCGCATCTTTTTTGCAATTGGGGCTACTCCTGTCTTATCCCTGATACATTCATGCCTAATTCTATCCAGTCTCGTGTGTCCATACATCCACCTAACCATTCTCATCTCCGCAACTCTCATTTTTTGCTCATGTACACAATTTACTGCCCAACACTCAGAACCATAGAGCATCGCTGGTCTAATCGCAGTACGGTAGAACTTGCCCTTAAGTTTTAATGGTACTTTACGATCACACAAGATCCCTGACACGCCTCTCCACTTCAACCAACCCCCGCTTGGATTCTATGTGTCACATCTTTATCAATATCTCTGTCTTTTTGAATTATCGATCCAAGATATTTAAAACATTCACTACGGGAAATATCTTGATCACCCAACTTAATACCTCCGTATTTTTGTTATATATGCATATCTATGAAAATTAGAACAAGAGAATTCCATATATCAGCTATTAAAAACCCTAATGCTTGCTCTTTTTTAGTAAACACAACTCTTTTGTATGAAATGTACAAGGGAAGTCTCATATATGTTATTCCTCTTCATATGGATGGAGAACAAGAAGGAAAATCAGAAAATAGAAACTCTTTAGCAGGACTAGGGTTTTCGGCCCTAAGAAATCCAAGCCACAATCCAGATAGCAACAAAAAGGAGTTGAGGGAGAGACTACTGTAAGGTTTACAAGAAAAACTCTAAAAGAGAGTCCTATTTAAGCGTGGATCGACATTTGCGTCGAGCGGCAACGAGAGGACACGAAAGCTCGGTAGCGGGAATCTGAAGATGACGCATTGGGTGTCGATATACCTAGCAAAAGTGGCGACTGAATTTAAAAATAAAGCCATACACCGTAAATGGCCCTTATCCGCTAGTCTGGTTTCATTGTGGATGGCATGCAACCATCGAGTCACCACATATCCATCTAAATCGTCGGCCAATTCTAATAGGTATATCTAAATATACACAATAATATAACCAGCCGATTGACCGGGCTGGTCGGGCCCGGGCTTTTTGCCAACCGGGCTCGACCCGGGCCCAGTTTGTGTCGGGCCGGGCCGGGCTCGGGCTCCCTCTCAAAGAGGGGATCCGTTAAGGCCCTTCAGGTCGGCCCGAACCCGGGCCCGGCCTGATTCTCAATTGGCGGGATTAATCCCGCCTAAATGCCTATTTAGGCGGGATTAATCCCGCCTAAATAGGCGGGATTAATCCCGCCTTAATAGGCGGGATTAATCCCGCCTTAATAGGCGGGAGTAATCCCGCCTTAATAGGCGGGAGTAATCCCGCCTTAATAGGCGGGAGTAATCCCGCCTTAATAGGCGGGAGTAATCCCGCCTTAATAGGCGGGAGTAATCCCGCCTTAATAGGCGGGAGTAATCCCGCCTTAATAGGCGGGAGTAATCCTACCTTAATTTGGAAATGCCGCCTAAATAGGCTGGAGTAATCCCGCCTAATAGGCGGGACTTTCTGCCAAGCTGGGTGTCAGGCCCAGGCTAGGCCCGGGCCGGGCTTCGGGCCAGGAACCAAGTCAAATTGGGGGCCCGGTAAGGCCCCCAAGACCGGCCTTGGCCCGGACCGGGCCTAGCTGGGCTTTTTCTGGATCAGGCCCAGGCGGGCTTTTCCGGGGTGGGCTTTTCGGACCCGGTCCTTTTGTAAAGGACTATATATATATATATATAACTTTATATTTAGACAGTTATACCAATTTCATTACTTATATATAACTATGCATAACAAGATTTATGAAAATGGCAAACATAAATACAACATAAACAATTTTGATTTGTCAAAAGTTCGATGTGCATTGTCACTGTATTATTTTAATATTGGGGATTTGTCTATATATTTATGATTTATCGCTATTTGCATGTCCCATATTAAAATTTAAAATACATGAATACATTTAATTTTACTTTTTCATGTTTGTGGATGTCACCTAAATTTTTCCATGAAGCAAAATTTTTTAATTACAAGTGAATATTCTACTATTACACTAAACGCTACCAACAAATCTTTTCTTACCATTCAATTTACTTTCATATATGACAGAAATTCATTTACTTTCATATATGAAAGAAAAAATCCAGTCACCAAATCTTCCCCCGCTTTAGCAAGAAAATGTCATTGCTCCCTAGGAATGATTTGGGCATACAATCCAGTGAGAAGTTTTGAATATTCAAGTTCACATAGTGATAGTTCAGACAAATAGAGCCATGAATGGACCATCAATATCTAAAGTTAAAAATATCATTGTCTTGTCCCACCCTTTTTATGACCACTCAACCAAATAAAAATTCCATTATAGTCATATGAGATATACTGTGTGCAGTCATTACCTTATTTCCTGTATCTGATGAAGTGACCTTGAAACGCCCCTTACGTTGAACAACTCGACTATCTGATGATTCGTCATGCACGCTCGCTTCAAATCCATGAGATCATTGTTTCAAGGATAAAGTAAGACTCGGCAATGGAAAATTAATTATGAACAGAAAATATTTCATGTTGTTAGAAGAATATAAAGCTAACAAGATAAAGTTCACACCAGCTGACTGCTTAGGGGAATCTCTCTGACAGCATAATAAGGGGCCGCTGCAATACCTCTCAGAATGATGCTTCTGATGCAATTCATCCCTAAAATTTAATCAAAAACACTTTGATAATAGTGTCATAGTAGAGAACAAACTCCTCAACCAAAAGGGAGAGAAGAAAGACAACGCCAAATTAATACAAACATTATGCTAGACTGAGTATTTTATTTTAATTTGAAACAAATAAATCTTTAGAATAATGAGCTGCTGAAACTTCATGCATAATGATATTTTCTTGGCAATTTATAGTATTCAAATATGTACAGATCAGCATGCATGTCCAGCGACAAACCAAGATCTGTATCCTGAAAATGCAGAAACTACAAGGTGTAGATGACAATATCAGATAGCTCTGATTGTAAAATTTATGAGGCAAAAAGAACTTTTAAAAATGAGAACATGTTGCAAAAAGAAGTCGATATTGTATACAATAGAGGAAAAGAAGAGGGATTTTTTCATTGAGAAATTTAAAACTTATGAATGACCAAATGTCAACAGATACATGGATTCTTTCAAGGACACGCTCCCATAATGTCTTGAAGAAACAGCTCTATTGGCCTAAATTGGTCCACATTACTTGGCACAGTCTTGACGTGCTCATTCTAAGTCTCTGACCCTAACAGCCCAGTTGGGTTCCAATTTACACAACTTGGTCCTAGTTCACTAACCTGGCCCTAGGTAACTTAACTTTATCATAGATAACTTAGTATGGTCCCAGTTGATTCAATGTAAGCCCTAGTTAACTCAAGATAGTCCCTAAGTTGAACCTAGAGAACCTAACATGGTCCCAAGTGTTAGATATGATGTACTTTATGATGATAGTGTTAGCTTAGAGTCACCACAGGTGTTATGATCACCCTCTCTTGTACATGTATATGTATTCCCTTTGTTCAAGTGTGAATATACATAAATCTATTTTCCTATCACGGTATCAGAGCCTAGGAAATCTCTACCCTAGCCGATCCCGTCTCCGATCGCTCGATCCCGCCTGCCTGACGTATCCCAGGTTCGGCGTCTTCCTCTGATCCCGCAGGTTTCTCCGTCGCGTGTTGCTCCAGCCGTTTCCCGATCCTGTCGCAGGTTTCACCGTCTCGCCCGATTGACCCAGGTCATCTCCAATCGCCCGTCACAGGTTTCACCGTCTTCTACTGCTCCTTCGAGCGTGTCGACTTCAGTGCACTGCCTCCAGCCGCTTTGATGGTCATGCTACCCGATCGACGCATCCCTGCTGCCGCCGTGCTCCTCTCTCCAGATCGATCCCGATCTCCTCTCGCCTGATCGATCTTGGTCATCTCCCACTGCTGCTTCGACGATCCCGACTCCCGCAGTTCTCTCCAGATGATTGTCTCCCCCGACGATCTGGCTGACGCTGTCAATCCCGCCACTCCAATGGATCCCAAAGCTCCCGACGATCTCGCTTGTCTCGTTGAGCCCATTCGCTGCTCATGTAGCCTGTCGGACCCCTTCATCCTCCGTTTTGATTTGATGACGTCACTTCACTCCTCTTCCGTCTTCCTCCATAAGGCCTCGGTGATTGCTGAGGGGACTTTTCCTCCTACGCCCTCTCTTGCTCAGTCTGGTGCTTCTTGTCGACAGTCGGTCCGCTGTCACTATTGTCAGTGTATTGGACACATCTAATCTGAGTGTTGCAAGTCTCAGAGGGCTCAGCAGTCTGGTCAGCACCGTGCTCCCGGTGCACCTTCTGCTCATTTTCCAGCCACAATGCAGTCTTTCTCTGTATCTGAGCTTACTCAACTGATTGCACAGCAGTTCTCCCAACAGACTTCACTGCCTCGCTCCTCTTCGTCGGCTGCCTCCGCCCCTGTAGGTATCTCCCTCTCCGACTGGTTGCTTGACTCTGGATCCTCCTTTCACATGACCTATGATGTCACCCACCTCTTGTCCTGTCATATCGTCTCCTCTGCCCCGAGTATCATGGTAGCATATGACACCATTCACCCCATCACCAGTCGTGGCCTCCTTCACACCAGCCATTTTCATGTTCCCCATATTACATACATACCCAAGTTATTCATGAACCTCATATCCGCTAGACAGCTCACATCACACGGTTGTCTTGTTACATATGCAGGATCGTCTGACGGGGGCACTCCTTGGGGCTGGTCATCGTCGTTGCGGGGTGTACGTCCTTGATCGTCTCCACCTTCAATCCACTTCATCGTCACCCGCAGATTCCTCCATTTGTCTTCCTTCGGTGGGTTTCTCTCAGTGGCACCACCGTCTTGGTCATCCTAGTGGTTCACGTCCAGCTTCTCTCATTAATCATGGTTTCCTTAGTCGTGTTTCTATTAATCGGTCTCACTCATGTTCGGGTTGTAAGCTCGGTAAACAGCTACAGCTCTCATATCCGTCTAGTGAGTCCAGGCCTCAGGTCCCTTTGATTTAGTTCATTTTGATGTCTGGGGTGTTACATCCGTATCTTTGACGCAAAAATTAATTAAATAGCAGGGTCAAATCGCGAATGATTTTGGTCGAGGCAACGCGTTGTCGAGATACAATGTTAGTATGTTTAAAATCGCGTTCGTAAATTAGTTGATTTATATCAGTCATAAAGTTTGTGTGATGCATTTTATTTTAATAGGGAAGTGCAGCACAATTTTTTTTGTAGGGAGTTAATGTGGAATGACACTTTGGAAGTTGGGTGCCTATAGAAATTGTCACCTCTTTGGGTAGAGAAAGGGGTCGGATCATCCCAGCGGTTATCATAATCGTGCCTTGTCAAGCATTAAAAGCCCGCAAACACCGTAAATCCTAAATCCCGTAACCCTACTTCACGGAAACTGCCGCTCCCCCCTCCAGATTTCGGTTTTCCGCAACATCGAGCGCTCCGCCTCTCGCAACCTTAGCCGACGCCTTCCCCCGCTCCGATTCTCAACGCCGACCCTCCCTCCTTCCTCTGCAGGCGCCGGAGAGTTTCCTCCTCCCTTCCAGTGTCATAGGAGAGCCGGATTCATCCCTAACCGGTGGGATTCAAGAGTGCTGAAGCATCGTTTTGGTCCTGCTGAGTTTAGTTCCTCACTTGTCTTCATTTCTTGGTGGAAATCCTTCTAATTGGAAGTCGATTCTAATTATCTTTTCTTTCCTTCATGCCCTAATTAAGGATCGGAGTACTAGAACTACGCAATCTGGAGTTGATCGTATAGTTGAGTCTTAATCGCTCTCTCATAGAGGTACTGCGCCATTTTGTTTTTCATATTATTACCCGAGTCATTTTGAGTTCCTTTACCGATAACCCGAAGGGAAAAAATGTCTAATTTAGAGTTGTCATGGATTACAGATTTTGGGTGGCCTCGAGGCAAAGTTCTGGAAGTCCTTAGTAGTCATATCTGTTGGGAAGGAGCACCATGACAACACGTCGAGTGTACGAGCGTCGCAACGCTACTGTAAGGAAGTCTAATTTCTTTTAGTTAGACATATCAAGTAATTATTTTATGTACACATGTGTAAGTTTCGTACAATCATCATAACCATGTATAGAAAGGTGTGGCGGTAGGAAAACGGTCAATTAGTTGTAGGATAACACCCTTTTCCAAGACCCGGATAATCAGATCATGTATATTAATGTTAGGTACGAAACCTTTACACGTGTACGTAAGTTTGAAAATTTGTCTAATTAAGGGCGTGAACGTCCCTTCTAGCAGACCACAAGAAAATCAAGGATAGTTCAGTAGTACACAAAAAGAGATGTCCCGAGCAGAGTAGCGTCGGACCTAAAAGGATCAGTAAGCACACATAAGTCTTCTCGTGCTTTGTAGAGGCACACTACCTTTCTCATAAGACATATGATACTCTATGAGCAGTAGAGTCTTGGGAGTTGACTCTCCTTTGAGACGGTTAGTGGATTCGAGACTGTGTCCGCGCGACACTGGAACAATTAGGTTCGTAAGATGGTCTCGGGCCGTCAGCTTTTCAGACGCGCATTAAGAGCTACTCTGCCTAGAGCCTTTTAAGTAGAAGTGTCGATTAGAAGCCATCTAGAACTCAAGTGTGGACCTGACGTGAGACAGTACACTAGGTAATGAACGTCGGGACTTGGGTAGATAAAATGAAAGTTCATGAACATAAAACGAGTATGCGTGTTGACCAAGAAACATTGTGAAGGCATGCATAATATCTACCATAAAGATTTTTAATGAACAAAACTATTTTTTTCAAAGGCATGCATTCATCATTTAAGAAAATGTCTTAGTGTCACTAGGAGTTATTTTTTCTTACTCTGACTCCTTGTGGACAATGTTTTTGCAGGTGACTCAGGTGGGAAACTACGCCTAGGATAAGCGTCCTTGTGATGTCAGTTTGTAGTTAGTTTCTCATTCAGTTTTCTTTCCTTTCAGTATACACTTGTAGTCTTGAATACTGCATCATGTTAATGTTTTGAATATCATGTATCAGACTTATTATGTTACTTCAGATTTTCAGTTCTTTCATCTCAATTCATGTTTAGTGGCTCTGTAAATCCAACTTAAAAAAGTATGATGTTACTCTTAGTTTTCTTTCATAGCTTCTGCTGTAATTTTAAGAATACTTAGTACTTTTCTTTTATACCTGTTGTGTACTAGTTTTAATACTGTTTCCTAGTTTCTTCATATCGCTGACCCGGCCGGACGGCTGATTTTTTTGTAAAACTGGGATGAGGTGTTACAAATTGGTATCAGAGCTAGATTTAGGATCCCTGGACACAGGAAAGATTCACAGAGTCATAAGAGTGTGTAAGAGTAAACACTTGTTAGTAGAGTATTTAAGTTACGTCTAAACTCTATTTTTCGCAAGAGTAGAAAATTACTTGCTATGCCAGATTTCTCAAATGCAATGATAAATAATCATATTTCTTTTTTATGTTCTATCAGGCAACACGAGTCAGTGAATCGGGTGAATCTTCAAGTCAGGACCCTGTTCCTAACGCTGTCATGGGAGATGCTGATGCGCCACAGCTGCCACCAGTTCCAGCAGCCCCAGAAGCCACTGACATAGCATCTCAGATTGACAGGGCGGTCACTGTAGCCTTGATGGAGTTTCAGAGAGGACTGGATGCAGGGATTCCAGCTCCAGTGCATGTACCAGCCCCTGGACCATCTCTTGCCCAGCACCCATGGAGATGACCCTGGATCGCTATTTGAGGAACTTTAGAGAGCTCCAACCGTCAAACTATAGTGGAAATGAAACCCCAATGGACACAGACAACTGGATAGCAAACACTAGAAATTTGTTGAACGTTATGGAGTGTCCGGAGAACAAGAAGGTTCCTCTGACAGTTTTCCTCCTCCGGGGTGAGGCAAAGGTCTGGTGGGACAAGTACCGGGCAGATGACCCTGCAGGTAAATCCTCAAGAAAATTTCCTCTTATTTTAGGAAGTGATACGTTCATTATAAATGGTATGACCATACTCTGTGGCCAGGTCGTACAACAAATATGTTTACGTGGGGCGAGTTTTCTAGAGCCCTTGCAAATTGGTTCGTGCCTCCTTCCGCACGACGAGGTCTCCAGGAGAGATATCTTAGACACTACTAAGGAACAAGACCGTTACTGAGTACGAGCGAGAGTTTACCCATCTGGCTCGTTATGCGGGCGCGATGCATGGAGATCAGGTTGAGAAGTGCAGCCGCTTTGTGGATGGCTTGCGAGACACATTGAGACAGTCGTTGATGACAATGTTAAACGCTGACTACAGGAGCTTAATGGATACGGCTCGCAGGTTGGAGACTGATCTGCAGAAGGTGCAGAAGCGAAACAATTTTCGCACGAAGCGATCTCAGGATTCGCATCAGTCACAGTAGAGTGGGAATGACCAAGTTAAAAACTGGAATAAGAAACAGAAGCCTGATACTAAGAAGAGTGGTCAGTCTGGAGACAGGAGCAAGGACTCCCCCCCCCTGCCCTAGATGTCAGCGTCGTCATCGAGGAGAGTGTTTAGCCAACCCAGGCGTGTGTTACAAGTGCCGACAACCTGGACACATAGCTCGCTACTGTCAGGAAGTTGGTGCGAATCAGGTAAACCGAAGACTAGTTGTATTCATTGTATTTATTTTATTACTGTAGACAACAAATGTAACTCATTCCCAGTGTTGTAGATATCGGCCGACATGTCCGACATGTCGGCCGACATAAAGGTTTTGGGTGCAAACCGCAACGAAACCGATTTGTTTGACAAAAATATCGTTTTGTAAAAAAACGGCTATATATCCCGATATATCAATATATCTCTAACCCGATATTTTGGTTATTATATTTAATATATAAAAAAACAAAGTTGACGGGACCCATATTTTTCTACTTCACCAGTCCATTTCACGCATTCGTCATTTCTCGCACTCCCCTAAATTTTACGGGAGAGTCGCTCTAGTGCAGTGGTCGACACTCGACAGCTCCTTCTCCGGTGACGAGGCAACGAAACGGCATTGCAGGTGAGGAGTAGACGACGACGCCGGGCTTTCTACGAATTGGCATCGCAGGCGAGGACGCAAGGAGTCGATGCCGGGCTTTAGGGTTTCTGCTACTTCACTCCACTGTAAGCCCCTTTCTTTTTTCTTTTTTCTTTTTTTTATGCGACAATTAAAAGTTTTATTTGGAGTTATTATATTGATCAAGTCATAAGATCTAAAAGTTTTATTAAACTTGTCTTACTGTAAGATTTTTTTTTATGTTATAGTTAGGTTTCTTTTTTGCAATAACTAAGTTTATAACTTTACTTGTGTAAATCTACAGTGATTTTTGTTTCTCCTGTGCTAAGAAAAACTCCCCTCCAACTTTACATAATTACATGAGCTTCTCCTTTATCTTTCAAAATTATTTCAAAGAAAATGTTATAAATACTTATTTATCTATACATTGCTATAGTTATTTGTCTGCACATTTTTACTTATTTGCAAAAAATATGTTTATAAATAATGTAATCTTTTTTTAAATATTAAAATCCGATATTGTAAAATATCTCCGATATATCCTCCGCAATCCGACATACGACATTTCAAACCCAAACCGACATGAACCCGACATCCGACATCTACAACCTTGCTCATTCCTGCAGTCAAATTTCGAGGTTGGTGGCTCAAGCAGAGTAGACAAGGGCAAAACGTTGATGATCACTGACGGGAGGCCACAACGGGGTCGAGATTTAGTGCAGCCCATAGCGTATGGGCTTGGCCAACAGGAGGCAAAGGATCAGGAGGATGTAGTGACGGGTAAGTGTTTAACTTACTAATAATTTTATTTAATCCTCCGTAGTGACACTCTCATCATCTTTTGTAAATCATTCATGTAGGCATCCTTATGATTCATAATTTACCCTTCAAGATTCTATTTGATACGGGCGCCTCACACTCGTTCACCGCAGAATCTCTAATGCGTAAGCTGAGTTTAGAAGTCTTTCCAAAGACAGTACCGCTGGAGGTCATGATGCCGAATGGATCCCTTCTGCAGACCAAAGATAAGTGTAGGGTACCGGTGCAGTTTGGTGATACCGAGATTATTATAGCAGCCTTGCAGCTTCCTATTGCAGGTTTTGACCTGATCTTAGGAATGGACTGGCTTTCGGCAGTCAATGCCAGTATTGACTGTAGGGAGAAGCAGATACAGTTTGAGGGCCGCAACCAGACTGCGTTTACCTTTCAGGGCTAGAAGGGAGTAGCGAAGATGATCATCTCCTCAGTCCAAGCTAAAAGGTGGATCAGGAAGGGTTATGAAACCTTCTTATTGCTAATAAATGTGGAGGCTAAGACTGACTTGTCAGAGGTACCAGTGGCGCAGGAATTTCCCGATGTCTTCCGGAGGAGCTCCCTGGTGCCCCTCCAGATAGAGAGATTGAGTTTCTGATAGACCTATAACCTACGGTTACACCGGAAGCCAAATCCCCCTAACGGATGGCTCCAAGAGAACTGGCGGAGTTGAAGAGTCAGTTGCAAGAGTTGCTTGGCTTGGGCTTTATACACCCCCATGTACTTCACCTTGGAGTGCTCTAGTACTATTTGTGAAGAAGAAGGATGGTAATCTGATATTGTGCATAGACTACCGTGAATTGAACAAACTGACAGTAAAGAATAAGTATCTGATTCCCAGGATTGATGATTTGTTCGACCAGTTAGTTGGATCGTGCTCCTTCTCCAAGTTAGATCTGAGGTCGGGCTACCATCAGTTAAGGATTCGGGACGTGGATATTCAGAAGACGGCCTTCAGTACCAGATATGGTCACTTCGAGTTCGTGGTCATGTCGTTTTGGCTGACCAATGTCCCTTCAGTATTTATGGACCTGATGAACAGGATATTTCGGGTGTACTTGGATCGTTTCGTTATCATCTTTATAAATGATATATTGGTATTCTCAAAAAGTGTAGAAGATCATGCCGCTCATCTCAGGATTGTATTTAGTACCCTCAGGAAGACCCAGTTGTATGTTGTACAACCCCGTATCCGGCGAGTGAGGTCGCCAGGAACCAGACCGGCCGATTCAGATCACCCAAACAGCAGACGAGCTCAACAGAGGAATCTGAAGGCAGTAGGCGAGCTCGGCAGGGAAAGCCGAACCCGAGCTCGGCATTCGTCGCGACCCCGAGCTCGGCATTCGCTGAGCCAGGCCCGGGCTTCGTCGAGCTGAGCTCGACTAATGAAGAAAGATCGAATGGCGAGCACCGTACACAGCTCGCACTCGCCCTATGGAGCTCGGCAGGCAGTAGGCGAGCAGGACCTTCAGGGGTGGCCGAGCTCCTCAACTCACCCAGGTTTATGAAATACTTTTTACTATTTTGCCCCCGCTGGCCTGCCGATAGCCTTTCAGAACAGCGGAGTTACGTTGTTGGCAGGCCAATCTGGACTGCACATAGCCGTTCAGAACAGCGGGAGTTGGCTATTTGCAGGCCGTTTTCAGAAATCTATAAATAGGACTCAATGGGTACCTCATAAAGCATGCTTCCAGTGCCCTCTTGCTCCATCTTTCAAGCGCTTTCTGAGGATACATTAGCTCGGGTTTTAGCTAAGGAGGGGAAGCGCTTTAAGATCTTTCGGGTGTGTGGTAGGACCTCCCCGCCGAGCCCTTGGGTCAGTTCTTCCTTGTTTCCCTTATTATTTTACTTGCAGGAGCGAAGTAGGTGCGCGATCACCTCTTCCCCGAGGGCGAACTCCACAGGAGACCGAATTTCGTTTTCAACATATGCCAAGTTTTCAAAGTGTGAGTTCTGACTTCCAGAGATTACATTTTTAGGCCATGTCATCATTCAGAAGGGGCTTAGTGTTGATCCAAAGAAGAAAGAGGTCATTAAGGATTGGCCGAGGCCGAGGACAGTCTCAGAGGTTCGCAGCTTTCTGGGTCTAGCTGGATACTACAGGAGATTCATTAAGGACTTCTCAAAGATAGCCTTACCACTGACTTCCCTCACAAGGAAGGGTAAAAGCTATGTTTGAACAGTTGAGTGTGAGTTGGCATTTGAGGACTTGAAGGGCAGGTTGATGACCGCACCGATCTTGAGTTTACCATCAGGTTCCGATGGATTTCAGATTTATAGCGACACATCAGGTCAGGGTTTGGGTTGTGTCCTCACGCAGCATGGAAAGGTCATAGCCTACGCTTCGAGACAGCTATAAGTGCATGAGATAAACTATCATGTGCATGACTTGGAGCTTACAGCGGTCATCCATGCTCTGAAGATTTGGAGGCACTATCTCTATGGAGTGCGTTGCGAGATCTTCACTGATCATAAGAGCCTCAAGTATATATTTGATCAGCGGAAGCTCAATTTGAGGCAGCGCAGATAGTTAGAGTTCCTATCGGACTACGACGTAGACATTCAGTACCACCCAGGAAAGGCGAACGTTGTAGCTAATGCCCTTAGCCGTAGAGGTTCGTGTTTTTCCCTTCTCACTCAGCAGAAAGAGTTGGTGCGGGAACTGGAGAGACTGGACATCATCATTATGCCACGCTTTAGTTTTGGTTCTGCAAGGTTGAGTTGGATGAAGATTACATGTGACATCAATGATAAAATTAGAACAGCTCTACCCTTGGATCCAAAGATGGCAGAGATTTGGATCTCAGCGCAGACGGGACAGAAGGAGAGATTCACTATTCAGGACGATTTATTATTACATGATGACAGGGTGTGTATTCCAGATGTTAGCCACCTTCGCGAGGGCATTCTGTTTGAGTCTCATACCTCCAGATATTCTATACATCCGGGCAGCACGAAGATGTATGTGGATCTCAAGAAGGTAGTCTAGTGGCCAGACTTGAAAGGTGATGTTGCTGAATATGTAGGGAAGTGCGAGACGTGTAAGTTAGTTAAGGCCGAATGCCAACGGCTTGGAGGCAAGTTGCAGCCACTTCTCATTCATGAGTGGACTTTTGAGGATATATCCATAGATTTCATTCATGGTCTTCCGAGATCGCAGAGTGGGAATGATTCCTTATGGGTTATTGTGGATCGGCTCTCTAAGGTCACCCACTTCATTCCTCATAGGAAGACGGATCAAGATCCGAAACTGTCACAGTTATACATAGACGAGATAGTTCGACTTCACGGTGTTACCAAGACTATTGTTTCAGATCGAGATGGCAGGTTCACTTCCAAGGAGTGCAGATACATTTAGCAGCGGTTGGGCACCAAGTTACATTTCAGTACCGTTTTCCATCCCTAGACAGATGGACAGACTGAGCGTACTAATAGAACTTTGGAAGATTCGTTACGGATGTGCATACTGAAGTTTGGAGGGAAGTGGGAAAAGTATGTCACTCTTGTGAAATTCTCCTACAATAACAGTTTTCAGACAAGTATTGGGAAGACACCATTCGAGGCTTTATATGGGAGGCGTTGTCGGACACTGTTGCGTTGGGCTGAAAGTGAAGAAAGGTCTACCATCAGGGAATCATAGATTGATAAGACCGCTGACAGAATCAAGCTCATTCAAGAGCGTTTGGAGACAGCTCACGATCGTCAGGCCAAGTATCATGATCATAAGCATAGGTCAGTAGAGTTCAGTGTTGGAGACTATGTTTATCTGAAGGTCAGACCAGTCAAAGGAGTCTCTAGAATAAAGCAGATGAAGAAACTGAGTCCCAGATTCGTTAGTCCTAGGTACAGGAACGGGTTGGTGAGGTTGCATATAGGTTGGCCTTACCTGAGAAAATGAGTGTTGTACATGATGTAGTCCACGTCTCCTAACTAAGGAGAGCAGTCAAAGATTCCAGTCAGATCATCAGTACCGAGGAAGCAACAATCGAGACAGATCTTAGCATTGTGATTAGACCAGTCAGAATCGTGGATTCAAGGATACAGAAGCTCAAGAATAGAGAGATTCGCACGGTCAAAGTCATTTGGATGAATTATGGCCGTCCAGAGTATACTTGGGAGCGAGAGAATGAGCTTCGGAGTAATGCAGATTATGCGTTCCTCTTTGATTCAGGTATAGTTACAATTTTCGAGGACGGAAATTTTATTTGGAGAGAAGATTTGTAACATACGTATCTTTGACGCAAAAATTTAATTAAATTGCAGGGTCAAATCGCGAATGATTTTGGTCGAGGCAACGCGTCGTGGAGGTACAATGTTAGTGTGTTTAAAATCACATTCGTAAATTAGTTGATTTATATCACGCATAAAGTTTGTGTGATGCATTTTATTTTAATAGGGAAGCGCAGCACAATTTTTTTTGTAGGGAGTTAATGTGGAATGACACTTTGAAAGTGGTGTGTGTATAGAAATTCACCTCTTTGGGTAGAAAAAGGGGTCGGATCATCCCAGCGGTTATCATAATTGTGCCTTGTCGAGCATTAAAAGTCTGCAAACCCCGTAAATCTTAAATCTCGTAACCCTACTTCACAGAAATTGTCGCACCCTCCCGATTTCGGTTTTCCGCAACATCAAGCGCTCCGCCTCCCGCAACCCTAGCCGACGCCTTCCCTCGCTCCGATTCTCAGCGCCGACCCTCCCTCCTTCCTCTGCAGGCGCCGGTGAGTTTCCTCCTCCCTTCCTATGTTGTAGGAGAGCCGGATTCATCCCTAACCGGTGGGAGTCAAGAGTGCAGAAGCATCGTTTTTGTCTCGGTGAGTTTAGTTCCTCACTTGTCTTCATTTCTTGGTAGAAATCCTTCAAATTGGAAGTTGATTATAACTATCTTCTCTTTCCTTCATGCCCTAATTAGGGATCGAAGTACTAGATCTACCGCAATCTGGAGTTGATCGTATAGTTGAGTCTTAATCGCTCTCTCATAGAGGTACTGCACCATTTTGTTCTTCATATTATTACCCTAGTCATTTTGAGTTCTTTTACCGATAACCCTAAAGGGATAACGTGTAATTTAGAATTGTCATGGATTACAGATTTTTTGTGGCATCGGGGCAAAGTTCTGAAAGTCCTTTTTAGTCAGATCTATTGGGAAGGAGCACCATGACACCACGTCGAGTGTACGAGCGTCGCAACGCTACTGTAAGGAAGTCTAATTCCTTTTAGTTAGACATATCAAGTAATTATTTTATGTACACATATGTAAGTTTCGTAAAAGCATCATAACCATATATAGAAAGGTGAGGCGGTAGGAAAACGGTCGCGGAATTAGTTGTAGGATAACACCCTTTTCCAAGACCCGAATAGTCAGATCATGTATACTAACGTTAGGTACGAAACCATTATTACACGTGTATGTAAGTTTGGAAATTTGTCTAATTAAGAGCGTGAACGTCCCTTCTAGCCGACCACAAGAAAATCAAGTGTCGCTCTGTAGTACACCAAAAGAGATGTCTCGAGCAGAGTAGTGTCAGACCTAAAAGGGTCAGTAAGCACACATAAGTCTTTTCGTGCTTGGTAGAGGCACACTACCTTTCTCATAAGGCATATGGTAATCCTATGAGCAGTAGAGTCTTGGGAGTTGACTCCCCTTTGAGACGGTTAGTGGATTCGAGACCGTGTCCACGCGACACTATTACAATTTGGTTCGTAAGATAGTCTCGGGCCGTCAGCTTTTCATATGCGCATTAGGAGCTACTCTGCCTAAAGACTTTTAGGTAGAAGTGCCGATTAGAAGCCACCTATAACTCAAGTGTGGATCTGACGTAAGACAGTAAACTAGGTAATGAACGCCGGGACTTTGGTAGATAAAATGAAAGTTCATGAATATAGAACGAGTATGTGTGTTGACCAGGAAACATTGTAAAGCCATGCATAACATCTAGCATAAAGATTTTTAATGAACAAAACTTTTTTTTTTCAAAGACATGCATTCATCATTTAAGAAAATGTATTAGCGTCACTAGGAGAAATTATTTTTTCTTACTCTGACCCCTTGTGGGCAATGTTTTTACAGGTGACCCAGGTGAGAAACTACGCCTAGTATGAGCGTCCTAGTGGTGTCAGTTTGTAGTTGGTTCCCCATTCAGTTTTCTTTCCTTTCTGTATACACTTGTAGCCTTGAATACTGTATCATGTTAATGTTTTGAATATCATGCATCAGACTTATTATGTTACTTCAAATTTTCAGTTCTTTCATCTCAATTCATGTTTAGTGGCTCTGTGAATCGAACTTAAAAAGGTACGATGTTACTTTTAGTTTTCTTTCATAGCTTCCGCTGTAATTTTAAGAATACTTAGTACTTTTCCTTTATACTTGTTGTATACTATTTTTAATATTTTTCCTAATTTTTTTCATATCGCTGACCCAGCCGGATGGCTGATTTTTTTGTAAAACTAGGATGGGGTGTTACATGGGGACCCGCACCTTTTGTATCCAAGGGTGGACACCGGTACCATGTTCTTCTTGTTGATGACTACACTCGTTATTGTTGGGTCTATTTTATGCATTTTCGCTATAAACTTTTTTCAGATCTATGCTACTTTTTTGATATGGTGTGCACACAGTTTTCTGCTTTCATAAGCATTTTTCGTTCCGACTCAGGAGGGAGTATCTTTCATGTTTTTTGAGATTTACTAGCTACCCACGACACTCTCCCTCAACTTGTCTGTCCCGGTGCACACGCTCAGAATGACACCGCTGAAAGGAAGCATCGTCAAATTATTGAGACAGCTCGCACCCTTCTTATCTCCTCTCATGCTCCTTCTCACTTCTGGGCTGAGGCTGTTTCCACTTTTGACTATCTTATTAATCTGCACCCATCCATTTTCCTTCAGGAGTGTCCCGGTGAGTGTCTATACTCTCGATCCTCATGTTACACTCATCTTCGTATTTTTTGTTGTCAATGTTATGTACTACTCTCTCCACGTGAGCGTACTAAGCTCTCTGTTCAGTCCATTCCTTGTGTCTTTCTTGGATACAGTACTGAACATAAGGGCTATCGATGTTATGACCCTATTACATATCGACTTCGCATCTCACATGATGTCATTTTTGATGAGTCTCACCCTTTTTTGTGTCATTTGTTTCCATGACCTCACACTCATTCGTTACCCCCTCTGGCGTACAGTTTCTCACTCTTCTCATCTCTCCGCCTCATGTATCCTCCCCTCTGGTATGTCCACCTCTTATTCTCTTGCCACAGTCTAGTCTGTCACCTCATTTTCCTTTATTGCAGTCTACTTCGTCTCCTCCTCTTTCCTTGTCGCAGTCTACTCCGTCACCTCCTCACTCCTCTCCTCCGTCATACACTTCTCCCTCTGATGACCTGTCTACTTGGGACCGTGTCTCTACTCTTCCTTATCATTATACTTGTCGTCCTTCTCCTATCTCCATGCCTCATGTGCCCCCATACTCAGTGACTACCTCCTCCAGCGAGTTGGATGATCCTCCTGTACGCCACAACCTACCTCATGAGAGGTGTCCTCCCGACCGTCTTGGTCTTGCTACCCTACCGCTGGACCTACCTACCCTTCTTTCTACTACCTGCAATACTCCAGAACCGACTTCCTACCGTGTGCCTGCCCGGATACCTGATTGGCAAGTTGCTATGTTTGCTGAGTTGGAGACTTTTGAGCACACTCGTACATGGGAGCTTGTTCCTCTTCCACCTGGTGTTTTTCTATTACTTGCAAGTGGGTCTTTAAGGTCAAGACTCGCTATAATGGTTCTGTGGAGAGGTACAAGGCTCGGTTAGTTGTTTGTGGTTTTCAGCAGGAGCAGGGGAGAAACTATGACGAGACTTTTGCTCTAGTTGCTCACATGACTACAGTCCAAACTCTTATTGCTGTTGCAGCTATTTGTCACTGGTCCGTATCACAGCTCGACGTGAAGAATGTCTTTCTTCACGGTGATTTTCAACAGGAGGTATACATGCTTCCTCTTTTGGGTCTATCCTCTCCTTCAGGCCTTGTCTCCCGATTGAGGCGAGTTTTTAAGGGCTCAAGCAGGCTCCCCGTACGTAGTTTGCATGATTCAGTTCAGCCATTACAGCCGTCGGTTGCCATCCTTGTCCACATGATCCAGCTCTGTTCGTGCACTACTCCTCTCGTAGTCGGAACTTTTTTTTACTGTACATTGATGATATGACTATTACTGGCGATGATCCGCCTCATGTGGCATTCGTCAAGCATCACCTTCAACATCAGTTTTAGATGACTGACCTTGGGCAGTTGAGCTACTTCTTGGGTCTTGATGTCAGCTCTACAGATCGTGGGTTTCAACTCTCTCACCAGCGCTACACATCAGATCTCCTTGCTCGGATTGCTCTCTCTGACTCTTGCACGGTGGACACTCCTATGGAGCTCCAACTTCAGCTACGTCCGGATGATGGGATTTCACTCTCTGATCCTACTCGATACCGCCACGTCATGGGGAGTCTCGTCTATCTCACCATTGCTCGGTCTGACATTGTCCATGTTGTTCATGTGTTGAGCCAGTTAGTTAATGTGTCCACCTCTGTGCATTATGGTCATCTGCTGCGGCTCCTGCACTATCTTCGTGCGACGATCTCTCGTGGGCTTTTCTTCTCCAGCAGTAGTTCTCTACAGCTACGTGCTTACACTGATTTCACCTGGGCTAGTGATCCTGTTGACCGCCGCTGTCACCGGTTTCTATCTGTTCTTGGTTTCTTCACTTATTGCAAGAAAGTCCAAGAAACAGACTGGTGTTTCTCGTTCTAGCATTGAGCCTGAGCTTTGAGCCATGGCTACCACCACTGACAGTGGCGGATGCAGGAATTTTTTCCTGTGTGGGCGGACCTAAAAACATGAAGAAAAAAATTTTGCAATACAGAGAATAATAAAATCTAACTTACTAGACATATCTACAACTAATTTACATCTAAAACATGATACACATATCAATAATAATATGTACTTCAGTACTTCATAGTAAGAACATATAAGGCAAAAATAAAAGAAAATACATCAATAGACAAGAAGTGTATCAAAAAAAAACTGAAACATCATATACAAAAAAAGTGTGGCTTGAAGAATAACCTTGCTTATAAAACTCCTCTACGAGCATTCATGTTTTGAAAGCATTTCATTATCACCTCATTGTTGATAGTAGAAAATACATCTTTTTCAACATATGTCGCTAAACAGACATTCATCCATCCATCACCCATTCGATTACGTAGTGATGACTTGATAATCTTCATTGCCGAAAAATCTCTTTCTACAGTTGCAGTTGCAACAGGTAACAATAGTGCAATCTTTACAGGCAAAAACACCAATGGATAAAGAACATCCTTCTTCAATTCAACTAGTCGCATAGCTAATCCTCCAATCTCAATCACCTCTGCAAAGTCATCGTTTGAGCGAATATCGAAAATATAATTTCCAGGCTGATTATCGAGCTCCATTAATTCAACTAGAGAAATGTCCATGGGATAATGCCCAGCAAATCGAATCAGTTTGTTCTTATCAAATGCAAAAAATCCATTACTTGGATCCAAAGTTGTCATACATAAAAGCAATTCAGTATTCACTTCATCAAATCGATTATTTAACTCAACAAGTTGTAGATCTATGACCGCATAAAATAATTCTACACTATAAAGATGAAGGTTTGAAGTATCTTCAGATTTACGTCTTGATCTTCCACGTGCAACAAATTTATCTTCCATATTTGGAACAACAATTTCATGTTTGTTGCAGAAAAGAGTTAACTCATGAAGTAAAGAATCTCATCTATTGTCCCTTAATGTTTGTAACCGTAGCTTGGAAATTCTGACAAGAGTCATGGCATTTACAAAGTCTTAATCGGTCCTTTGTAATGTTTGTGACAAATCATTAGTGATCTCTAAGATAATTCTCATTAAGTGGAGTTGAAATATAAATTCAAAACACTGCATAACATTCAATATTTCAATCGCTTCAGTTTTTTGCTCTTAAAGTGTGTCATCATCTTCAATAATATCAAGCACATCAATAACTGATAAGAATAAGCAAATTAAATGTGAGTTTCATCTTATGTCTCTTGCTCTTTTCAAAGTTTTTTTTGATTCAAACCTCTCCTTATTACAACTTCACCATTAAATATTTCTTCAACAACCTTTATAAATTTTCTCCTGGAGAATGTCTTTACGCTTGCAAGATACTTCAATAATGTTTGTTATAATTGGAGCATGCTAAAAAAAGAACAAATATTTTTCTGTTTTTTTGCGACCGCAACAAATGTCAACTAAAGTTGATGAGCAAAACAATGGACATAATAGGCGGATTGATTTTATGTCATAATCAATGATTTTCGACCATTGAATTCACCTTGCATATTACTAGCTCCATCGTATCCTTGTTCCTGTAAGCTTGATAAACTCAACCTATTTTTAGCAAAAAAATGTTCAATCACTAGCTTAACTAATGAAGCGCTCGTATTTTCAACATGGACAATGCCCAGAAAGCGCTCAATTATTCTTCCATTCTTGTCAACATAACGTAGAGCTATAATCATTTATTCTTTAACAGATAAATCACGAGCTTCGTCAACTAAAATAGAAAACAACTCAGCATATACAATCTCATTAATGATGATATTTATAGTCTCTGTTACTGCAGCTTGGACAATATCTCTTTGGATACTTGGTTCTACTAATTTAAGATTTTCGAGAGCATTTCGTAGTACAACTTTATTGATGTTTTCATTACGATCTGCAAGAAATAGAAGTTCTAGAAAATTTTCTCGATTGCCTAATTTTTCAGATTCATCATAACCACGAAACGCTAATCTTTGCTTTAAAAGAAATTTAATACAATTCAATGAAGATTCCAGACGGGTGCGATAATCATTTTGAGCTTGTTCAGATTGAGTGCACAAAGCAACTTCAATGTGTTGTTTTTGGTTCATCAAGTCAAGACAAGCCCTTAAGCATTTGTTATGGATACTACTTTGATTTCCAAAATGAAAATCCAACCTGTCTTTATGTTTCTAATTTGTGAAACCACCAATAACAAAAGAATCTCCTCCTCCTTGGTCACCATGCTCGGGCTTGAATAAATAACAATATAAGCAAAATGCAGTATCTTTAATATGTTATACTCCAACCAGAAACTGTATTCCTCAAACCAAGAACAAATAAATCTGCGTGGATCATTTTCAATAAGTCTAATTGAGAAATTATGATTTTTTGGTTGGAAATCTTTTTTCCGTAGATACCATCTTCGAACCTTCGAACCTTCTCTTTATCATTTGAATCATAATCATAAATATTCCTTCGTAATCCCGGGTCTGCAGAAAGCTCGTCTATATTGAGTTTTAATCGTGAACAAACAGCTCTACTGGAAGAAACAACTGATTCTAAGCTTGTTTTTCTCTTAAAATTTTTTTCCATGAGGACCTAAAATAAATTTTATCTCAAATACTCAAGAAAATTTCTAACAAACAATTATCAAATATAAACAAACTAAATGATTGAAGCATTTACCTGAATGAAGTAATATCCTGAATAAAGTAATTTCAAGAAGCACTCGAACGTTTTTCGGTAAATTATCAGTCCTACCTCAATTGTCACTCCTCAAATATCAGTCCACAAAAAGAAAAACTGTAATTTCAAATGTGAAAAACTATCTTAATTAGCAATTATATTAAACAATTTTTGCGAGTTAATTGAAATAAGAAAAATAGAGAGCTTACAAGTCACATCTCTCGGAGCAGATTTAATGCCCAAGAAATCAAGCTTGCACTCTCATCGGATATGTTCAATCTGCAACAACATTCTTGCAAAAAAATCTGAATCCACTTGATTTTCAAAACATATAAGACGGAGAAATCAAGTTATGGTGTAACATAAGAGATTGGTTCAAGGCTTCAAGCAAAACTAACATCACATGATTTTCAAAACTGCAGATTAGTTCAAGGCTTCAATCAATGTTTGACTGTCAAATTCATGAATATTCACAGATCAAAGAAATATAGCAATATGCATTGTATAGGAAAAAAAATCCAGAGAAATAGGCGTCGTTTGACCCAGCATTTTTGCTCCCCTGAGTTTGGGCAGGGCCGTAGAGGATCGACGAAATACAGCAATATGCATTGAATGTATGTTTGGCGTGCCAAAGACTTTTAACGCATGCAGTTTGTATTCACCAATCGGCAATCCCCCTAAGGGGAGAAGGAAATCCTAACTCCTAAGGCAGCCGGAAGATTGAAATCATTTTTGGCGTAGGATTGGTAGGAAGACAAATAGGGTCTCTGGAGAAAAGAGGACAAGGAAAAAAATTACCGATCTCGCTTGACGAACACTTATGCACCTTGTCCCACCGCCCGCCGAAAAAGTTGCAGAATGCAAACCCTAAGACAGCCAGAAGATCGAGAGATATGCATGACCCGGACACTAATAAAATTTAATTAAAATTAGAAAAATTAAATTGACAAAAAAATGAATGGAAAAATCTAATGCAGACTATAGACAGCAGTTATTATACGATTATTATAATAACCGTTGTTTATAAACTGCAAGACGGGCTATAGACAACGGTTATTATAATAACCGCTATTTATAGTCTGCAAGGCATGCTATAGACAACGGTTATTATAATAATCGTTGTCTATAGGAATTTTAGAGAGAGATTATTATAATAACCGTTGTCTATTCCATTATTTTAAAAAAAAATAAGACCCAGAAATTTGGCGTTGCGCCCGCTTGCACCCGCTCGCGAAGAAGAACCCTATTCCGCAATTTTTTTCTCAGTGTGGGCGGCCGCCCACACTCAGCCTTTATTAGGTCCGCTCCTGACCGCTGAGAATATTATTTGGCTCTGTTGGCTTCTTGGGGATCTTAGTGTCTCTTCTTCAGATCACACTACCCTCTACTGTGATAACACTGGTGTCATTCGGATTACTCTAAACCCGGTGAAGCATTCTCTCTCCAAGCATATCAGGGTGGATGCTTTCTTCCTGCGTGAGCACTATGGTCGTGACACTCTTGCTACTTCCTTTATCCCTTCCAAGCAGCAGATCGCAGACTTGATACAAAGCCGCAGACGAGGACCCAACATGCATATCTACTGTCCAAACTCTCGGTGTATGATCCCCCATGAGTTTGTGTAGGGGGGTTGTTAGATATGATGTACTTTATGAGTGGTAGTGTTATCTTAGAGTCACCACGGGTGTTATGATAACCCTCCCTTGTACATGTATATGTATTCCCTTTGTTGAAGTGTGAATATACAAAAATCTATTTTCCTATCACCAAGTTCCTTTGGTGGATTTATTTATGCCACAGTTGACGTTATTGACATTCTGAACACTTGGCTAGGTCAATGGGCTCAAGGATGAGGCATATTAGCCCCTATCTCTTACCCTAACCTAACAGACCATGCCTAGGTTAAATTGACCAGGGGGCAACATTCGAACAAGCTTGATTGGACAACTTTCGCAGGAAGAATTGGCCCAAGCAAAGCCAACTTAAATACACCAACCCAAGCTTGACACAGGTGGTCTAATTTACTTTAGGTCCAACCTGGATTCACAAGGTTGAGCTATTACTTCACTTGAACCAATTGAACCAAGTAAAACCTATTGGCTGAGCCTAAAGCTTTCAATTAGGCTATACTAATGTACTGGCTTGAACCTACCAAATCTGAACTTCAACCAATTGTAAATATAGCACCTTAATGGGTTTTAGAGTCGCCTGTTTGCTATGAGACCAGTCTTCTATCTATTGATGGATCCATAAAGTAAGAATCATGAAAATCTCGTCGTCAAGTTAATGTTGCAGGAAACAAACACATAAGTCTCTCAAAAGCATGCCCATGACCCAGCATTGCTATCAAGTGTCTTGTAGATGTCGGCCGACATAAAGGTTTTGAGCAGAAAACGTCACGACAATGATATTTTAAGCAAAAATAATATTTTTGAAAAATATCTCCAATATATCGGTCTTCAGACCCCGAAATATCGGTCCAACCCGATATCTCGCGAACGCTATATGGTGAGTACTAAACATATATATTTTTCATTTCTTTTAAGCGTCTGACCAGTAATATTTTGTTTTGTGCTACATTTTGTACATCTCTCAAAGTCAAGATTTGATTTTTTTTCTCGTCTCACTCTCATTTGATGTTTTTTATGTCGTTTACTGTCGTCAACGCTTCTTTTGCGTAATTTATAAACATGCATTATATGTATATATGTTTATTGTATAATTTATAAACATGCATTATGTTTATATATGTTTATTGTGTAATTTACAAAAATACATTATGTATGTAACTGAACATATTAACAAAAATTGTTTATATATAAGGTTAATTACTAGGATCTCCCGTGTAAGTTTCTATAATTACAGGTGGCACCCCTCTTAGTTTCAAAATTAAAATTACCTCCCCTCATAAGTTGTACAGCTAACAAAGAGGCTCAATCAACCGATCTTTGGATGGAAAATGTTAAAACTAACGGAACTGAATTTTTTATTCTTATTTTGCCCTTGTTAGTAATCCATTAGTTTAAGGGGTGTTTTTGTAATGTTTTACTTTTGAAAAGTGTGATTTTGTAATGTTCTTTTAAAATATGATAAAAAAAAATTAGTGCAGTGTTCTTTTTTTATCAAGATTTATAGAATCATTGCTCGGGAGAATTTTATCCATCACTGATCACTTGAATAGCTAATAAGTATCAATTATATTTGGGTGGGGAAAGGGGATTAAAACTAAATAAAAATAATTAGGGTAAAGTACATGTGATACCCCTATATTATAGAGGAAAGACATTTGACCCCCTGTAAATTTCAAAATGACCCCCTAATTTTTCATAACTGAGACATTTGACCCGATTACCGAAAGGAGAAAATGTTTGCAATAATTGAAAATAAAGATACAATCACGAGGTATACTCGTGCCCAACTTCTGCAGGCTAGTTCCTTCAAGAAACACTTCTCCAAGATGGAGACCCAAACCCTAATAATCCAAAGATAAAAGAAACTCTCCCATGCCACCTTCTTATATAGGGAGGGGGCTTAGTAAGATACGCGCACGTGCGTAACAATACACCCCGCTAGAAAAACGATCTTGACCCCAAGGTCGGAGTGCCGCCCTCCCGCTAGTAGTGATATGCCCGCAGGTGAGCAGCCGTAGAGGTGCCCGGAGCGCCGTCCGGCGGTACGTCCATGATCATAAGAGCGTCAAAGTCAGACGTGCTGAACTCAACGTCCTCCTCCATGAGGAACCGGAACTCCTTCACCAAACAATCATGAGTAGGTGAGTATGGTAGTTTGCAACAGAAGTACAGACCCTTGCTCCGTAAGTCATTGTACTCCTGGTTGAATAGGCAGTGAGAGGGACATGACGGTTGTTGTGGGGCCCATAATGGGCGGGCGAGGTAGAGGAGGTGGCGGTGGTGAATGTTTAGATGAGGGAGGGAAATATGGTTGGTAGGGCGGTTTGGAAGGAGGCAATGAGAAACGAGGATCCTCGGACAACGCCAGGAATTCGGCCTCCACTAGTGGGGAAAGGTCCATGGATTGGTTAAAAGTTAACAGTTGAAGAGTGCGGAGGCAGGCTCGGATATGGGTTGAAGTCCGTGCATGAAGTAGGCCAAGGAATGGTCAGGTGGAAAACCTGGAACATGGGTGACTAGCTCGATAAATGCATCCACGTACGAATCAATGGAGTCGGCCTGACAGACTCCGCAAAGGCACTCGATCATGGAGCCGGTGTGACGGTGATCATATCGCTGACCACCGGCTAGTGGCTGTGAACTTACTCCCGATAATCTTATGCGGAGATCAGCGAGGGCGAACGGCGAATCCCGAGCGAACGAAGTCGACGTGGAAGTTCCGGCGACGTCGGGTGCGGCCCGCGCGACAAATCGTTGCAACGACCATGAACCGCGCGTAAGCAGAACAGGGACGCGATGCGGAAACCGGCAGCCACTAGGCAAACAGAATGACAGGTCGGACCAATGTTACCTAAAGGAGAAAATGCTTGCACTAATTGAAAATAAAGATACAATCACGAGATATACTAATGCCCAACTTCTGGAGGCTGGTTCCTCCAAGAAGCCCTTCTCCAAGATGGACACCCAAACCCTAATGATCCCAAGATAAAATAAACTCTCCTATGTCACCTCCTTATATAGGGAGGGGGCTCACATAACATTAACCCTAAAGAAACAAATAAAAATACAATATAATAGTAAGATACACGCACGTGCGTAATAACCCCCCTATAAATTCTTTCGACAGGGGGTCAAATGTCTCAAATAGGAAAAATTTAGGGGTTACAACATTCAAGCTTTTATCCCACTATGGTGGAGTCGGCTATATGAATCCTTTCTCTCCATTGTGCCCTATCTTTAGTCATAATCTCACTAAAAATCATTTTAAAAACTACATAGGTCAAATGTCTTTTCTCTACAATATAGAAGTACCACAAGTACTTCACCAAATAATTAAACCTTATTTTTTTACTTATAGATTAACAATCTATTTAAGCCAAGAAAATTAAAATTATGAAAAATCTTAAATAGTACGAGGAATTAGGTTGGCAATCGTCTGTCAAATGAATAATTGTGAATTAGACCCTAATGGAGTAAGAAGTAATAAGAGGACCACACAAAATAACAAGGTCCTCACCACAATCCTTGGTGCAGTTTCCAAAAGATCTTAGTGACCATATGTGATACAATAGTACCTTCAACACATGTTGGGTTGATACTAAGACGACTCCCCGGAGAATCCATGCACCCACTTATATATGCAGCCTTATGACATTTTGGCAATTGTGTATGTATTACTCCTGAATATAAAAAGGAGTTGTAGTATGTCTTTTAGGGCATCTTAGATCATTTTGGTTGTTTAGATTTTCATTGGAGAGAAGTGCTCTTACAGGGATCCTACCCTCAATAGTTGGATATCAAGTATACTTCAATATACTGTATCTCGATTTCAATTAATCTTCTTCATGTTTGGTATGACGATAGCAAGCATCTATCAAATGGCCCGTCCTGACGCTCACTTAGGGTTCCCTCCAAAGCCCAAATTGGATCCTCCTTCATTGTCCTGTTCCAGTCGGAAACCCACGCCATCTTGTTCTTATCAATCTACCATCGGTTTTCTGTCATGTTTGTGACCCAATTGCTCGCATAATCCTGTTGGCATCAGCGTCGCCATGCAGCCACATACGCCTATTGCACAGACCCAGCGTCGATCAACACCCAGTCTCGCCGCCTCCAGTCGCATTGCCATGTGTTTGCTCCTTTCCAATCACAGTCAACGGCCCACGCGTACCTCTTCCACGCTTCAGCGCCTGGAATCCTTGCTCCTCAGCGACCTCAGCAAACAACCTACCAAGCCGATGACTTCAAGTAACATTTACACTCGATCCCGCCTCCTTCCCCTCGCGCCTCTCATGCCCAGCCTCCTAGACATCATCAAAGCCCTTCTGGCGTGTTCCTCAGCACAATCCAGTGCCTCGTGCATCTTTTTAAAACAATGTCAACCGCAGTACGCCTACAATGTGGTAGCAGCAGTCGGCCTCCTCTTGTGTTTCTGCAGCTCCATCTCTTCTCTGGTTCATCCTTACATGCACTGGACTCGGTCTATGGCCCTTAACACTAATGAAGATACCTTCACATCAGTCTCCACTGACTCCACTCGCTTGGATCGTCTCGAAGCTCAATTAGACGATCTAAATCTCTTTCGCAAGCTTGTGGCCACTGTTGCGAGCCACTCACTGGCTCCTCTGGCACCTCCATGGCTGCCCCCGTTGATCGGCTCATTGTTGTTGCCGCTAGTTACGCCAATCCTGCCTTTGCCGGTACCACTGCAAGCCCAGCACTTACTTCACCGACAGTATACCTTGAGCTTCACTACAAAGGACTCTATTTTTGTTGTCACCAACCGTACTTGCCCACCCGCAAAAACCTCTCAAAGACATGTGTATGCTGCTCGGCGTTAAAGACGATGATTCGGACTTTGATGACTTGGATCCTTTGACGCTCGTTGATGACCGCTGCGGGCCTCAACATTGAGGGCAAAGTCAATTTAAGGGAGAGGTGTTGATACATAGCCAAATCCCTGGAAAAGGACGATTTTCAGGAGAGGTCAAGATGCGTGATCCAGTTCATCTCGACTCCCCGGGCAAGATTGATTTTCGGAAAACCCTTCTCTATCATGTTAATACGATGACTCCTAATTTATTTTGCTCTCTTCTCCACAACATTTTCTTTGCTCAATCTTCTCCAACTGAAGTGAACTGCAAGTATGTAGCTCTCAACTTAGTTCTTGTCATCCAGCATCATGCAATAGCACTTTTCCTCTTCCTCAAGCAACATGAGTTCACCTCTCATCCATGTAGTAAAGAGACACCAAAACAATCAACGCAAAACCTTTTAGTAAATTGTGGGTATCATTTTCACAACTTGTATCTTTGAGTCTTCCTACGTAAATTTTTTAATAATTGGATTCTCTGATTTTATTTTATTTTTTGTTTCTCATCTCCAGTTTACATTAATGACACATTTATGTTACTAGCATTATTTGTCTATTAAATACTAAAGTTTAACTTGCTTAAACGATAGTACTCTATGTTGCACCGACACCGACACGGGACACGCGATACGACACGACACGCGACTCGTCAATTCTCCAAAAATACTATATTCTGACATGCTGGGACACGTATAATAAATATTCATTTTTTTATAATTATGAAAATCCTAAAATATTTAACAAAAAATAAAAAAAATTAACAATTAATAAATATTTAAATAAATTAAGTCATGTTTAAATATTACTCATCAAATATTCAAATGCAAAACTTAATAAATGATCAAAAAATGATATAACATTAACACATTATCATTATATATCATCAGTAAAAATAATGTATTCTTATGCGAACATTTTTCCCCACTTTCAATCTTTCCTTTTCTAGAGAAAATATCTACGCCACTAGTAGATCTACTTTCACTATTTGAAATGCTAGAAGGGGTAAAGAGATTTCCAACACAAATTATCACCCGTCTCACCATGAGTAGCTAACTTACGGAAACGCGTGTCCGATTGAGCGGGACATGCGTGTCCGATTGAGTGGGACACGCGAGTCCCGCGTGAGCCAGCATGTCGGATTTCCGACTCGAGTGTCGGAGAGTGTCGGAGAGTCGGACGAGTGTCGGACTCTCCGACACCGACACGCTGGGCATTTTGAAGTGTCGGTGCTTCATAGATAGTATTGCTCTGTGTCAATACTCAATATTGATTGAATCTGTTAAAAAACTTCCTATAATTACATATGCTATAGAGATTGTCAAGTATTTTTATATTTGTAGTATTTTAAGAATTTAAGTTTAAGATATTTATACATTGTTAGATGTGTCATGTGTGTTTAGTTAACTGATGTAAATGCTTTAATTGTGGTTCGCAATATAAAGCAATAATATTTCTTTACACGCTGACAACCTTGTCAATTGTTTTATAAAACTAAAAAGAACAATTTCCAGATTAGAGCTTATGCAATGTATTTAGTCAAAAGGTTCACTGCTATGGGCAATGGTGTCATTAACCATGGGAAACCTTGACCCCCTAGATCAAAAATAAATATTAGTCAATGACCAGGAGAAATCTAGCTAAACCGGTCTACTTCAACAAAATGTATTATCACACAGTACTTTCCAGAAACAAAATAACAAAAAAGAGGTCAGGGGAGCATCCTTTCAAAACCCACAATATCATTTATTGAAGTTGAATAGTGAAAATGTGAGAGGAAAAATCCTGAAGCTTTAAATTTTCTATAATAAAAGGAAAAATACTCATTCATAGGCGTGAATCTATTTGTACTGTTAAAATATCAGATTACCTCTCAGGAAGAGCAGTTATCCGAGCAGGTAAAAGAGCATGGTCGGATAGAAGTGAACCACTAAGAATTTTCTGCCGTTCAGGAACATTTAAATATTTTGCAGCAAATGTGGTGCCTTCTAAATTTTCAGCATCTGACTTTTTACTTTCTGAACCAACTTCGTGTGATATCTGCTGCATAGGGATTAGTGATTCTGAATCTGAATTAATAGCAACAGGCCTGTTTTGGCGTGCATCTTTGTTGCCATCCTCATAAACATCAAAAAAACCTCTGCATAATAAGGTATCATCCATCAGATTTTCGCAGTATTGCAAACTTTATGCAAATTATGCTCAATAGAAAAAAATAAGAAAATTTAGCTTTTTCAGAAATCGCTGCTCAACATTAAGTTAAGTACGATATGATCAATTAATCATTTTTGTATGTGCACATGCTTCTTAAACGAAGTCACCAACTTTAGAATAAAAATGAAACAATAAATCTACGCCATGTATCAAAAAATGAACAGAGACAAAAATGTATACTCGAGGGCTTTAAGAGGATGAATAGGAAATGTTGTAGCAAGTAAACCTCCAAATTCTTGAAGATCTTGAAGTTCTTCCTAATAAAGAGAAATACAAATTAGACAAAACACCGCATGCAAAACTAGCGATAATAAAATAAATAACTATTTTTTTCAACAGAAGATAGTTTTCATAAGCAGAAACACCTTATCTGGCATCTTACCTTCCTTGATGCGACTGCATTTGCAATACCAGTTTTTTCATCGGAGGCAATCTGGTGTTCAGAAGGAATGGTGTCAAAAGTTTCAACTCCATAATCAGTACCATGATTCACATCTAGTTCTTCTGAAGCTGGAGTCTCCTCCTGGATCTAAAAAAACAAATGACTGCATTCAGTGGGCATTCTTTAATAAAATAATCATGCCCAACTAAAAATTGGTTTATATACTTACTAGGGCAGCCTGGGATTTCAATTCTTCAAGGTTAAAATTCCAAGCACTGATGCCTCGGATATAATGACTCTGCACCACCACATGATCACCGAATCAATTGTGAAGGGCATAAAATCAGCAATAATCACAATCAACGAAGGATAAAAACAAACAAATGGAACCGCCGGAATGAGATATATAAGGAATATTTCATATAGTGAGTTTTAATATTTAATTATTTATATGCATAATTATATATAAATATAATCAATTTTTTAATTTATATATTAATATATTAATAATTTAACATTTATTGAACTAAATGTACCAAACTAGTGCAAACATTGTATATTACATGAGTAATAATGGTATAACACAAGGGAGAAAGTTTGAGGAATCAGGAAGCCATGAAGTCATCAACAACGATGGACGATAGGGAACCTTCAGTCCAAAATTCAAAGGCCAAGCAGAATTGAAATCAATGACGGACAGGTGTTGAGAAGAAAGCCAAAGGAAGCAGGAAGATAGTTAAGAGCTAGTGCACAAAACGGCACTTAGGGCTTTGTGTTATTTTTTGTTTAAGGGGGAAATGGTAGCGCACTATCCATAAGTTTGAGCTTCGACACCGGTTTGGTAAGTGTTTGATCCTACAGGTGGTATCGGAGCGGGATCGTGGGTTCGAAGACAGACGACGCCTGGAGGGATTTAATGGTATAATACATGCAATTCAATCTTAACCTGTGTGGGCTTTAGCTACATGTATGGTTTGATTGTGTGGCACTGAGGGGGGAACCGTGGGTCCAACGCCACCCTTTAACTCAAGTAAGACTGACTGCCCAGCTCACAGTGCTTATGGCGCAACACCTCATGACCACTCGACACATATTACGGAGCTTTGCGTTGTCATTTGTTTAAGAAAAAATGGTTGCGGCAATTTCGTAAGTTCGAACTTGTGGGTTAGTTTGGTAAGCGCTTGATCTTACAGTCTCTGTGTCCACCCGACTCCCCTCTTGATGACGACACCTCTCCACTGACTCCTCCATCCCACCCTCACTGGGCGTCCCACTAGTCCCCCTTCGATCCCGAGCAGCAGCCCATCTCCAGCCCTCGAACCCCCCCCCCCCATCCTGAGCCATACCCGCCTCCAACCCTTGAGTTGTCACCCCTTACAGTTTCTTTGTCAATACCGATGCTACAACCATAGCCCCTCCTCCTAGCGATCCCGAGCCCTTCCACATCTCATGACACCCAGTCGCCGCCGGCCTTCTTCCCCATCACAGCCAGTCTCTCCCCTCCATCCCTCTTTTCCCCGACCCCTTACCTACCCTTAGCCCACCCCAGTCACTGTCCTTCCCATTCAAGCAAGGCCAACACCCCCAACACAACCTCATCCCTCATAGCGAGGAACTGCCGAAATAAGGACTGTCCTTCAACCCTCCCAAACTCCCCACTATTATCCTCACAATGTCGTAAGACCTCCATAGTGTCACTATCGCAAAACTGTGCTTCTAAATAAGCATGTAAGTTGTTATTTTGAGTCTTATTCTTCTTTTCATTGAATGTTTGGACTATATTGTTATGGATGTGATGGAATGCGTGTTTGCCTATTGATTTTGTATTGATTTGCATTGCACTTAAAATTAATTGTGCTCCAATCATGGGCAACCCATAGCCTTGTTTATGAAATCAAAGTTTGCTTATATTTTGTGTTTGTCGTATAGGCATATAATTATTTATAATTTGAACACATTATAGGATGTGTGCGTCATTTAGACTTGATTGGGGATTTTTAACCGGTACCGCACATAGAGATTGCATATGTTTAGCATCCACCTCGACGGCCTACTCTACATCTTATAGAGAAAAGGAAATTGCATTGCATTAAACGATGAAGATACAATCGAGACGAATCTCGCCAAGCATTCAGAGGTTGGGACCTTCTTGATGCTCCACTCTATAAAAGAGCCAAAACCCTAGACTTCCAAAAGATAAGAAAGACTCAACCCCTAGGGCTCCTTATATAGATAAAGCCCCCTACTACAAGCCAAAACATTAAAATAATACAATAAAGAAATGTACGATAATGCCCATGGGGCTACATTGACTCATAACAATACGTGGCGGCAGCGTCGTATCAACATGCCCCGCCTGAAAAACGACATCGTCCTCAAGGTCGAGGGTCAAAGGGTCATCAGAGAGCGTCAGCGGGTCTAATTTCCCGGAGTCCGGATCAGTATCTTCAGATCTCAGCAACACACATAGATTCCTGAAGAGACAGACGTGGGTGGGCGAGTAAGGTTGCTCGCAGCAAAAAAAAGGCCCTTGCGATGGAGCTCGGCTTTCTGTTGGTATGACAGATGATGGGGTCATCGAGGGGGCAGTGGATGTGAAGCAGACGGCTGCGGAAGTGGAAGCGGTAGTTGGGGCTCGGGTGGGGGCGGAGCGTCCGCGTGCAAAAGAGGTGGTTGTAATGGCCGCAACGGTTGGGGCAGCCGAGCTGAGGAGAGTGGCTGATCTGGGTAGCGTTTCGCGTCGACATACCTCGCCTGCTCCATTGCGCGGGAGAGTGGTCGGATTGTGTACCCGCGGGCGCGAGTGGAGGTGGGGGTGTAGGCCCGCCAGGAAATAACCCAAATAGTGGTCGGGGGCCAAGCTGGGAACATGCGTAGCGATCACGATGAATTCGTCGATGAAGGTGGTCATGGAGTCAAACTGGCGAACCGAGCTGAGGCGCTCAAAGGCGTTACAATCCTGGCGGCTGTCGTAGTGGCAGAGGAGTTCCTTCTTCAATGCAGGCCAGCATATGTCAGGAGCCAGTTGGTGCATCCAACGCACCCAATGGATCGTAGAGCCTTCCATATAGATAGTCGCGAGGGGGACCTTTTGGTCGACGGGGGTGTCCTGCAAGTTGAAGAACTGCTCGGCGCGGGCGATCCACCCGAGAGGGTCGGTGTCATCAAACACCGGAATCACAATCCAGTGGAGGTGGGTCGGAACACCGTCGGTCGTGGGGTATAACAACCCCATGTGGTGTGGAACGGTTGGAATCGGTGGCGGTGGAGGGACCAGAGGATGATTGACTACCGCGGTAAGTCCTCGAAGGAGGAGCGTGAGGTCCGCCAGCTGAGCTTCGATGTGATCCATGCGTTGAGAGTTTGAGCTTGCCGTGGTGGTGTTCTCGTCGGCGTGAGGGGCCATGGCCCGAGTCTTGGGCATGAACCGCAGCTAGGAGGGGCGGTAAGGACCGCCGGAAGGCAGCAATAGGTGTAGGAGGGCGGCCTGATGCAGCGGAAGGCGGTTAGGGGGAGAAACGGTCGTTGGACGGCCTCCGAAGCCGTCGGAGGGTCGGAAGAAGGTGGGAGATAATATGGAGGGCTGCTGGTGGAGGCGTGGTAGAGTAGCGAGGGCGCTGGCGTAGGTGGGCGACACTAGATTCAGCGAAAGCGTTGTTGGATGTTGTCGGCGGTGCTGAAGGCTAGTGCCGACGACTGGGGGGGAGGATTTGAGCCAGGCGGAGCAGACGATGGGGCAGAAGATGCAGACAGCGGACTCGACGATGCGGCCGAGCAGGCGGTGGAATGTGCGATCAGGGCGCAGAGAAGGGGCCCGGCAGCGAACATCAAATGTGGGCGAAAGAGTGAAGCGCAAAACCGACGTGATAACGTAGCAATGCAGCGATCTGTAGTTGGCGAAATGCGCGATCTATATTTGGTGAAGTGGCGGTCTGTAGTCGGCGGAAGCCGCAAGCTGTATTTCGTCGAGGAATTAGAGTTCGAAAGAACCCTAATCATGGGCATGTCGGAGCAGTTTATAGAGAAGAGGAAATTGCATTGCATTAAACGATGAAGATACAATCGAGATGAATCTCGCCAAACATCTGGAGGCTGGGTCCTCCTTGATACTTCACTCTCTAAGAGAGCCAAAAGCCTAGACTTCCAAAAGATAAGAAAGACTCAACCCCTAGGGCTCCCTATATAGATAAAGCCCCCTACTACATGACAACATTAAAATAAAACAATAAAGAAATGTACAATAATGCCCATGAGACTACATTTACAAATAGCAGTGCGTGGCGGCCGCGTCGCATCAACATCAGTTACACTTACATGCTAGAGTTTTCCGAAAATAACTAACGGAAAGCTTGTAAAGTTGCATACATTTAGAATGTCAAGTGCCAAAAATATTAGAACAGGAATGCCAAGTGACAAAAAAGAAGGGGCTGGGGATGGTGGGTGGGTGGTGGGAGATAGAGAGGGAGAAAGACAGATACATAGGAATGGATCCTCAAAGAGTCAAAACAAAAAGGGCAGATAAATGAGCGAGTAATATACAAAACTAATAACAATTATACCAGCAAAACATTTAAACAATCAAGGAATTTTAAACGTGGTAGAAATTTATAATTATAGTTTTCCTAAAATACATGATCTGTATTGGAGTTATTATTATTATTCTGTAAATATTGTGTATGGGCATATTTGTAAATATTTAACTTTGAGATAATATATATTGGCTAGCTCTCCTCATTGGAGACTAAGGCTTTTCATTTCTCTACATGTTATGAGACGGATAGGGTTTTGTGACTCTGATTCCCCTCCTGTGTGTTTTCCACCGATCGCATCTTCTGTCGATCGCGTCTTCCGATTGCGTCTTTCTCCTGCTGTCCCAGATCACGTCTTCTAATTGTGTTTTTCGCCAGATTCCTGTTCTCCTGTTGTCCCCGATCGGAGCATCCGCCGATTTCGTGCCTCCCGATCGTTGTTGACGTTGCTCTCGCCGCTTCCTATTCGTTTGCTGTCCCTGATCAGAGCATCCGCCGGTTCCGTGCTTCGCCGTTCTCATATCTTCTCTTTGTCTCTCGATCCTCGATCTCCGTTGCGGGAGGAATCTCGTTGTTTTATTTATTTATTTTTGCTCCATGGATTCCAAGGACACCTATGGATCCTCTACAGACGAATTACCAGCATCCTCCTTGATGAGAAAAATTACTCTTCATGGGCGACTTCGATGAAAGTGGCTCTAGTTGGACGGAATAAGCTCTCATGGCTGACCGGTGGCCCTCCTATGCCTAAACCGACCGACAAGGATGACAAGAAAGAGGAATTAGTCAAGTGGTCAACGGAAAAGTACATGGTTCTTGGATGGATTCAGTGCTTGATATAGCCTCGCATCTTCAGTCAGTTCATGCGCTTTGAGGACATCTCTGAGCTTTGGTCCACTCTCCAGCGCACCTTTGGGCACACCCGTGTTGATGCCCAGATTTTCGGCATCTTTCAGGATATCGCTTCCGCCACTCAGGGGGAGCGTTTTGTTCAGGAGTATTTCACCTACCTTCAGGATTGTTTTCTTGAGCTTAACGATCTTGAGCCTCTCAGTGCCCTGGAATCTCCTAATGATATCACACTTATTCGGAAACAGCGACAGCGACGAGAGATATACCAGTTCTTGATGGGGCTTCGCCCCGACTATGAGTCTACCCGTGCTCAGATTGTGGGGATGTCACTTTTGCCAGATCTTCTTGAGGCCTATTTCATAGTTGCAGAGCATGAGAAACGTATGCAGAGGCAATCTAGTCTCTCTGGCGCTCATGCTACCTCCCCTCTTCCTACTGAGCAGATGGCTCTTGCCGCTTCTTACCGCCCTCCCACCTCTAACACTCTTAGCTGAGGCGGTCGAGGGCACTCTACTCCGTCTGGCGGTCGTGGTCCGTCTGGTGGTCATGGCTCTACGGGTCCACCTGGCCCTTGCTCTCATTGTGGGAGTCTATATCATGACCGTAGTCACTGCTATCAGTTATACCCACCGTTACGGGGCTCTGAGCGTACTTCTCCTGGTGGTGTCCCCAGGCATACTGTTGTTACTGTCGAGTCTTCTGGGCCTGTCGAACGCACCTTGGGTGTCAACCCCTCTGACTTCTATCAGATGTTGGCCCAGTTTCAGCAATTCCAGCAATCCCAGCCTTCCACTCTTGTCGCTACTTTCATTGTCCCCTCTTCCTCAGGTACTCCGTTTGCTTGCTCCGTGACCACGGTTGACCAGGATTTGTCACCCTGGGTGATTGATTCTGGTGCAACAGACCATATGACTGGTACGTATTCCCGTCTGCTTCAAGTTGTTCCCTGCTCCCACCGGGACGTGCGCCTTGTTGATGGCTCAGTTACCCCTGTCCTCAGCCGGGGCACCGTCCCTCTTTCTTCCTCTTTCTCCCTAGACTTTGTTCCTCTTGTTCCTCAATTGGCTCTAACATATTATTTGTTAGTAGTATTACTCGTACTTTGTACTGCTCCGTAACTTTCTTTTCTGATCGTTGTGTTTTTCAGGACCTGAGATCCGGGAGGACTATTGGTACGGGATATAAGAGGAATGGGATGTACTACCTGGAGCTACCTTCTCCCACTGCTGCTCCCACCGCCACCGCCACCTGCCCACCTACCTCTTCTGTTGCTTACCCTGCTTTGTCGTCGACCTCGCTTTGGCACGCACGCCTCGGCCATGATAGCCCTCGGCAGATTTCGTTTGTTTGACCTGATGTGTCTTTTGTTTTTTTCCTTTTCGTTGTGATGTATGTGAGCTGTCAAAACACACACGCAGCACGTATGTTCCTTCTGTTAGACGTGTTACTTCTTGTTTTGAGTTGGTGCATTCAGATGTGTGGGGCCCTGCCCCTGTAGTATCATTTGATGGTTTCTCGTACTTTGTAACTTCTATCGATGACTATTCTCGTTGTTTATGGTTTTACCTCCTCAAACATAAATCTGAGGTTCTATCTGTTTACTCTTATTTTACACATATGATACGGACCCAACATGGGACGTCTGTTCATATCCTCCGCTCTGACAATGGAGGTGAGTACACTTCTTGTCTCTTTGATCTCTTTCTCTGCAATGAGGGCACTCTCCACCAATTTTCTTATCCGGGTACCCCCGAGCAGAATGGGGTGGCCGAACGCAAAAACCGCCACCTATTAGACTTTGTTTGTTGCCCTCTTCGGGGAATGAATGTCCCTAAGTCCTACTGGAGCGCTGCCCTTTTCACAACAATTTTCCTTATTAATAGAACTCCTCTCGTCCTCTTGGTGGCATTACCCCCTATAGTCACATCCATCCATCCGTCTCTGCCTTTCCAATCCCCGTCCGGGTCTTTGATTGTGTGTGCTTTGTCCAGGATCGGCGACCTTCTCAGTCTAAACTTGACGACTGGGCCATCCGTTGTCTCTTCCTCGGCTACTTGACTACACTAAGGGTTACAGCTGTTATAATCCCCAACTGCGTCGTGTTACTTACCCTATGGATGTGACATTTCATGAGGAGGTTCCCTTCTTCCCTGCACACTTGACCCCCCTTGCGCACTTGACCCCTCTTGCGCTTCCTACTATTGTGCAACCTCTCTCGGTCGTACCTCCACCACCAGACAGGGTCCCACCTGCTGCTCCGCCTGTACTGTTGACTTACTCTCGCCGCCAGCCTCCACCACCACCCGGTGCACCCACTCCTCATCCAGTCTCGGATCAGCAGCTTCATCCGGTCGCAGGTACCTCTCTTGAGCCCCCCTCTTCTACTTCTTCTATTGATTTACACATTGCCTTGCGCAAGGGAAAACGTACTTGTGTTCATCTCTCTGTTACTGAGTACTTGTTGGCTAGTGTTGTTTCCTACCAACGTTTCTCACCCTCTTACCAGGCTTTTGTGGATGCTGTTGATTCTGTCTGGCTTCCTACTTCCACTGTGGAGGCTCTCCTTGACCCGCGATGGGTTCAGGGCATGGAGGAGGAGATGTCTGCTCTCCGTCGTACTGGACATGGTCTCTGGTTCCTCTTCCTCTCGGAAAGCGCACGGTTGGGTCTAATGGGTCTATACCGTGAAGTACTCCGCGGATGGTACCATTGACCGCTACAAGGCTCGTTTGGTGGCCAAGGGCTTTACTCAGGCTCCGGACGAGCTTGGTGCCACATTTGCTCATGTGGCAAAGTTGACCAGTGTTCGCCTTCTACTCTAGCTTGCGGCCTCTCGGGCGTGGACTCTCTACCAACTCGACGTCAAAAATGTCTTCCTGTACGGAGATTTATAGGAGGAGGTCTATATGGCTCCTCCCCCGGGGATTGCCCTTAAGGGGGAGTATTCGGGGAGAGTTTGCCGCCTGCACAAATCCCTGTACGACTTAAAGCAGTTCCCGCGTGCCTGGTTCGAACGGTTCAGCTCGGTTATCCCTCAGTCTGGCTTCGCTCAGTGTCGTGCAGACCACACTTGCTTCATTCGTGCCACTCCAGAGGGACGTCGTGCCATTGTCTTGGTCTATATGGACGATATTATTCTCACCGGGGATGACCCTTCTGGCATCTCTGAGGTGAAAGCTACTCTTCGCTCGGCCTTCGAGGTGAAAGATCTTGGACACCTCTGTTATTTCCTTGGGATTGAGGTAGCTCGCTCCCGACAGGGCATATCCATATCGCAGCGCAAATACACCTTGGATCTTCTTCGGGACACGGGTCTTCTTGGGTGTCGTCCTGTGAGTACTCCTATGGATACCAACCATCGCCTTCATGCTGAATCTGGTGATCCTCTACCAGACCCTTTTCAGTACCAGCGGCTGGTTGGCCGCTTGATATACTTGACCAATACTAGACCCGACATCAGCTTCTCCTTGAGCGTTTTGAGCCAATTTATGCATTCTCCCAAGACATCTCACCTAGAGGCTGCTCGACGTGTTCTTCGCTATCTTAAGCGCTCTCCTGGTCTTGGGCTATTCTATCGGGCTAATAGTGCCTTCAGCCTCGCCTGCTTCACTGATGCAGATTTCGCTAGTTCTTTGACTGATCGACGCTCTACGTCAGGTTTCTGTGTATTCCATGGTGATCATCTTATTTCGTGGCGGAGTAAGAAACAACTCATCGTATCTCGGTTGTCTGCTGAGTCATAGTACCGGGCCATGGCACACGGTGTCACTGAGTTGGTTTGGCTCTGATTGCTGCTGACTGAACTTGGTCTAGCCCTGGCTACTGGCTCGACTCTCTACTATGATAATAAGTCAGCTCTTCTTCTTACTGTCACGACCCGTCTCGACGAAAGTCAGAGTGCGCTTCGGGCGGGCCGTGATGCCACAGGCATGGGCGGAAAGAAACTCATGCCCGCTAAGGCAGGTGCAGAGAAAACTGGAATTAGTTTTGAAAATAGTTATTTTGTTTGAACAATATATGGTTTATAAATATGTGGAAGCGCTTAAAGTTTTAAAACAGTGAGAATTTAATACATATGCATTTCTTTAAAAAAAAATATAATGCTACACACAGGGCTGAACAGAAGTGAATGTAATAAGCAACAGTAATGAAAATGTCATAAATAAAATGATCTGGTACATCAAAAACATTCTAGGAGTTATCCACAATACAAGAGAAAATGACTTACAATAACTAGTACATGATAAATCACAGTGACAGTAAGGAAAACAAATACATAAAACTTGATGTAAGCAACTACTAAAGAAAAACATTCAGGCGAAAACTGTAGCTGAACGAGAAGCAACTTAAGGAGCAGGCGGCGCAGTCACGAACCCTAAGACAAATCCAAAACAGAGAGAAAATGCCTCAGAACATAGGAATTAAACCATGAGCAAATTAATTAATTAATTTGTGAGCAAAACAGACAGACATGATTGAACATTTATATACCTTAAACAGAACTAGTAAACATGTCAACATCTAAGTCAAACAGACATTTTTGAAATGATAGTCTATCCCGGGATATAGCTTAAAATTATTCATATAATATGTTGTAAGTCATGATCGAAGAAGGGTGTAGGTGCTATAGCGGGCGCACATGGTTCACGATCGGATCTGCGTACAAGTCTTGTCGGAAAAGTAAGTAATCCTGCTTGTCGTGACCATCACGGCAGACAGATGCTCAGTTAGACGCTACAGTTCAAATATTTGCTTACAACTACAGATTTGTCTTCGAGTTTCATACTTAGGTGGTTATTTATCATATAAATTTATAACCATATTACGAGAGTTCAGAGATTTTACCAAACAAAACAGAAATAACGTTAGTAAATAACATAGGGAGCAGATAACGAGCTTAAATTCCAAAGTTTGCAAGTGAGAGGGGGTTCTCCACTTGCCATAAGGTGACGTCGAAAACACTAGCGATAGCTAAATGGCGCAAGCGAGGTTAAAGACTCTAGCGAAACCTGTTCCAAGATCAAAAATGTATTTCAAAGCATTAACAAGGTACCTACACTTGCACACGCATTTGATAACCGCACTACACAACATGAGAGGAGTTTAGAAATTTACCTCCCTCGAGAGTGAGGGGAGAAGAGGCTACCGCAAGGGATCGGGGATTTTGGCGGCATTTGGATGTGAAAAGACCTAATTCAGAGAGGGCTTGGAGCGATTCCACCACCTAGATCCGACGTGCGGCACCGAAAACAAAAACAAAATTGGTGTTAGGCGGACATACGACAACCGCAAGAGGGAATTGACGCAAAAAAAACATTGACTGGAGCACAAATTAAGGTAAAAAAAATTAGGGCAAAAATCTGAAAACATGAGTTGAGCGGAGATCCATACCCAAGGAAGCCGGATCTAGGCTCAAAGCTCCACGTAGAGGAGTTTCGAGCGAAATCCTAGTAGTCCCTCACGAAATCCACCGGCCGGAACGAGGAGGAGCTAGGGTTGCCGGAGAAGAACGTTGTCTTTGCCCTCACTGGTCGGAGGAGGAGAAAAGGAAGAGAGAAAGTTGTCAGCCTTTGAGGGAGGTTGACGGTGTTGTCGGCTTCCAGGAGAGGCTCTGTCGTTGTTATTGGTGTCGTCGGCCAAAGAGAGGGCGGGAGAGGGCGGGGGAAGCCAGAGGGCGAGACGTCGGGGGCTGCGGGAAGAGGAGGAGGCGGGATCGGCGGCTTGCAGCGATACGGAAGACGGGAGAGAAAACGCTGGGTCAACGAGTGTGGGATGCGAGAAATAGTGAAATGGGGGGGGGCTCGGGTATAAAGAGGGAAATTAGGGTTTTTTTATTATTATTGTTATTATTATTATTAAATGAAATGAGTTGTTACATTTTCCCCTACTAAGGATGTTTCGTCCCGAAACTTTCTGAAGATTCTCTGGATGGGACCAAAACAACGAAGATTCAGACGACATGCACTTCAACAACAGTCTGCAACATAAAGCATGGAAGCTAACTATGAAAAATAATGAAATAACAAGAAAGTCAGACTCAGAGACGTACCAAGATTAAGAGAAGAGTTGTGGATACTTGTTGCGCATGTCAGATTCGAGTTCTCAAGTGTACTCAGACTTATCATGCACCCAAAGTACCTTCACCATAAGAATGGTTCTCTTGTGAAGCTTGCATTCTTGATATTCGACGATCTTCGTGGACTCTAATGGATAGGATAGATTGGCTTCAGAAATCACTGAAACTTCTTCAAGAACACGATTAGGATCATGGATGTATTTCCGAAACTGACTGACGTGAAAGACATCATGAACACCGGCCAAGGAAGCAGGTAGCTCCAGATGGTAGGCAGATCCTCCAATACGTTCTGAGATGGTATACGGTCCCACAAACCTCGGGCTGAGCTTATGATGGAGACCAAACCGTTTTACCTCAGGAGAAGGAGAAACCTTCAGGAACACTTGATCACCCAGGACAAATTCTAACGTACGATGACGCTGATTAGCATATTTCCTCTGCCTCTCGATGGCACGACTGAGCTAAAGACGAGCCTTCTTTGTGGCTTCTTCCATATCCTGGAGCAGCTCAGGCCCCAAGATCATCTTTTCACCAACTTCTGACCAGTAAAGCAAGGTCCTGCAACGACGTCCGTACAGTGCTTCGAAGGGGGTCATCTTGAGGCTCTATTGATAACTGTTGTTGTAAGCGAATTTGACCAAGGTTAGGTGCTCGTCCCAAGCTCCCTTGTAGTGCAGAATGTAACACCGTAGCATATCTTCAAAATCTGATTAACTCTCTCGGTCTGGTCATCGATCGTCGGATGATAAGCGATACTCAGGTTGAGATCAGTGCCCAAAGCTTGCTGAAATCCCTTCCAGAAGTGCGATACAAATCTCAAGTCACGATCAAAAACAATCCGCAGAGGAATCTCATGGAGCCTAACAATCTCAGAAACATAAATCTGGGTCATCTTCTCGGTGGAATGACCTTCCTTGTACGAGATGAAGTGAGTCATTTTAGTCATGCGATCTACTATGACCCAAATCGCATCATGTCCTCTCGGAGTGCGGGGAAAACCAGTGATGAAGTCCATAGAGATATCTTCTCACTTCCATTCGGGGATAGGCAGAGGTTGCAAAAGACTACCAGGTCGCTGACGCTGAGCTTTCACCTTCTGGCACGTCAGACATCGAGAGATGAAGCGTGCAATATAATTCTTCATACCAGGCCACCACACGATCTGCTTCAGGTCGTGATACATCTTGTTCTTGGCAGGATGGCCAGATGTGCGGGACTCGTGAGCTTCTCGGCAAATACAATCTAGCAACTCAGGAACATCGGGAATACATAGGCGACCCCGGAAACGCAGAACATCGCCAGAGATAGAGAAATCTAGAAGAGTACCGAGTTTAACGTGTCGGCGAATGCGCTGGAGTGCGGGATCAGACGGCTGCAGGTCCTTTACCTGTTTTACCCATAACGGACCACAGACTTCTCCTTGACCTCCAAGCAATAAGAATATGTCCATCCAGTCAAGGTCATCAACCAGGGCCGCGAGATAAGCTGACATAGGAGCACAGGCGGTAACAAAAGCCTGACGACTCAAAGCGTCCGCCACTGAATTGGCTTTACTGGGCACATACGTGAGCTGCAAGTCATAATCTGCTATTAATTCAAGTCAACGCCTCTCACGAAGATTGAGATCCTTCTGGACAAAAATATACTTCAAACTCAGATGGTTAGTGAAGAAGTGACACTTCACGCCTTAGAGATAATGACGCCAAAGCTTCAAAGCAAACACTACTGCAGCGAACTCCAGATCATGAGTGGGGTAGTTGCGTTCATGAATCTTCAATTGCCTCGACCCATAAGCAATAACACGATCTTCTTGCATCAGGACACGGCCCAATCCAACTCTGAAAGCATCAGTATAAACTGAAAAGTCTAACCCCTCTGACTGAAGAGCTAAAACTGGCGCTGAACATAAACGTCGCTTCAATTCAGAAAAGGCCTACTCACACTAATCTGACCACTCAAACCTTGCATGTTTTTGAGTTAGCTTAGTTAAAAGAGCAGCAAGAGAGGAGAAATCCTTGACGAAACGCCGATAATAGTCAGCCAAACCAAGAAAACTATGGATTTCAGTAGGGCTAGAAGGCTGCTTCCAGTCCATAACTGCGGAGATCTTGGCAGGGTCAACGGAAAGTCCATCACCTGAAATGACATGCCCAGAAAGGCAACACGATCCAGCCAGAACTCACATTTCCCCAACTTGACATAGAGTTGGTGTTGACGAAGCGTGGAAAGAGTGAGTCTAAGGTGGGTTGCATGCTCCTTATGAGTCTTGGAGTAGACTAAGATATCATCACTGAAAACGATGATGAACTTATCTAGGTACTCGCGGAAGACACGGTTCATCATATTCATAAATGTAGAAGGGGTGTTAGTCAAACCAAATGACATCACCAAAAATTCATAATGTCCATACCGAGTCCAGAAGGCTGTCCTGGGAATGTCGGACTCCTTGATCTTCAACTGATGGTAACCTGACCTAAGATCAATCTTGGAGAAGACGGTACTGCCCTTGAGCTGATCAAATAGGTCATCCACGTGCGGGAGGGGATACTTATTCTTGATGGTTACCTTGTTTAGATCTCGATAGTCGATGCACAATATCATGGATCCATCCTTTTTTAACGAAGAGAACGGGAGCTCCCCAAGGATAAGAGCAGGGACAAATGTACACACGCTCAAGCAACTCATCCAATTGCGATCTAAGCTCCTCCAGTTCTCGCGGTGTCATATGGTATGGAGTTTTAGATATGGGGCGCATTCCAGGCTCTACATCAATGGAGAACTCTACATTGCGATCAGGAGACATTCCAGGCAACTCGGCGGGGAGCACGTCAGGGAACTCGGAAGCAATCGGGATAGACTCAAGTTGAGGTATGGCAGCATCTGAGCATAAAGCAAAAACAAAGCAAGCGAAACATCCCTGGCTAAGAAGCCGAGTGGAGCGCACAGCAGAAATTACCTTCAGGTGGCTGCGGGTGGTCTGAACATGCATGCTGAAGTCCTTCCCATTGATATTGAGATTGACCTTTTTTATCACACAGTCCAGCTTTGCTCGATATGCGACCAGCCAGTTCATACCGAAGATTACGTTGAATTCTGTCATATCCAGGACTATGAGATCGGTGACGACTTGCAGTTCACCCAGCAGTATCGGACAATTGGGAATGCCTCTAGTTGACAGGTGCAGATGGCCGAGCACAGAAATCTCGAAAGGGACTTCGAGTGGCGAAGTAGGCCAACCATGGAGATTCACGATATGTCGCGCTATAAAAGAGTGAGATGCCCCAAAATCGAAAAGGATTTGCATCCACTTATTTTTGACCCTAAAACTCTCCTATAATTTAAACATCATAAACGCATTTCAAGAATATCAATACTAAAGGCAGGTAATTAAAGGATGCAGAAAATTTAAAACTTTACTTAAAATATACCAGAGATGACGGAGGTAGATGCGAGCGGCTCGCCCTGAGTGGTGACATTCAGCACAGCCTTGCCCTTCTCTTAGGCTCTAGAAATAGCTTGCAGAGGCTGAGCGGGGACCGGGCTTTCCTTCGCGGGGCAATCCTTGATCTGATGTCCAACCAGTCCACATCTGAAGCAGGTATTCAGCTTGCGGCGACAGTCTCTCACCAAGTGGCATGATTTCTTGCAGAAGGCACAGACGGAGGAGGCAGTGGCAAGCGTCACCTGGGGCTGTTGTGCAGGCACAACCATCTTCTGCTTCTTCGGGAGGGAACGACAGACTTGGGCGATGTGGCCAACCTTGTGGCAGTAGGCACACACTTCCTGGGACTTGGGACCTTGCTCCTGAGGTGGAGCACACTTGCTCTTGTGGTCAGATGCAGCAGCATTGTTTGTACCATGCTGGAGTTTCTTGGCAGTACAATCCAGCTCTATAGCTTCAACTTGCAAGGCGGCTCCAACTGTCTCGGCGTAGGTGGTGGCGCCATGGGATACCACATGCTAGCAGAAGTCATGTCGGAGGCCCTTCACAAAACGACTGATCTTCTTAGACTCATCAGGCACGAACTATGCGGTAAGGAGAGATAAGCGAGAGAACTCTATCTCATATTCAGTCACGGTCCTGCCGGGCTGCTGAAGGGACAGGAATCTCTCAGCTAACTTGTCGCGCTCCATAGACGAGCGAAACTTCTCCATGAGCGCAATCTTGAACTGCTCCCAGGTTATAGCGAAAGAATTGGGAAGACTGCGGCGCTGAAGCCACCAGGTGTATGCATCCTCGGTCAGCTGGTAGGCCGCAAGAAGGACCTTTTGCGCATCAGGAACTCCGACATACTCGAAGTGCTTCTCTATCTGGGAGAGCCACTCTGAAATGACGAAGAAATCACGACTGTCATTAAAGGAAGGCGGATTCAGCCTCTTGAACGTCAGCATATCTGTCATCGCCACAGGAGGGGCAGCCGGACTTGACACGAGCGGAACCACCAGGGCATCAGCAAGCGAGCCAGTTCCCAAACCAGGTGCAGGAGGGGTGGCTCCAAGATCGGAGGTAGTAGTAGTAGTAGGTTCAGTTGTCCCTGCGCTGTCGGAATCAAGAGTTGTATCAGGAGTTTGTCAATCTTCTTCTAAGCGAGTGAGACGCTCGAGAATCTGCCTCAATAGCTGGGCAGTGGCGTCTCCAGAAGCTGCTCTGACGGGAGGGGTAGTCTTCTTACGTTGCGATCGCTTAGGGGTCATCTAAGGAGCAACACAAAGGAAACGAGTAAGAGACACAGTCAAGCTAATCATAGAAGATTAAGAAACAAAAGGTTCTATCATTTTAATACTGTCGAATACATAAATCATATATTAGTTACAGCATTTTCATTGTACAACTTTAGGTAATGCTTATGTTAAAATGACAGTGAATCACATGCAATGTCAACCAATTTGTAAATTCATGTGTGTACAATCATCATATGTTGTTCTTGGCTTAACAATTGTGAAATGAGTTATGTTATGCATGCAAATGCAATTATGTCTAAAATGCATTCCTAAGAATGTGCATGAATGGATATACATGTCATGTTAAGCGCTCATATCACTTAACATGTCATGCATATTATGATTCTAATGTCAACGCACTTGAGAAAATTAAACCGCCCATACAATTTAATATTCGCAAGCGGTGTATATGTTAGTGGGAATTTAAATGCACAAAAATGTTAAGTTTGTCCATAACCCCTTAACATTCGTGTACATACTACTCATGCTTATAAGTGAGTGTGTGCGTGTTTCAGCTGCGAACAACATATAATGACAGTGTGAGTGAAGTATTGATGCATGTACACTTATTTACATAACAAAGTTCAAAATATTTAATAATTTCAAAATACTTTTTTTCAAGAGCAGACCTCCCTCTGATACCAATTGTCACGACCCGTCTCGACGAAAGTCAGAGTGCGCTTCGGACGGGCCGTGATGTCACAGGCATGGGCGGAAAGAAACTCATGTCTGCTAGGGCGGGTGCAGAGAAAACTGAAATTAGTTTTAAAAATAGTTATTTTGTTTGAACAATTTATGGTTTATAAATATACGGAAGCGCTTAAAGTTTTAAAATAGTGAGAATTTAATGCATATGCATTTCTTTAAAAAAAATTAATGCTACACACAGGGCTGAACAGAAGTGAATGTAATAAGCAACAGTAATGAAAATGTCATAAATAAAATGATCAAGTACATCAGAAACATCCTATGAGTTGTCCACAATACAAGAGAAAATGACTTACAATAACTAGTACATGATAAATCACACTGACAGTAAGGAAAACAAATACATATAACCTGATGTAAGCAACTACTAAAGAAAAACTCTCCAAGCGAAAACTGTAGCTGAACGAGAAGTAACTCAAAAAGCAGGCGGCGCAGTCACGAACCCTAAGGCAAATCCAAAACAGAGACAAAATGCCTCAGAACATAGGAGGTAAACCATGAGCAAATTAATTAATTAATTTGTGAGCAAAACAGACAGACATGATCGAACATTGATATACCTTGAACAAAACTAGTAAACATGTCAACATCTAAGTCAAACAGACATTTCTGAAATGATAGCCTATCCCGGGATATAGCCTAAAATTATCCATATAATATGTTGTAAACCGTGATCGATGAAGGGTGTAGGTGCTATAGCGGGCGCACATGGTTCACGATCGGATCTGCATGCAAGTCTTGTCGGAAAAGTAAGTAATCCTGCTTGTCGTGACCATGACGGCAGACAGATGCCCAGTTAGACGCTACAGTTCAAAGATTTGCTTACAATTACGGATTTGTCTTCAAGTTTCATACTTAAGTGATTATTTATCATATTAATTTATGACCATATTACGAGAGTTCAGAGATTTTACCAAACAAAAAAAAAATAACGTCAGTAAATAACATAGGAAGCAGATAACAAGGTTAAATTCCAAAGTTTGCAAGTGAAAGGGGGTTCTCCACTTGCCTTAAGGTGACCACGAAAACGCTAGTGACAGTTAAATGGCGCAAGCGAGGTTAAAGGCTCTAGCTAAACCTGTTCCAAGATCAAAATTGTACTTCAAAGCATTAACAAGATCCCTACGCTTGCACACGCATTTGATAACCGCTCTACACAACATGAGAGGAGTTTAGAAATTTACCTCCCTCGAGAGTGAGGGGAGAAGAGGCTACCGCAAGAGATCGGGGATTTTGGCGGCGTTTGGATGTGAAAAGCCCTATTCAGAGAGGGCTTGGAACGATTCCACCACCTAGATCCGATGTGCGGCACCGGAAACACAAACAAAATTGGTGTTAGGCGGACATACGACAACCGCAAGAGGGAATCGACGCAAAAAAAACATTGACTGCAGCAAAAATTAAGGTAACAAAAATTAGGGCAAAAATCTGAAAACATGAGTTGAGCGGAGATCCTTACCCAAGGAAGCCGGATCTAGGCTCAAAGATCCATGTAGAGGAGTTTCGAGCGAAACCCTAGGAGCCCCTCACGAAATCCACCGGCCGGAATGAGGAGCTAGGTTTGCCGGAGAAGAACGATGTCTTTGCCCTCACTGGCTGGAGGAGGAGAAAAGGAAGAGAGAAAGTTGTCGGACTTTGAGGGAGGTTGACGGTGTCATCGGCTTCCTGGAGAGGCTCTGCAGCTGCTATTGGTGTCGTCGGCCAGAAGGAGGGCCGGAGACTGCGGGGGAAGCCAGAGGGAGAGCCGTCGGGGGCTGCGGGAGGAGGAGGCGAGATCGGCGGCTGGCTGCGATACGGAAGACGGGAGAGAAAACGATGGTCGACGGGTGCGGGATGCGGGAAATAGCGAAATGGGGTGGGGGGCTCGGGTTTAAAGAGGGAAATTAGGGTTATTATTATTATCATTATTATTGAATGAAATGAGTTGTTACACTTACCCAGGACTCGGTGCTACATAAGCGCACCAAGCACATCGAGATGGATGTTCATTTTCTGCGTAATCACGTTCGTACTGGGACTATTCTTCCAACTTACGTCTCCTCAGCCGACCATCTTGTTGATGCCTTCACTAAAGCTGTTGGCCCTACTCGTTCGGATTTGACCATTTCCAAGCTGGGCATGATTGACATCTTTGCACCAGCTTGAGGGGGAGTATTGGAGTTATTATTATTATTCTGTAAATATTGTGTATGGGCATATTTGTAAATATTTAACTTTTACATAATATATATTGGCTAGCTCTCCTCATTGGAGACTAAGGCTTTTTATTTTTCTACAATCTGCACTCCTTCAAAATGTTAAGTACCAAAAAATATTAGGTTAAGAGCCCTGGTGCTCCTCTATCAAGATTTTGACCTTCTCTACTGCAAAAATTTGATCTGTCGGGTTTTTACCTTTTTCTAGTACAAAAGAAAATTGGCACAAAACACGTGCATCTGAATTGGATAAAAAATGGTCGTGTTACATCTAGGAATTACCTATCGTTCTGAAGAAGGAGAGGAGATGCGAGTTGAGGAGAGGAAGAAGAACAAACCATGGAGAACACCTTGGTTGAGTCCTAGGGTCAAAATTTCCTTGATCCGAAGATATCCATGTTCGTACAAGAGTTTATATAAATAGGCCAAAGGGTAAACTAGTAATTTATGTGAATTCAAATGTGATAATTAAAAGATGTTATAACTTATAAAAGATGATGACGCGCTAGGTTTCAGCTCTTGATGGCTCCAGCCTAATTGATGGCATACTCATGCCTTGAATAAATGTGCCAAGCACCCATGTCAGACTCACTCTAGTTGCAGTGATGCAAACGACGTCCACCGTAACATTGAGCCGTTGTATTTCCAGAAATTTACTTCGTAAAAACTTGTAGAAATTGTAGAACGGTTCAAACCTTTTATATACTTATTGAATGTCAAAATACAAGTATGAGTACATATATATAGAAGAGAGGAGAGAAACAAACAACTATAAAAGCAATGTGGGACTAAGCCAGTATCCTACATGGGTCATAATAATGGGCCTACTCAATATCTTTTCTAGTATTCTCTAACACGCCCCGGCAAGCTAGAGCGTACAAGTCGTAGGCACCAAGCTTGGATAAGAACCGATGGTACATTTGTTGAGGTAGCGCCTTGGTGAGAATGTCAGCAACTTGCTCTGACGCAGGAACATGCTCCAGCTCTAACTTTTTTAATTGAACCTTTTCACGGACAAAGTGACAGTAAACTTCAATGTGCTTAGTCCTCTCATGAAACACAGGATTCTTCGCAATATGGATAGCAGCCTGTCTATCGCAAAACATGGTTGCAGATGAGGATAAGGTGACCCCCAAATCACCAAGAAGACCCTCAAGTTAGGTGAGTTCAGAAACAACAACCGTCATTGCACGATACTCAGCTTCAGCAGAAGAGCGAGCAACCACAGACTGTTTCTCGCTACGCCAAGTAATAAGGTTCCCTACAAAGTAGGTACAAAAACCCGTAGTGGAACGTCGATCATCCAAAGAGCCCGCATAATTCGCATCTGAATATGCAATAAGAGAAAGAGAGGAGGATGGCTTATATACCAATCCTTGTCCAGGAGTTGTCTTCAAATATCTGAGGATTCATTCCACTGCCTGGAGATGAGAGATCCGAAGAGAATGCATAAACCGGCTGACCACTCCAACGGTGAATGAAATATTAGGTCTTGTAACTGTCAGATATATCAGTTTTCCTACAAAGTGTCGATAATACTCAGAGTTTGTAAGAGAATCAGAGTCAGACTCATGAACACATGACTTATGATTGGCATCCATCGGAGTTGCCACAGGTTTGCACACAGAGTAGCCAACATCGTGGAAAAGATCAAGGCAGTACTTTCGTTGTGAAAGGACAAGATCATCAGGCTGTCTTGGAACCTCAAGTCTAAGAAAGTACGTGAGAGCCCCCAGATCTTTTGTTTGGAAGACAGAATTTAAGTGTTTCTTAATTTGTTGTATCCATGTGGAGTCATCGCCAGTAATCAAAATATCATCCACATAAACCAAGAGAATGATAGTACCAATTGGTTGATGACGAGTGAAGAGAAAGAAGTCCGTCGAGCTCTTCTTGAATCCAACTTCGCAAACAATCTTACTGAATTTATCAAACCAAGCTCTACGAGATTGTTTGAGACCGTAAATAGATTTCCGAAGATGACATACACGAGACTCACTCGTGGTCTCAAACCCGGGAGGTTGGTTCATATAGACCGTTTCTTGAAAGTCACCATTTAAAAAGGCATTCTTTATATCCAGCTGATGGAGAGTCCAGTAGCGATGAACAACCAAGGAGATCAACACCCGAAAAGAGTTCAACTTGACGACGGGAGAGAAGGTTTCATCATAATCAAGTCTCTGTTGTTGAGTGAACCGACGAGCCACAAGTCGGGCTTTGAGCCTGTCAACCGTCCCATCTGGAGCATGTTTGATAGCGAACACCAACTTGCAACTGACACATGATTGACCAGAATGAAGAGCAACCAGATCCCAAGTTTGGTTAGACCAAAGAGCGATCATTTCTTCTTCCATAGCCGCACGCAACCCTGGATGAGGAAGAGCCTCTGACACCGAGTTAGGGATAAAAATGGAGAAGAGAGAGAGAGAGAGAGCAAACTTGTGTAGAGGTAGTGATAGGCGATGCAGAGAAACATAATTTGTCAGGGGGTGAGCGGTAGATGTTGAAGTTGGATCATCAGTCTGCGGGATAGCACCGGTGGAGGAGGGCTGTTGTAGAGCTCCAGAAGCCGAAGTACGATGAGTGTAGACACGAAGAAGAGGCGGTTTGGGTGGTAGAGGTGGCACAGGTGCCGGAAGTGGAGTGGGAAGAAGTGGTGGTAGGGAAGACGTGACTGGAATGGTTGGACGAGGTATGGAGGGAAGAGGAGCAGAGTTTGACGGTGAGTCATAAAATGGTTGATCCTCACGAAAGGTCACATCGGTAGATACAATAACTTTGTCAATAGTTGGAGAACAACACGGATAGCCTTTTTGAGTCCGAGAGTACCCGAAAAACATACATTTGTTGGCACAAGGGGCCAACTTATCGGTGGTCGGACCAAGGTTGTGAACATAGCAAGTACAACCAAACACACAAGGCGTGAGCGTGAACGGGGATTGGAATGAAAAGAGGAGACTAAACGGAGTTGCAAAGTCGAGCACAGAGGATGGCATGCGGTTGATAAGGTGACATGCTGCAGACACAACAAAATTCCAAAAATGAATAGGAACCTGCATTTGAAGCATGAGTGACCGAGTAACATCAAGAAAAAGACGATTCTTTCGCTCGGCCACACCATTCAGTTGAGGTGTATATGCACATGAGATTTGATGTATAATGTCGAACTCTGTGCATAAGTTCGCGAATGTCCGGCTAGTGTATTCCCGAGCATTATCAGTGCAAATAATTTTTAAAGGAGAGGAAAACTGAGTACGAGTTTCCATAAGAAAGGTACGAAAAGTAGATGTTAGTTCAGCACGATCTCGAAGTAAGAATAACCAAGTTACGCGAGAGTAATCATCTATAAAAGTGACAAAATAGCGATATCCAAATATACTAGGGGTTTTATAAGGTCCCCAAATATCAGAATATACGAATGATAAAGGAATATCACTCCGAGTACAAGTATGATGAAAAGAAGCACAATGTTGTTTGTCAAAGATACATGATTCACAAGAAAACTCATGTAGGAAGACATCCGAAAGAGCTTTATTAAGAATCTGGAGGGAAGCATGCCCAAGACGACGATGTCATTCGGTAGTGGATACAACGGAGAGAGCTGAAGGAGGAATATCGAGGGGGTAGAGCCCATTTGACATCTGCCCCTTACCAATGATATTTTGCGTCTGTCGATACTGCACAACAAAGGTAGATGGTGAGTATGTAACACAACAATCAAGATCTTGAGTAAGACGGCTAACAGAGAGCAAGTTAAATGGTGATCCTGGAACATGAAGTGCAGAAGAAAGAGAGAGAGTGGGTGTGAGAGGTATTTCAGCAGCGCCGGATACGGGGGTGGTATCACAATTAGCTACAATAATGAACTTGGGGTGAGCAGTCATCGAATATTTTGGAGGACGTTGCGAAGTAATATGGTGTGTGTAGCTCCCGAATCCACAATCCAGTGGGAGCCCTGGGAGAGACAAGATATACCTTCATTCGAAATAGAGGCAGCGGATCCAGAGAAGCGAGAGATTACACATTGTAGTTGTTGGAGCGGAGTGCATAGAGCATTAATGTCTTCCCAAGTAGAGGCTGAAGAATCTGGGGCAGGAGAAGCGGAAGGCTCACCCATAGCAGGAGCAACAAGATGTGGAGGCAGGTCATGTTTGCGATAGCAGGTGGCCTCAAAATGACCATCCCGACCGCAATACGTGCACTTAAACGGAGATCTGCAAGACCGGCCACGTCCCCTAGACGTGTTGCGTCCCCCACGGGCCGATGACCCCCGAGCTGACGGAGCAGGTGTAGAGTGTTGTAGAAGAGCTAGGGAGAGAGTAACAGGGGCATCTTTGGGCGGTGTGACCTTCAGAAGCATAGCGCACAGATCTAACAGAGATGGAGTGGTAGTAGATGAGAGAATCTGGGCCCGAACACTGTGCAAGTGAGGGGGAACCCGGGACATCATCATGGCAATCTCGACTGCTTTTTTTTGAGCCCGTTGAGTAGTCAGATCTATAGTAGGAGGCTGATGCTGGATCCAGGCCTCGACCAGAGTCTTGGCTTTAGCCATAAAGGAGATCATATCACTGGGAGCCCCTGGATCAAGAGTTTGAAGATCTGAAATGATGTCAAACAGGTGTTGAAGACTATTCTGCCCAGAATAAAAGGAGCGGAGCTCCTCCCACATAGTCTTTGTCGTGTCATGATACATAATCATCCTATAGGGCTCGGTGTCCATGGAGTTGAACAGCCAGGACTGTACCCAGCAATCATCCTGAAGCCACTGATCGGTGGGGTTGGTAGGTTTGACCCGGGTTAAGTGATGAAGAAGTCCTTTCGTCTGCAGTACTCGACGAACTGAGTGCACTCATTCCACGAAATTCCGCTTCCCACTGAGGGAGATAATAATTATACGGAGTTCATCGCGAAGCTCGGGAACCGGAGCCACAACACGAGCAGGCAAATCGAAGGTGGCATTAGAATTCTCAGACGCAATGAGTCTGCAACGGTTAGAGGGACACTCGAGCGGTTAGGAGACCCAACTCACAGCGACTAAGAGATCGAGCAACAAAGCACCAGCGGGTAAAAGAGAGCCCGCAACGGTTATGGCAACAGAACACCAGCGGCAAGAGAGGAGGCTAAAGAGGAAACCGCCGCGGTTATAAAGGAAGATCGTTGCGGCAAGAGACGACCACACCAGCAGATGGAAAGGAGAGTCTGCAGCGGATGGAAACAGTCCGCAGCGGAAATAAAGCAATCCGCAGCGGCAAAAGAGGCAACCCACAGCGGTTAAGGAAAGCAGAACAGCGGCTAAGCAGAGTCGCGATTTTAGCACAAGTCTGAGACTCAACGGGTAGGCAGAGAGACCGCAAGCCGTGAGAAGATGCCGATAGAAAGCAAACCGCAACGGCTAGAAAGCAAATCGCAGTGGCTAGAAAACAAATCGCAGTGACAAGACAGGAACACCAGTGGTAGGACCCGTAGCGGAAAGAAACTGCCCGCAGCAGTTAAGCAGGAAACCCGCAGCAGTTAAGCAGGAAACCCGCAGCAGCTAAGAAGAAAACCCGCAACGGTTAAGAAAGTAACCCGCAGCGGTTAAGGGGATAACCCACAGCGGTTAAGAGGATAACCCGCCACGGTTAAAGAAACAACTCGCAGCGGTTAAGGAGAGCAGACCAGAGCAACGACTAAACAATCAACCTGCGGTGAGAAGAGCCTGCGGGAAGGCGGAAATAGGCACGGGAGTGGGGTCCACTTGTCAGAGAGAAGATGGCTATAAAAGGGGAGTGAAGGAGAGAGAAGAGGTGGAAGCCACGAGAGAGACACGCAGATGCGGATAGGTAAGAGGAAACCGCGCGGATAGTAGTGGTCCGATCCGATAGCAGCGAGCACACAGGTTACCCGCTCAGAGGAGTACGGGTAGATGCGGATAGCAGCGGTCAGGAAGGAGTCCGCTTAGAGGAAGATCGTTTCCTCTGATACAATGGTTCAAACCTTGTATATACTTCTTGAATGTCAAAATACAAGTATGAGTACATATATATATATATATATAACAGAGGAGAGAAACAGACAACTATACAAGCAATGTAGGACTAAGCCAGTATCCTACATGGGCCATAATAATGGGCCTACTCAGCATCTTTTCTAGTATTCTCTAACATAATAAATGTTGAAAGCGCCTCATAGACTGGTTTCCAAACCTTCTTTATGAGAAGGAAAATCTCAAACTAATGATGGCCAAGATCTAGTACATAATGGCGCAGACTGACTTAATCAAAATCCTACCTAATTAATAGGAACATTTGGAAATTAGCTTACAATATCAAAATAAGTAAACTATTCTGAAATAATTACATAAGTAAATTACAGTAACTTAGCATTCATTTTGATAGCAGAAGGAAAGAAGATAGATCAAGCAAGCTTTATCGACCTCTAAAAGCATCAAGCTAATATTACCTGTGAAAGTTGCTCTTTGTCTTCTTCAGTCCTACTCTGCAGGAGAATTTCTTCCTCTCTTCCCTAAACAAAGAATATGATAACCAAAAATAATACGTAATGAGATTTAAATAACAGAAAGTCATTTCAGTTTAAACCTTTAATGTCTTAAAACGATCAGCGAGTGGAGGAAGGCCGTCAAGAATAGCTCGAGCTAGATAGTCATTTGAGTGGGCGTGTTTGAAGAAAGGATGCTTCAAAAGCTTTTCTGAACTTGGACGTTTCTTTGGATCCTTTACTAAGCAGGAAGCAACCATCTTTTTGAAAGACTGTACAAAATAACACTGTCAGAGATACTCCAAAGATGAAGTGGAAATTTTAAATCCACTCAAGAAATAAGAGCCCGTTTGGCCGGTCAGCAACTCGCCCATGATCATCAACGAAAAGAGAATAGGGAGCACCCAAATAGGTCTGAATGCTTTTGTCATTCCGCAGAGAATGCCGGAGGCTAATTTTTGTGTTTCGCAATTCTTCTAAAACTGAACACAAGGAGCTTCAGGAACGATCGCCGTTCTGCCATTCCGTTGGTGATACGAGACGCCCCGTCAAACAGGCACTAAGTTTACATATAAGACAAGATATTGACCTTCGAAAATTTCTCATCTCTTTCATAGTCTAGAGCTGGTGCTGCATTCTGTAAGGTCATAAGTAATACCTACATCGATTAAAAAAATTTCAAATTATCATGCAGACTATGCATCACAAAAAGGTATCAAAACTCCATTTTCAGAAGCACACCTTCATGGGAGGATACTTGGAAAATGGAGCATGTCCATGGGCAAGTTCTAAAGCTGTTATGCCAAACGACCAAATATCAGCTCTGCTAATAAAACAGGACATATTACAAGGGGCCGAGAAAAAATTTTAGCACAAAAAGAAAATTAAATCGGTAAGTCATGAAAAAGGCTTGCAGTGTAAAAGGTTGCAATTAAGAAGGGAGACAGCACCTACTTAAAATCATATCCATGTAATTGTTGCATAACTTCCGGAGCCATCCTGTTACAATAAAGTAAAATACCAAATGATGGGAAAAATAGAATAAAGTCAAGCAAATAATAATGGAACAAGTAATTAAAAATGTTAATATTCTAAAGCACTACGTAGGAGTAAATGGTGGATCTAAAAAAGCACCAGCATGGAGTGCCCACAAAGGTATTTCTTGCTCGCAGCCTGTCCCCAGTGTCAAACATAGAAGCCGCTACACCAAAGTCTGCCAGCTTAACAGCACCTCTGGCATCAATTAGTATGTTTCCAGCCTAAGAGTAGCAAAGATGAACAAAACCCCAACCACCTCAGAAGACATAAAATGCATATAACCAGCTTTAAAAAGATAAATAACAGAGAAAACTAGTCAAATGAAACAACTGTTGGGATATAACGCGGAAACTATCCCCTAGGCACAACCAAATATTTACAGGGTATACAAGAACATATAAATCTGAACAAACCACTACATACAAAATTAATGTAACTGCAATAAAATACATAAAGAAGTGTACCGACGTCTGTTACAGAAAACACCGCGGAGAGCCGGACTCGCTCGATCCGCGGGAGAGAGAATTATCCGTACTGCAATCCGCTAGCACAGCGGACGCACAAGATTCACCGAGAACCTTTGTCGTCCGATGACGACCAAACCACCCGCCATCACCGGAGAAGCACCGTCGAGGCCAACTGCACTCACGCATGTCATCGACGCCAAGCCGCACCATCGGAGAAAAACACCATCAAGGTCACTGCACTCCCGCAAGCTTTCGCCTCCATGTCCGCATCGCCGGAGAGAAACTCCGTCAAGGCCACTGCACCACTGCAAGCCTTCGCCGCCACGCCCGCACCGCCGCATCTACTCCAAGACCGGTAGAGATCCTCTCCTCCAAGACCAGTGGTTATTTCCTCCAAAGCCGGTGGATACGTCGAGAGTCCCTCACAAGAGAAATGCTTCGCCGTCATCGCACGGTGTTGCACCAACTTCAACCACCGGCGGCATCCAACAGGGGTCTCCCACCCCTTGCGGCACCAAGAGTGAGATAGCGGCGGCGGCGGCGGCTCCTCTCTCCAACGCTACCAGGGGCGGCGGTTCTTCTCCCCAAACGGTTACTCCTTCTCCAACGTGAAAGGTAAAGAATATATAAGGTGGTTTTAATGATTTCATCCAAATGTACAGGCCTCTAAAAGGAAATCATTTTCTTTCTCCAATTTTAGCAACTCAGGGGAGAAATCAAAACAGGATAAAAACATTCCTTTTTTTTTCTTCATTTAGGGGTCAAGGTTTTGGAAAGAAACAATTCAAAAAAATCGGATTCAGATCCGAACCAAATTCGACAATCACCACCTTGGTTCGGGATCCGGATCCACCATCTGCACAAAGCACTGACTGCACACGGCAACAACTGCATCAAGCAACTCTGCATGTAGCACCGCCTCAGTCCGAGGCATCAACCGACCTGCTGCAGTCGACTCATCTCTGCTCTGGCTCAACCCGTGAACGTCATCGCATCGTGATCGTAGAAACTGACTCGCATAACCCGAGTCCCAGAAGGACGATCCTCTGCACCACCACGACAATCCACCTTATCGGCCTCAGAAATCATGGGCACACCACCACACGTCGTGATCCCCATCAGCCGGTACAAACTACCGCACTACACAGCTCTCCTGAGCATGGTACATCCTCACTCCACCATCAGGACTCCACCTCAGGCCATCCAACTGTAGCCACCTGAATCCAATCTGCTCAATGATGTCAAATATCTAGCTGTTGGAGTCGCATAGACTCTCAGTGATGATGAGGACCTCATCACTCTGCACCCTGACCCAGCTGTCACCCAGTCCGCACCCTGGTCTTGAGACCCTTTTGCACGCTGCGAACTCGATCTCCTGTGTGACTGCACTGTCTGCATTGGCAAAATACCACACCCTCCTTTGGCCCGGATCGAGATCGTGCTCTACTCAATCCCTTGTCAAACTGCTTCACCTTACCCATCCACTGCTACCAAGATGTGACCGCCCTCAGGAGTAGGACTCACTAACATCTGTCTGGATAGCACTGCGATCGTGACCTCCACCAGCTCCAATGTATCCTTCTCATACAAGAGCATCCTCACTAAGGTCGGGTAAAAAAGTGAGCGAGGTAAGAAGTGAAACGGGTCTTCACGTCTTCCTCCGTCTCTGCACCAGCTGCCTCTAACTGACACAAAACCGTCTGAACACACATCGTGTTCCCACATATAATTTTCTCTCTGTAACATATCTGCGGTTATCATGACCTCATGCAGTACCACCCGTCATAGGTCAAATCTGCCACTGTCGCACTTCTTCAAAAACACTGTTCAGATTCACATTCTTCCCTGACATGGTTGTCCTACGGCACGACCAGGAGACCTGATTAATTCAGAGGTCAGATTTGAAAAATGGGGAGCAGACCTAGTCGTCACCCACCGCAGTCAAACTGTTCCTCGAATGTCCAATCAGTCGCCTGCGAACCTGCCTCTGATACCACTTGTTGGGATATAACGCGGAAACTATCCCCTAAGCACAACCAAATATTTATAGGGTGTACAAGAACATATAAATCTGAACAAACCACTGCATACAAAATTGATGTAACTGCAATAAAATACATAAAGAAGTGTACTGACGTCCGTTACAGAAAACACCGCGGAGAGCCGGACTCGCTCGATCCGCGGGAGAGAGAATTATCTGAACTGCAATCCGCTAGCACAGCGGACGCACAAGATTCACCGAGAACCTTCGTCGCCCGATGACGACCAAACCACCCGCCATCACCGGAGAAGCACCGTCGAGGCCAACTGCACCCAAGCATGCCATCGACGCCATGTCCGCATCGCCGGAGAGAAACTCCGTCAAGGCCACTGCACCACCGCAAGCCTTCGCTGCCACGCCCGCACCGCCTCATCTACTCCAAGACCGGTAGAGATCCTCTCCTCCAAGACCAGTGGCTATTTCCTCCAAAGCCGGTGGATACGTCGAGAGTCCCTCACAAGAGAAATGTTTCACCGCCATCGCACGGTGTTGCACCAACTGCAACCACCGGCGGCATCCAACAGGGGTCTCCCACCCCTTGCGGCGCCAAGAGTGAGATAGCGGCGGCGGCGGCTCCTCTCTCCAACGCTACCAGGGGCGGCGGTTCTTCTCCCCAAACGGTTACTCCTTCTCCAACATGAAAGGTAAAGAATATATAAGGTGGCTTTAATGATTTCATCCAAATGTACAGGCCTCTAAAAGGAAATCATTTTTTTCTCCAATTTTAGCAACTCAGGGGAGAAATCAAAACAGGATAAAAACCATTCCTTTTTTTTCTTCATTTAGGGGCCAAGGTTTTGGAAAGAAACAATTCAAAAAAATCGGATTCAGATCCGAACCAAATTCGACAACAACACTACCTATTTGTTTTTGTTGAGGCAAAAAGAGAGATAAGGATGCGAATATATGTTATTCAAAAGAGAAATTCTCCATATATGATAGAGATACAATCCATGTGAATGAATGTCAAAGATGATAGTAAGTGTATAACCCTCATTCGTCAAAGGGGGACCCAGTCGTGCCACGTAGGCAGTAGTCAAAGTCATAATCGAAGAGCAGGTCAAAGTCAGCAACCAACATAAAGAACATTTTTACAAGGGGCAAGTATGATACTCCCCCAAGTGAGCGACCAGTCAGAAGAATGGGCGAGCACCGAGAATACTCGCCTAGTTAGTAACCTTCAATAACATCTCGCCAAGCGCGGGCGAGATCCTTCGATAGTTGCCAGGAGATGGTCGTCAGGTCGCAAGACTGACAGGTCCAGAGAGGCAACCTTGCAGGGGCTGGATATTCTCTTTGAGATGCCCCCCAAAGAATTTGTCTATACATAGGACTCAGGGGGTACCAGGGACGGCACCTTAAAATCTTGACCCCCCCCCCCCCCCCCCCCCCCCGCGTTCGGAGATCACAACTCTCAAGTGGTGCCTTCCTTGTACCTTGCTCGGCCATTTTGGTTGGGGAGGGGAACTTTTCTCCAATTTTTTGGGTACGTGGTGGGACCTCCCTACTGTGACGTCGTAAATTGTGACAGGTACGACTAGTGTATGTATGTATTTATGATAGTAGTAAATAATGATAAAGAAATTACGTCACACAAATAATATGTCGACGTACCAATAATGGGGACATGAGTTAAGAAAATCGTAAATCTAAGTTTGTATTAAGTATAAACAGGCTAGGGTTTAGTTACACCGGCACTAAGAGGTCAAAATGGAGCGTGTCGGGGTAAGGAGAAGCGGTGCTCTCGGTAAAAAGGAGAAAGCAGTGCCATCTAACTCATCATTCTCTCAAATACGCCCGACAGAATACTCGCTTGGCAGAAGAACCGTCGGACGCTGATCGCTCCAGAAACCCCAGATCTCCTTCGTTTCCCTCGATTTTTCATCCTACGGTAAGGTAATATCTTCCTCTCAACTCCTCTTGAGTTTTGTTTCGATTGAAGACTTCCTTTTCCTAGTTTCAAAAACCCTAAATCATCCAAAACTTCTAAGATTTTCTAGTTCTTCTCCTCTTGAGTTTCAGAGGCAATTTTATGCATGTTTTATATTTTTCTTGAACTTCTTGTGGAAAATCCGAAAACCCTAAGATGCATGCATGATTATTTACACCATAATTTCAGTTATTTAGTTTCTCTAAACGGGTATTGAAGGTGGATTCTTGGTGTAATATGAAATTAAGGCAAAAGCCCTTTGCCTCCATGTTATGGAAGCCAACATTAATGCATGATTGAGGTTAAAGCATCATTTTATGAACCGTAATCTATTTTTATATGTATTTAGAACATGCCATAAGGGTATCCCTAATGCTTACACCATATAAATTACCAATTGATCAACTCATAGTGATTATGTTCCTTAGGACATGAATTCTCAAGTAGAGAAAGAGGAAATGAGAAACACAAGGAAAAGGGCAAAGAGAAGGGAGGAGAAAATGAACAACGCAAAGATAAAGGAAAATAGAAAGTGGGAGTGAGTTCTTCTTTCTTATAATTGCAAGCTATTTTGCTTTCTTTATGACTCATGTTGTGCTCCAATATTAGGTTAAATCAAGAAAGAAAGAAAATGACAACAAGCAAGATATAAAATGGCAAGTCGTTATAAATCAAATCAATATAATGACAAGTAAGCAATGTAAACAAGGAAGGGTCAATACATGATTAAGCCCCCAAGAAAAATGTAAGAATAAAAGGAAAAGAGAACATTTCAAATAATGGGCTATAAGAAGAGTTGACCCAAATATGAAGATGGGGAGAATAACTTTTCTTCATCGTGCGAGTTAAGGGCACGAATAGTAATATGAACGTGCGAGACAAGGGCACAGAATGAATATTAAATCATAAGTGTGAGACAAGGATACATAATTTACACTTCATATAGCCCATGTTTAAATTGAATTATGTATAAAATAAGTAAAAACAAAGATTAAAAAAATTGAAAGACAAGTCATTATATTAATGCATACAAACAAAAGGATACAACAAAGAACTATGCAAGACAATCAGAATTGATCATAGAAGTAAAAGTATGAATTCACATAGTCTTTTGACTAATAAAAATAAAAATAAACATGGCAAAGAAGAGGCGGTTCCAGCCACAATAGTCAGCGTCAACCATGTTCTCCTCTTCAGGAGAAGAGGTATCGTCCTTGGGTTGAAGTTGCGACAGCAGTGTTCGGTGTCCTGGATGATCACAGGTCGAGGTGCAGAGACTCAGAGTGTCCCCATGAGGAGTTCTAGTTTTATTTTATGTAGTGTCAGTAGTTCTACTTATGACATATGTGCTTGTACATATTAGTTGTATGTTATGAGATAGTCATGTGTATATGTATAGTGTTGGTAAGCCCCTTTTGATGTATGTTTAGGGCTACCTTTTGGACTGGTGTATTTTGTATCAAAGCTTTAAATAAAATGAAATGAAATGGTTTTATTCTATCATGATATTTTACTTCTCATACTCTTTTATATATTGTTGTACTCAAAATTTTCTTATCTTGCTTCATTATGAAATGCTTAAGATAAATTATAGTGGTAGACGTAAGGGGGTCGTTACAATTAATTGATATCAGAGGTAGGCTATGAACTTTGGGGTGATATGAGTACGTTAAAGAAATGTCAGATGACAAATAATACTTATTTATTTCTGATACTTTACGATGTTTTCCGATTCCTGAATCTAACTTTGGTATTTCAGGAACTTTCCCGAACATATATGAGTAGAAGACAAAGGGAAGAATTTGAAAGGGAGCGAATTGCGATGATAAAAAAAAGTTGTAGCTCCGGAAGGTCTAATCCTCCATTAGCAGAGGTTATGCAAGCTGTTAGAGAAGCTCATTTGACAAAGGTCCATTATGTATTTTTTATTGATATTTCTTTCTTCTCTTTAGTCTCACACCATATATAGGACTTTCTTCTCTCTCTTTTCATGATATAAATATGTACTCATTCTTTGTATTTGATACAAGTGAACATATATACAAGTTTCCTTTTTCATCTCTACATGGTATCAGAGCCAGGTTCCGGACTCCTGATCTCTGTCCGCCTGTGTTGATTATTGGCGGCCTGCTCGTCTACCCGCTGCGGCTTGCAGCCTGCTGCGACCTCCGTCGGTTCAGCGGCCTGCTCGTCTACGCGCTGCGGCCTGCGGCCTGCTGCGAGCTCCGCGGCCTGCTCTTCTGCATCTGCTTCCTTTTCTTCTCCGTGGTTCCACCCTCCCACCCCAGGCTTCTTATAACCACCTCTCTCCTTGTAGCGTCGGGCCCACTTCTCCCTACAGTTCTCATTTTGTCCACTGCCTCTCTGCAGTCTGCTGCGACCTCCTACTCTTCTCCCTGCGGTCCTTCTTCCAATCCGTTCTCTTCTCCCTGCTCGCGGACTGTTCCCGGTCGGTGTTTTTCCCTCTTGCGGACTGCTCCAGTCCTGCCACGGCACTATTCTCGCTCAGCTAGCTGTGGTCTCCTCTTACTCGCCGCGGCCTATTTCAGCTCGTCGCGCTCTGCCTCTTCTCTTACTCGCGGGCTCTTCTTGACCACCGCGCTCTGCTATCTGCGGTTTTCTTGTCGCTGGTGTCCTGCTCGCGGCCACTTTGCTCTGACCGCTGTTGTGCTCAGCCAGACCGTGCGGACTGATTCCCTATCCGCATTTAGGTTGTGGTCTTCTACATGTCTGCTCGCCTTCCTCTTGTGGCCTCTTGCTTTGACCGCTGCTGTGCTCAGCCAGACCGTGCGGACTGATTCCCTATCCGCATTTAGGTAGCGGTCTTCTCCTCCTTGTCCGCTCTTTTGCTCTGTTGCTGCTGTGCTCAGCCAGACCGTGCGGACCTGTTTCCCTGTCCGCTCTGACCGCTACGTGGTTTCCAGGCTCCGCCTTTGGTCGAGGCCTCCTTGTCGCTGGTGTCTTCACACTGTGACCGGGTGGTCTCCCTTCTAGTCGGGCGACTTCCCTACCCGTGCGGCCTCCTCTCTTGCCGGTCTTTTCTCCTAGCCTCAGTTCATCGGCATGACCTCTTCTGCTGACTCTACCGGACACGGCGGTTTCTCCTGCAGACCTACCGGCCTCTCTTCCGGATGTACGTGATGAGCTCCGGATTACTACTATCTCTCTGACCGGTGAAAAGAATTTTGTGGAATGGGCGCACTCAGTTCGTCAGGTCCTGCAATCGAAGTGGTTTCTTCATCACTTGACTCAGTTTGTTACCGATACTCCTACTGATGATTGGTTACGCAACGATGGTCGTGTGCAGACATGGATCCTTAACTCTCTTGATGGCGAGTCATATCGCCAGGCTATGTACCACGAGACGGCTAAGGGTATGTGGGACGAGCTTCATACCCTCTACTCCGGCAAAGATAGTCACCACCATTTGTATGACACTATCACTGCACTTCAGACCCTGGATAGTGGTGGGGCAACCGATCTGACCTCCTTTGTTGCCCAGGCTCGGTCTCTGGTCGAGGCTTGGATCCAACATAAGCCTCGTACTGTGGACCTTGCTCCCCAACGTGCCCAGAAGGAAGTTGTTGGCATCGTCATGATGATGGCTTGGGTCCCGCATCACCTTCAACAGTGTGTGGGCTCAGATACTCTCCTCTACAGTTACCCCGTGCTTCTCGGATGAGTGCTCGATGCTTCTCAAAGTCTCCCCGCCTCCCGATTTTTTTGAACCTCCTTCTCTGGCCCTGGTCCAGCAGGCCCCTGCACCTTTATTGCCTCTCCCTCCTTCAGCCTGTGGGGGTCGTTCTGATTATCGGGGACGTGGTCGGGGTGGCCGGCCGCGGCATAAGTATTCTTTTTGCGGCAAAGACGGACATCTTGAGGCTACGTGCTATCGCAAGCGTGGCCATCCTCCTCGTCGGCAGGCCTCTGTTGCTGCCACCGACTCCTCTCCCACTTGTACTGACCTCGACGAGGTTCGCCTTCAGCTACAGCATCTTCATGGCTTGCTCAGCCGCCCGCCGGCTTCGGTTTCCTCCGCTGCCTCCATCTCCAATGAAGGTATTGTCTGCCTCTCCACTGGCCCGCGATGGATCATCGATTCCGGTGCCACTCATCACATCACCTTTGTTCGCCCACCTCAGTACTTGTCTTCTTCTCACCTGAAGTACATCACTGTGGTCAATGGGGCCGCTGTCCCTATCTCTGGTTGTGCTGATATTCCACTCGCCTCCCCCCTTCTCTTGCGCTCGGCTCTATGTCGTACTTATTTAGAAAGTTCACATTCATTACAAACAAATTGGCTCAAAGAGATTGAAAACATGGGAATAACTAGAGAAGATAGCTAGTGGAGGGATGTCCAAGACGTTGATGTCATCAACCCACATCTGTATAAGAGGGACGAGGAGGACAGGAGAGAGTCAGAGTGGTACAAGCAAGAGCTTGACATGGTGGATGGTCCAAGATGTACAACCCTTCACAGTTACTACCAATGCCAATACGTTGTTTCATTATCATATTTTGAAAAACACAACCATCAAGAGAAAAAAGCGATAGAACAATTTAAGAATGTAGTCAAACGGATAATAGGCGACAAATTGCGAGGAAAAGCTGGAACATGCAATACCGATGTGAGGGGCAAGGTAAAGGAACAGATGATGGTCCCCTTTCCAGCAATCAGTGAGTAAGCCATTGGCGGTAACAACCTTATCACGCCCTGAGAGGGGATGTAAGAGGTAAGACTGACGATGTTCCTGTCATGTGATATGACGCCCCGGAGTTAATAATCCAATCAGAGGAAGTAGTGGAGGCAGACTGGGCGATGGGCAGAACAGCGATTACGAATGCAGCAATATGAGAAGAAACCTGAGTGTGCATGAGACGGCGCAAAATATCATGCTCCTCTAACGAAAGATTGTCAGACAGAAGACAACCAAGAGCAATTTCAGTAGTGTGAGCAGCATATGAAGAATTGGGATGAAAAGAGACACCGCGACCACGAGAGACTTTATACAATGATTTGTAATAAGGAGCAAGATGAGAATGAAGACGAAAACAGGAGTTTTGTTCATGGCCCTATTTGCCACAGTAATCGCACATCTTGATAGAAGAAGAGGAAGGAGGACCTTGAAAAATGCTAGCAAGTACAGAGCGATCAGAGCCACATTCAGAGTTGAGAGAACGGCGGCGATATTTGTCCTCCCAAACCATACTGAAGGCTTCTCAAAGAGAGGGAATGGGCTTCTGGTTTAAAACATGAGTGTGCACCGTGTAGAACTCCATATTAAGGCACATGAAAAAGACATGGAGTCAATAACAACCTTCCTTGTTTTTAAAAGCCCGGGTAGTAGCAGTGCAAGCATAAGTAAAGTCCTCAAAGTAGTCTAACTCTTGATAGAGGCATTCGAACTTGTAGAAGTTAACAGCTACGGAAAAAGTGTATTGCTTGAGTTCAAGGAGATGCCAAGTGAGCTCGTGTGCCTGAGTAGAACTGCCAAGTTGGGAATACGTTTCACGAACCCGGGCACAGATCTCAAAGGCCAAGTCTATCAGCATAGAGTTGTGATAGACAAAAGGGGGCATGGAGTGAAGCAGCCGCGAGACGGCAAGGGAATTGTCGACATCCCACTTTCTCCAACCCGGATCAATACTAGGAGGCGGAAAGATCGTCCTGTCGGCATGCCCATAGAGAGCTAGTGATTGTGGATAGCATGTTGAGTCGTGCGAGACCACTCGAGATAATTGGTTGCATCCAAAGGAACAGTGGTAATCCGGATAGAACCGGAAGAACCATGAGAAATCACTTCCCGAAGGAGGGATAATCGAGGAAGGAGTTTGACACTTGAGTCTGAGGAGTTATCCATGATGATGAAAGCCGCAAAAACAAAGAAGAGCGGATAAAAGAAACAACAGAGTGTGCGGACAATCAAGAGAGACCGGACGGCAGAACTTGCGGAAGGTACGGACAGATTGGAGAAACCGCATGGCAGAGAGTCCTCTGAACGAAGCACGAGGCACAGGTGGAGCGGATAGTCTCGAGAGACCGCATGGCAGAACTTGCGGAAAGGGCGGACAGCTTGGAGAAATTGCACAAGTTGCAGTCCGCACGAGCTGGAGCCCGCACAAGTTGGGAAACTTGAGCGGAAAGAGGATCCGCTCAAGAGCATAAGCGAGCAGCTTGGAAAAATCGAGCGGCTAGAGAGCCCGCACAAGTTGGAGAGTCTGCATAGCCGCGTCCCGGTTGGAGACTCCCATAGAGAGCTAGTGATTGTGGATAGCATGTTGAGTCGTGCGAGACCACTCGAGATAATTGGTTGCATCCAAAGGAACAGTGGTACTCCGGATAGAACCGGAAGAACCATCAGAAATCACTTCCGGAAGGAGGGATAATCGAGGAAGGAGTTTGACACATGAGTCTGAGGAGTTATCCATGATGATGAAAGCCGCAAAAACAAAGAAGAGCGGATAAAAGAAACCACAGAGTGTGCGGACAATCAAGAGAGACCGGACGGCAGAACTTGCGGAAGGTACGGACAGATTGGAGAAACCGCATGGCAGAGAGTCCTCTGAACGAAGCACGTGGCACACGTGAGCGGATAGTCTCGAGAGACCGCCTGGCAGAACTTGTAGATAGGGCGGACAGCTTGGATAAATTGCACAAGTTGGAGTCTGCACGAGCTGGAGCCCGCACAAGTTGGGAAACTTGAGCGGAAAGAGGATCCGCTCAAGAGCATAAGCGAGCAGCTTGGAAAAATCGCGCGACTGGAGAGCCCGCACAAGTTGGAGAGTCTGCATAGCCGCGTCCCGGTTGGAGACTCCCCAGAATGAAGGGGAGTCCGCACAAGCGGGGAAGACTGGGTGGAAAGAGGAATCCGCTCGAAAGTGGGGGAGGCGGATTGTCAGGGGGAGTTCACTCGAGCTACAAAAGGGAAGCAGCGAGCTCAGACGGTTCAAGCAAGGAGTCTGCACAAGCAGGGGGGCGGACTTGTACGCCGAGGCCAAGACTCTGATACCAAATCTGGCAGAAAAAATGAGATTATTCTTCTTACAAGGAACTGCGCCATCCACGATAGTGTCTCATCCACAAAGGAAGTGGACCCAAACAAGAAAAGAAATAAATGGACCTTTATAGTGGGTCTTTTACAGTATGTTGCAAATTATTTAATTCAATGTCTATGCCTCATCCGCGATAGTGTCTCATCCACAATAGTGCCTCATCCACAATAGTGCCTCATCCATGATAGTACCTCCATTTGTGCTCACCTTTCTCGAGCACACGGGCTTCGTATGTTTGCCTGCACACGGAGGGGAGTTCGAGAAGCGATTGTCATCAAGCCCGGAAGAGCAAACGAAGCTCGTGCACCTCAGAGAAGGCAAGCACGGGCGGAGATACTATTGTGGACGGGGTACTATCGTGATTGCACGGGGGACACCCATGTTGTCACTCGTATAAATTTAAAAAGAAAGGTTATATATATAATTAAAGTCTAATGGCTCCAGCATGATGGCAGTGATCGTCGCGACACCATGAGATGCGTCATTAAGACACCATGAGATGCACACAAGAATTAATTAAAAAAAGGTCAGCTTTGTACATAAAGCATCCCCGCCCAGGGAGGGTTCGAGGACTACGCTTGTCAGTGGTGGCGATTTGCTTCCATCACAACATTCTTAGGGCGGCCATACAGAGAGATTTCTTGGGACGAGTTTTTGGATCCATTCTTAGAGCACTTTACAGGGTTGGAACTACGATCCCGTCTCCCGTCTCCCCGTCTCCCCTAAGGATCAGTGATGTTATCCTCAAGAAAGTGCACCTTCTAAGTCCGTCTAAGCGGAGACCCTTTGAGATCACTGTCATCAACTCATCGTGTTGGAGTTTTCGGATTTTGACATTATACAGGGCATGGACTGGTTAGAGCAACACAAAGCGAAGATTGACTGCATGACCAAGGAATATATCTTCAGTTGGCAAGAGCCTAACATTTAGAGGTATACCTTCAGCCTCTAGGATTCTATTATCATCTATCCAGGTCATCAAGGTCTTTGCTCAAGGGGAAGAAGTTTTCATGGTGTGCTTCGAGATGACCGAGTAGCAACTCTAGATCTCTGAGGTGCCAGCAGTCCGAGATTATCCAAAGGTGTTTCCGCAGAAATTACATGGGCTACCTCAGCACCAAGAGATTGGCTTCCAGATCGATCTCGTGTCTGGGGAACAACCAGTATCAAGGACTCCTTACCGGATGGATCCCAAGGAACTGACAGAGTTCTGAATGCAGTTGTAGGAGTTGGTAGAGACGGGTTTTGTCAAGCCGAGCTCATCGTCATGGGGAGCCCCAGTCCTTTTTGTGAAGGATGGCTCCCTAGTGTATCGACTATAGAGAGTTGAGCATGCTCACAGTTAGGAACACTTACTCTCTCCCTCTCATCGATAAACTTTTTGACCAACTACAGGGATCCCACATCTTCTCCAAAGTGGAACTTCGGTCCGGTTATTATCAGCTTCGAATCAGGGAGGAAGACGTCCTGAAGACTGTGTTTAGTTCGAGGTACGATCTTTAAGAGTTTACGGTGATGCCTTTAGGTCTCACCAATGCACCCTCAACATTCAAGAGCCTCATGAATAGGGAGTTCGAGTCATACTTAGATCGGTTTGTGATCATATTCATAAACGACATTTTAATCTATTGGGAGACAGAAGATGATTATGCTCAACATTTGAAACTGGTCCTTAAAAAGTTGCGCAAACACCAGATGTTCGCGAAATTTAGCAAATGTGAGTTCTGGCTCCTAGTAGTCAGCTATATGGGCCACATCATCTGTGGAGCAAAAGTAGCAATAGATCTTGTCAAGATCCAAGCTGACATAGATTGGCTGTCTTTGAAGTCAATTGTTGATATCCGGAGTTTCCTATGGCTTGTGGACTACTACTGTAGGTTCACAGAGGGGTTCTGCAAGAATCTCTCCCACTTAAAGCGTTGACGAAAAAGGATGTCGTGTTTATTTGGACCCCTCAATGTGAGGTAGAATTTACGGAGCTGAAGGACCGCCTCACCTCAACACCCATCCTCACCCTTCCATCTGGGAAGAAAGAATTTCAAATATACACAGATGCATTATTACAAGGGCTTGGTTCTTGCAGCATGGCAGGGTTATATCCTATGCTTCTAGGCAAATGAAGAAGCGCGAAAGGAACTATATAGTGCACGAATTAAAGCTGGCAGTAGTGGTCTTAGCCCTAAAGACCTGGAGGCACTACGCCACTACCTTTTCAATGTGCACTATGATCTACTCAGATCACAAAAATCTGAAGTACATATACTCGTAGAAGGAGCTAAATTGAACGTAGAGACCCTGATTTGAGTTCCTCTATGACTACGAGTTTACCATGCATTACCACCTGGGTAAGCCGAACTCGGTAGCAGAAGCACTGAGCCAGAGGCTGCCCAGCATGAGCAATATGTAGATGATAATCGTGGAGTTGAGCCACATGATAGGGCAGTTAGGGATTACTCCACTGCACCAATCATATTCTGAGGAGTACCGAAAATTGCTGGAATAGAAGGTTATTTGCAACGATAATCTTATGACTATCGATGGTATTTGTTACTTGACTTTCAAGCATGCAGCAGAGCATTATGACCTACTTGAAGAAGATAATAGCCTTAAAGAGTGCTTAACCGAAGCTCGACAATCTAGAATGTCTCATGCACTTTGAAGGTTATTTGCAACGATTATACTCTACTGCGAACCAATTGGAGTTCGGGATATCTTGGATGAGAACTTCGCAAGCATGACAGAAGATTACGCAAGTACAAGCACATCAAACAGTACGTACTTAGTAAACAAAGTTCTTCATGATCTAAACAACATTTTTCATCAACATAAATGCAGTATAACTGATTTCGATTTACCGAGAATTAGTGAAGTTTTTGAAGACGCGTCGAACTTTTGTAGCCTAATTGAGCACGAACTGTCAATTTCAATTCCCGCGGCAGATTTAAATAAAATTACAACTCTAAATGTCAGCCAACTATCTGCTTTCACGACAATTAGTTAATTCATACATCGAAAAAATAAAGATCTTTTTTTCTTGGATGTTTTTGGAGGTACTAGAAAAACTATTGTCAACCGAGCCCTCCTAGGCCCTGGCTGCGTTTAAAACAAAGGGTCACATAATGCGTGCAACTGCATTTTCAGGCATTGCAGCAACCCTTCTTCCAGGGGGCAGCACAACATACTCTAAACTTAGAATTCCAATACCATTTACACCTCTGTGCATGTGTTGTGCATGTGCAACATTAAAAAACAAGCTTATGTGTGCACATTAATCAGACAAACATTTGTGATCATTTGGGATGAAGCTCTCATTACTGAAACACCACAACCTAGTTTAACAACAAATTTGCAGTCCGATCGGGCCTGAGATAAGAAGTAAACTAAGTCACGGTATAAAAACTGGTATAAAACAGGAATAAATAAAGTGTTAAAAGGGAACTTACAGCGAAAGTAGAGTAAGAAAAATCTAAGGGTAGAAGTGTACCTAAAACTGCTGAATTTTCAGAGCCAGCTAGAACCGAAAATACATTATGAAACTGAAAAACTATCAATCTGAAATAAACTGATACATCAAGACATGAATGGAGTACAACAAATACATAATGTCTCCAAGTAAAATAAAGTACGATAACAAAGTGATACAACTGAAAGGGACTAACGACAGTGAAGACTGCACCTCCTATCCTAAGTGAATCCTATGACCTGAGGTCCCTGCAAAAACACGTTCCAAATGGATCGGGCTCACTGGAGAGTAAGAAAACTACTCTCAGCAACACGAAAACAATAAATAAACATTACTTGTATTTAAAATATGCAAAATTATTTACTATATATCTTACTATATGAGTTCATGATATGGACATAAATTCGACCTACTATGTGTTCTGACACACTTCTCTTAATTGTACAGGTCGTTGATTTCTGGAATTTTAGGTGTGTCTGTTGTAAATTTCAGAAAGTTTCATTACTAACCTTATTGAATCTTGTTATTAGTGGTGTTCGTGCACAATCTAAAAATTGTAGTGTGTGGCAAACTTGGTGGTGCTCTGAAATGAATGTCTCTCGAGAGGAAACACAGACCCCTATCTAAGGAGTTCCATATCTAGAAACAAGGGTCATCGATCTTAAGTCTAAAACTCGTATGGTAGGTTGCTGGCCCTGTGAATACGATGGTGTGCCCCCACCAAAAATATGAGGGAGAACCACTTTCGCCATTTTCTGAATTGATCTAGGCAAGTGGTCAGTGAGACACTCGTGGGGCAACGTTCTAGTTAAGTACACTAGGTTAAGGTTTTCATGTGACTGAATCTGGTATTTTAGCATAAGTGTATATTACACTTTAAATTGGTTCTGAACATGGATTACTATTATTTAGTATTTGATTACATACCCCGCTATGATAATTTCCTTATCATTTAATTAGTTATTTTTGACTGAATAATAATAACTAATTCTCCATCGTATTAAGTTATTCCTTCGTTGTCGATCTGATCTGATTTGAGAGTAGAAACTTGTATCTTTCAATTGAGTATGCTGACATAATTAAACCATGAATTAAAATCATATGACATGTTTAACTAAAAGAAGTCGAATTTCTTACAGCGGTGTTTCGACGCTCGTAGACGCGGAGACGTGACATGATTCTCCTTCCAAAAGGTCTGACTAGTGCGAACTTCTTCAATTAGAGGTGAAATACCCCACTTTCCGAATGCTAGGAAATCCTTAAAATAAAATCCATACAATTCTTAGAATTAGAAGCGATTCCCAAGAAGGTAAAATTCGTTAACTAGAATCAAAACAACTGAAAAGAAAATCGGAAACAAAAGCCTCACCTCGAATCGAAGTTAAATGCGAAGCTTCTCCAATCCCTAGCTCCAACAATTACCGAAATCTGAATTCCAAACGGAAACCCAAATTTAGACATTTTTCCCTTTTAGGGTTTCGGTGGGGATTACTCAAAATGATGACAAATAACTAATTATGGAGAAAAAGAACGCAAACGAAAGCGTTACCTCAATCTAACAGCGGTTAGACCCTCAAAATAGGTGGTTGATTTCTGTTTAGGGAAAGACCGAATTCTTCGATTCCTAAATCGGGGCGAGAGAAAGGTAGGGTAAACAAATTTGACATCTAACATTGACGATTTTCACAAAAGAAATGGAAAGAAAAAGTAACGACACTCACAGAAACCGAAAACGGTGCTTCAAAACTCTTACCGTCGGTAAGGGTTGAAGCAGTGTCTACCACAGCGCTGAAAGGAGGGGACGGGGCTATCGAGGGATGTAGAGGAAGGAGTGGTCAGCGTTTGATTCTGGCGAGGAAGGAGGGGTTGATTAGGGCTCCTACTGTCGATGGTGCTTGCAGCTACGGGAGTCGGCGAGAAAACATCTGGAGTGTGCTTGCGGGAGTACGTCGCTCGGCTGGGGGGTGCGGCATTTTAATCGTGCGGGTTCCTTGTGGTTATTATAACCGTGAACCGGCTAAAGGGGAGATAAAATTTGTTCTATTTGTTATTATTATTACTAATTTGCCCTAGGACCATGAGGGTTGGTATTTTTGCGAAGCAACCTCGCTCGAAATATTAAATCGTTGCGACCACTTCGGATTATTAACAATTATATGTCAACATTTCATCAATTGAGTTTCCACGTATAAAAAGAATTAATTAAAAAAATTGTTACCTCCATAAGTCGTCGACTTGATTAATTTTGCTCGCGATCGGGCAATGAAATTTTAAATTAATGGGACATAAATTTTTGGATGTTACAATTCCAAACAAAAAGGCAATTGAATCTGTTGACCAAACATTTTGAGACATTCTGGACATAGACAGACTATTTGGTGGCAAGGTTATAATCATGGGCGGAGATTTCTGCCAGTTTACACCTGTCATCAACGGAACGATGTCTGAAATCATCCCTGTGCCAGCATTGTGGAATCATACATATGGTTTGAAGTAAAACTACTACACCTAATTGAAAATATGAGGGCTCGAAATGATCAAAGCTTCTTTGAATTCTTGCTTCGAGTGGGTGATGGCGATGAGCCAACGATAGAGGAGGACATGATTCGTATTCCATCTCAAATAGCGATGTCTTGGGAGGGTGAACATTTTATTGATCTTCTAATAGAGCGTGTCTTTCAAAATTTAAATATCACTCCACATGACAACGATTATATAAAGACAAGGGTGTTGCTTACTACATTAAACGAGGATGTTAACACATTAAACACCAAGTATATTCATATTTTCCCTGGAGAAGTCACTTTTTATTCATTTGATTTTGTGGTTGATGATGCACGCAATTTATATCACCTAGAATTTTTGAATTCTATTAACCTTAGTAATCTACCGCCGCACAAGCTCACACTGAAGAAAGGTGCTCTGATAATGCTTCTCTGAAATCTTCACCCAAAAATTGGATAATGCAATGGTACATGCCTAATATGTCGTAGATTCGGTAGACATCTAATTGAAGTTTATATTAACAAAACAATTAAGGATCTACGAATATTTCTACCAAGATTGCCTTTGCAAACTGCAGAAGATGTGAAAATGTCGTTTGAACTGACAAGCAGACAATTTCCAGTTCGTTTACGTTTTGCATTAACTATTAATAAAGCTAATGGGCAAACGATTGGAAATGCGAACATTTACCTACCTAATAGTGTATTCAGCCAAGACCAGCTATATGTAGCATTGTCAACAAGTGTTTCATAACAAAACACAACAATACAGATCAAAAAAGGATTTATAGAGGTATGTGAAGGTGTTTATACGAAGAATGTGGTGTTCAAGGAAATATTTACAAGAGTTGCCACCAAACATAACAGTAGTCCTTAAAGGTAATTTGTTAAATCACAACTCTTATTTACTTCTGTTCATAAAACAGTTCTCCTTAAATGTAATTTGTTAAATTATTTTCATGGATGAACACCTTTTGACTATTATTTTTAAGCTACAGTTGATTATTAGCTATGTTATTACATCATCTTACAAGGTTCTTCATTCATCTTTGAAGGTTTTTTAACGTCACAAGAGAATGGATCGACAGCGTGCCACTAGATCGCGATAACCACCAACACGAGCAACGTGATGTGCATAACGCAAGGAGGTGCGAACTCCGCTCTTTTCAAAGAGCAGGAAATCATAGTGGCCAACCATCACTACTCAACGCAAATTCTCAACCACAAATAAGCCTACCAACACTTTCTGATAATGTTAATCGAAAATAAGTGTCCAACCTCAACACGCCATCTACTCGCGGTAAAACATTTCCCTACCTTAACAATTCATGCACTACTCAACGAACACACAAACTTAACACAGTCGTGCAGTTCAACACCAGCGATTGCTAAATTGTAACCAAGTTCGGTGACGGAGAGAACAAATTATTGTGGAACGACGGGATGCACATAATACAATTAGGCGCCAATGTCGACGTACTCAAGCAGCCAACCAAGTACAATCAAATGTTGCTTTTGTAATATCCCCTTATCACACCAATACGTTGCAAAGCCAAGGTATTTGCTTCAAACACTCAACTTTGTGCCAAACAATGAATTACTACTCTAAAAGCTCGCAAAACTCCTATCCTTCTATGGTCAACCAACAAATTCAGGATCGTAGTCGGACAAGGAGACGAAGACGTAATATCACAGAGACAGATATTGAACCTCGAATTGCATCAAAGCGCTGACAAAGACTTCAACAACGCACATCACAACAACACAAACAACGCGAGGAGGTGGCCTCTAATCACATGTTACCAAACTGGATCAAAGAAATATATAAAGACCTCGATGATAATGACCATCCAATCTCCAGGTGGCCTAAGGTCGGAAACTTCAATTGGCCCAAAATTATTTATCCAAAGCTGACTAAAGATTGTTCTGCCATAAAACAGTGGAATTTTACATTTTTGTGTTTGCAAAATATATCTATTAGCTAAAATCTACATGTTAAACGTGATGTATAAAGAAGACGGGCAAATAATTTGGTTCGTTTTGATCTTTAAGATATTATTCTACAGTATCTTGGGTGTGCTATAAGGTATTAGTAAAGTAGTGGTTAAGAAAAGCAGGATACACACTGTTATGAATGTTTACATTCGGTTAATACCGTGTGCTTTGAGGTATTAGTCATGTACTGCCTAAGAAAAGCACAGTAGAAATCCCGCATGTCGTCGCCCCTGCGGAATGTCGTCCCCCTGCACAATGGCATCCCCCCCACAGAATGTCGTCGCCCCAACAGATTGTCGTTGCCCCCGTGGAATGTCATCACCCACGCGGAATGTAGTTGTAACACCCCTTCCCAGTATTACAGAAATCAGCCGTCCGGCCGGGTCAGCGATATAAAGAAAACTAGGAAACAGTATTAAAACTAGTAGCAGCATGTAATAAAATTCTATATTAAACAGATTTAAGACTTACAGCGGAAGTAAAAAAAATAAACTAAGGGTAACCACATACCTGATATCTGGATTCACAGAGCCACTAAACAAGAATGGAATTGTAATAACTGAAAATCTGGTAACAATAGTAGTCTGATACAAGTTATATATAAAATATTAACCGGTTACATTGTCCACATCTACAAGTACATGCTAAAAAAAAGGTAAACTAAATGGGGAAAGTACTACAAACTGACACCACCATAACGCTCATCCTAGACGTAGCTTCCCACCTGGGTTACCTGAAAAACATTGCTCACGAAGGGTCAGAGTAAAGAAAAACAATTTCCTTAGTGACACTAAAACAGATTTACATATGAATGCATGCATGTCTTTAAAACTAGTCTCGTGCACTGAAAACATTTTATGATATATGTTATGCATGTTTTTCCCTATACTTCCTGATGAACACACTATAGTTCTATATTCATGACTTTTCGTTCGTTTACCCAAGTCCTGACGTTCACTAACTAGTGTACTGTCTCACGTCAAGTCTGTACTTGAGTTCTAGGTGGCTTCTAGCCTACACGTTTACTGGGAGAGGCTCTAGGCAGAGTAGCTCCTAACGCGCAAAATCTGAAACTGACGACCCGAGACCATCTGACGAACTCAATTGTTCTAGTGTCACGCGGACACGGTCTCGAATCTACTAAATGTCTCAAAGGGGAGTCAACTCCCAAGACTGTAACTCATAGGATACCATATGCCCTATGAGGAAGGTAGTGCGCCTCTACCAAGCACGAAAAGACTTGTGTGCTACTGACCTTTTTGGTCTGACGCTACTCTGCATGGGATATCTTTTCTGGTGTACTACTGAGCGACCCTTGAATTTCTCGTAGTCGACTTGAAGGGATCTTCGCACCCTTGATTGGACAAACTCCAAACTTACGTACACGTGTGAAGTTTCGTACTTAACTAACTGTTCATGACTTTACTAACGTGGTTATGGAAGAAGGCGTTATCACACGCGTTTCCACGATTATTTTCCTACTGCCACACTTTTCTATGCATGGTTATGATGCTTGTACGAAACCTACTCATGCGTACAAAATATAATTACTTGATATGTCTAACTAAAAGAAATTAGGATTTCCTTACAGAGGTGCTGCGGCGCTCGTATACTCGGCGCGGCGACATTTTCTCTTTCAAAAAGCAATCCTACTGCTGGGGACCTCCAGAATGCTGCCCCGACCCCACCAAAGTCCTGCAATTTAGGGCAGTACTAATTTCATAATTTTCCCCTCTACGATATTCCCATAGAAAAATTTATATATAACTAGGGTTATAAAATACATGCGTTAAACTTCAGATATTACCTTTACGTGAAGTGATTGAGGCTCTCAAAGCGTTCAACCCAAATTCCGCGGAGGATCACGAACTCCAAAACCTAATTAGGGCACAAGGAAGGAAAACCTAGGTTATACTAACTCCGAAATCGAAGGATTTCCGTGAGGAAATGGAGAAAATGAAGAAATAAACTCACCAGAAACGAAACAATTCCAAGTTCCACCGGTTATGGTTGAATCCGGCACTTCCACGGCTAAGGAAGGAAAAGGAATGCCCACCGATGCCTGCAGAGGAGGGAGAAGAAATCGGAGAGGGTTTCCGGAGGAGGGTCGGTCGGCGAGAGAGCACGCGGGAAGCGTCGGGCTCGTCGGCCGCGGAGAGGAAAAATTTCGCGGGATCTGCTTGCGGAAAGGGCGTCGGGCTGCTTGCGGTTTTCTCCCGTGAGGAAAAAGAGTCGTGCGGGATTTTATTGGCTTGCGGTTTTATGTATTAACCGCATGAGAGAGAGGGGGAGAAAAATGCTATTGGCACTCCATTTGAGTCAATTCATCTCAACTTCTATGTGTCAAGGCAATTTGTCGCGCCTACGCCATTAAATTAAAATGCGACACGCACTATTTTTATCGCACTTAACGAACTATCTGTCGCTATCATAAAGTAAAGTAACTTCATACCTTGACGACGCGCTGTCTCGATCAAAAACCGTCGCGACTTGCCCCTACAAATCAAATAATTTTTCGCGTCAAATTTCGGATGTTACAAATCTCCCCTCCTAACAAAAATTTTCGTCCTCGAAAATTGTAATCATACCTGAATCGAAGAGAAAAGAATAGTCTGCATTGCTCTTAAGCTCATCCTCTCGCTCCCAAGTATACTCTGGACAGCCACAGTTCATCCAAAGGACTTTAACCATGCGAATCTCTCTAATTCTGAGCTTATGTATCCTTGAATCCACTATTCTGACTGGTCTAACCCCAATACTAAGATCTGTCTCAATTGGTGCTTCCTCGGTACTGATGATCTGACTGTAATCTCTGACTGCTCTCCTCAGATAGGAGACGTGGAATACATCATGTACACCATTCATTTCCTCAAGTAAGGCCAACCTGTAAGCAACCTGACCAACTCTTTCCAGCACCTCAAAAGGACCAACGAATCTGGGGCTCGGCTTTTTCATCCGCTTTATTCTAGAAACTCCTCTGACTGGTCTGACCTTCAGATAAACACAATCTCCAACACTGAACTCTACTGACCTGTGCTTCTGATCATGATACTTGGCTTGGCGATCCTGAGCTGTCTTCATATGCTCCTGAATAAGCTTGATCCTATCAGTGGTTTTATCAATCCATGACTCCCTGATAGTAGATCTTTCCTCATTTTCAGCCCAACACAACGGTGTCCGACAACGTCTACCATAGAGGGTCTCGAACGGTGTCATCTCAATACTCGTCTGAAAGCTGTTGTTGTAGGAGAATTCCACAAGAGTAACATATTTCTCCCACTTTCCTCCAAAGTCCAAAATGCACATCCGTAGCAAATCCTTCAAAGTCCTATTTGTGCGCTCAGTCTGTCCATCAGTCTGGGGATGGAATGCGGTGCTGAAATGTAATCTGGTACCCAACCGCTCCTGTACGTATCGCCACTCCCTGGAGGTGAATCTGCCATCTCGGTTTGAAACTATAGTTCTGGGAACACCGTGAAGTCGAACTATCTCGTCGAAATATAACTGTGCCAGCTTCGGACCTTGATCCGTCTTCCTAAGAGGAATGAAATGGGCGACCTTAGAAGTCGATCAACTATAACCCACAAGTAATCATTCCCACTCTGCGATCTCGGTAAACCATGAATGAAATCCATGGATATATCTTCGAATGTCCACTCAGGAATGGGAAGTGGCTGCAACTTGCCTCCAGGCCTTTGGCACTCGGCCTTAACCAACTTGCACGGCTCACACTTCCCTACGTAATCTGCAACATCTCTCTTCAAGCCTGGCCACCAGACTACCTTCTTGAGATCTGCATACATCTTCGTGCTACCCGGATGTATAGAATATCTGGAATTGTGTGCCTCAAATAGAATATCCTCGCGAAGGTGACTAACATCGGGGATACACACCCTGCCATCAAACAACAATAAATCATCCTGAATAGTGAATCCCTCCTTCTGACTTGTCTGCACCGAGCTCCAAATCTCTGCCATCTTTGGATCCAACGGTAGAGCTGTCCTGATTCTATCCTTGATATCACAGGTAATCTACATCCAACTCAAATTTGCAGAACCAAAACTACTGCGTGGCACAACGGTAATATCCAGTCTCTCTAGCTCTCGCACTAACTCCTCATGCTGAGTGAGAAGGGCGAAACACGAACCTCTACGGCTAAGGGCATCAGCTACAACGTTCGCCTTTCCTGGATGGTACTGAATGTCTACGTCGTAGTCTGATAGAAACTCTAATCATCTGCGCTGCCTCAAATTGAGCTCTCGCTGATCAAAGATATACTTGAGGCTCTTATGATCAGTGAAGATCTCACAACGCACTCCATAGAGATAGTGCCTCCAAATCTTCAGAGCATGTATGACTGCCGCAAGCTCCAAGTCATGCACTGGATAGTTTCTCTCATGAACCTTTAATTGTCTCGAGGCATAGGCTACAACCTTTCCATGTTGCATGAGAACACATCCCAAACCCTGACCTGATGCATCGTTGTAGATCTGAAACCCGTCAGGCCCTGAAGGTAAACTCAAAATCGGTGCGGTCATCAACCAGCTCTTCAAGTCCTCAAACGCCAACTCACACTCCACCGTCCAATCCAAGCCCTTACCCTTCATAGTGAGAGAAGTCAGTGGTAAGGCTATCTTTGAAAAATCTCTGATGAATCTCCTGTAGTAGCCAGCAAGACCCAAAAAGCTGCGAACCTCTGAAACGGTCGTCGGTCTTGGCCAATTCTTAATGGCCTCTATCTTCTTCGGATCAACACTAACCCATTTCTGACTGATGATGTGGCCTAAGAATGCAATCATGGAATATCGTCGCCCCGGTGGAATGTCGTCTCCCCCGCATAATGTCACTGCCCCCGCCGAATGTCGTCACCCCCACTGAATTCCTCCACCCCTGTCATATGTCGCAACCCCCACCAAACGTCGCCTCCCCCGTCAAATGTCGTCTTCCACATTGTCGTAGTCAAGGTACTGTGACGCGGGGCATGGGGGCACATTCACTGTCACTCGTATATATATATATCGGATAAATGTATATACGTGTAACGCATATATACAATTTATCCGCGCACAGGGCACTTCACAGCGGGGCAGTCGGTGGCCGGCGAGCCCACAACCGTTGGCCGCCCAGCTGCAATGTTGGCAGTGATTTTTTTTGGTAGTTGTTGGATTAAATCTAACGACTCCAGGGATAAGCGTGGAAAACTGTTTATCCGCATTACGCAGATAAAAAGAGGACCCTATATATATATATATATATATATATCTTTGATACCTCTTCTGTTTATTTGAGCTGTCATTGCTGAGGATATGACCATGGAGCTAACAAAATTTAATAAGACAAAGCTAGCTTAACTCCAATCACGGATAGTAAGCACACAAATGACGGCATGAATCAAGATTGGGTTTGTTTTTCCCTTTTTGGGATATTTAGATAATATACACAATCTAACCTCAACTGAATCAAGATTGGTAAACAGAGATATTTTTTTTATAAGGAAAGCTAAGAAACTTCCCGATCTAAGTAGTAAATACAGAACTAAATTGGGTTAGTGCAAAACTACACAAAAAGCAATGTATATACTGCAAAAATGACTACTTGAGCAAAGAATCACAGCAATTGTTTTTGTTTTTTTTACAACGAGCATTATATTCTAACAACTGTGAACTGGACTTGGAAAAAAACTATGACATTCTGCATCTACAAATAAATAAATGACATGAAATACCTTGACATCTCTATGTATATGCCCTTCGCTGTGGAGATAAATAAGAGCTTTAAGAATCTCATACAAAACCGTTGCAATTACAGGTTCCTCAAAGCCATCGGGATGAGCATATTTCATTATATGAAGGCAAGATCCGCCAGCCATGTAAGGCATCACAATCCACAGTTTCTGGCCTGCTGGAAAAGAGCAATATGCCTGCACTACATTTGGGTGATTGATTATCCTCATGGTTTGCACTTCACGTTTGATATCATCCTGACAAAAGAAAAGGATTTACAGCAAATTAAAAAAAGTTAGAATGGAGCAAACTTTCAGGAAGAAAAAACTGGAAATCCTATACATTGTTTCAAAAAGGTTCCTACTCAGTAATTTGATGATATAATCTATTTTCAATACAATATTTCAATAAGGTTCCTAGTTCAACAATTTTGATGATATACAATCTATTTTCAAGTAAGAGAGTAGCTTCTAGGAGGAAGTTTTTGGTCCGGGGCTCAGACCGAACATTACGGTCATGATTGAGCAAAGTGCAATACACTTTTGTGTGTGGCAGCGGAGCAGGCCATGTGGCCGGATGGTGGGCGTGTTCTGGTCGGGCCAGAGCTCGAATAGCAAAAGTTAGCTTCTAAAAGAGGAGAAAATGGGAGTAACAAAGTAAAAAAGTGTTATTTTGATGTGACTTATTGATCAGCATAGTTACACGGCAAGTTACTTGTCGACGTTACTCGGAAAGTTACTTGTTGAGGTTACTCGGAAAGTTTCTTGTTGGGGTTACTCGGAAAGTTTCTTGTTGGGGTTACTCGGAAAGTTACTTGTTGGGGTTAGTGGGCAATATTACAGGACAATTGCTTCAGCAAAGCAACTTGGTGGTTAATCTGCGGTGAAAGAGCATGGAATGACAGACTTTCTGACATTGAATGGTAGCATATAATCTCACACAGCTTCAAAAACTATCTACAACACAAGTTTATTGGTGTGTGACTCAACGTTGTAGGAGTGGAAATGGGAGATCCACTGAGGAGGTTGGTGGGGTAAGAACGTTGCATTTTTTTAGAAAAGAGGTGTGAAAATTGTGGATACAAGAATCAACTGGAAGTCAAAGCTTGAAGGGAGCTGAGCAATGTGGGCGAGAATATGAAAGTAATGCTCACAGAGTTTGATGGAAGTGTGGCCAAAGACAGTGTTGTTGATATGGTTGGAGGAGGACAAAGACTTGGTCATTTTTGGCAATCTGCATGAGTCTTCAAACGAATTTGAGTGCTTTTGAGTGTTAGGAAAAATGAATCTGTATATTCACCAACAATAGTGTGAACATATATATACATGAGAAGGTAATCCCAACACCCGATGTGAGTCTAAGCTATATCTATCATATACAATATCTAACACCCCCCCCCCCCCTCAAACTCAAGGAGGATCATACACCGAGAGTTTGGACAATATGCTAGTTCCGCGTCTGTGTCTTAGTCATCAAATCTGCAAGATGCTGCTCAGAAGGAACAAAGTGAGGAACAAGAATACCACGACCATACTGCTCTCGTAGGAAGAAAGCATTCACCCCGAAATGTTTGGTGAGGAGTGCTTCATCGGGTTCAGAGTAATCTGAATGGCACCAGCGTTATCATAGTGGAGTGGGATCTAGAAAAGCGACACCAAGGTCCTCAAGAAGCCAGCGGAGCCAAATAATGTCCTCAGCGATGGTATCCATGGCTTGAAGCTCAGCCTCAGTGCTAAAACGAGAAACACCGGACTGTGTCTTGGACTTCCATGCAATAAGTGAAGAACCCAAGAACAGACAGAAACTTGTGGCAGATCGACGGTCAACAGGATCACTGGCCTAAGTAGCATTTGAGTAAGCACAGAGCTGCAGAGAACTACAGCTGGAGAAGAAGAGGCCTCGTGAAGTCATCGCCCGGAGATAGCGCAGGAGCCGTAGTAGGTGACCATAATACACAGAGGTAGGCGCCCCAACAAACTGGCTCAACACATGAACAGCATAGAAAATGTCGGGCCGAGTAATAGTGAGGTAGACGAGACTCCCAATAAGTTGACGATAGCGAGTAGGATCAGAAAGTGAAACCACATCATCCGGTCGTAGCTGAAGGTGAAGCTCCATAGGGATGTCCACGGTGCGAGAGTCGGAGAGCGGCCCGAGCTAAGAGATATGATGTGTAACGCCACTGAGAGAAGCTGAAAACCACGATCTGTAGAGATGACCTCAAGGCCCAAGAAGTAGCTCAACTGTCTAAGGTCAAACATCTGAAACTGTTGTTAAAAGTGATGTTTGGCGAAGGACACATGAGGATGATCATCACCAGTAATAATCATATCATCCACATAAAGTAACAGAAGAGTCTGGTCATAAGAGAAGTGCACAAACAGGGCTGGATCATGTGGGCTCGGCAGAAAACCGGCGGTTGTAATGGCTGAGCTGAAACATGCAAACCACGCGCAAGGCGCCTTCTTGAGCCCGTAAAGAGCTCGTTGTAAGCGGCAAACAAGTTCTGGAGGAGAGGAAAGACCAGGAGGAGGAAGCATGTACACCTTCTGCTGAAGGTCACCGTGAAGAAAGACATTCTTCACGTCGAGTTGGAACAGAGACCAATGGCGAACAGCTGCAACGGCAATAAGAGTATGAATCTAGTCATGTGGGCAACCGGAGCGAAGGTCTCGTCATAGTCTCGTCCCTGCTCCTGCTGAAAACCACGAGCCACAAGTCAAGCCTTGTACCTCTCCACAAAACCATCTGAGTGAGTCTTGACCTTGAAGACCCACTTGCAAGTAATTGGCACAGCATCGGGTGGAAGAGAGGAAAACTCCCAGGTACGAGTGTGTTCGAGTGCCGCCAACTCAGCAGACATGGTAGTCTGCCACTCAGATATCTAGGCAGCCTGCCACTCAGGTATCTAGGCAGCCTCACGGTAGGAAATCGGCTCTGTAGTCCCGCAGGCGGTAGCAGGAAGGGTGGGCAGGTCCAGCGGTAATGTAGCAAGGCTAAGGCGGTTGGGAGGATGACTCTCACGAAGTGGGTAGCGGCGCACAAGAGGATCATGCGCAGGACACTCACTGGAGGAGACAGGCACAAAATCGGGAGCACTGGAGGCGAGGGAACAGAAGGGGGACGACGAGTGTCTTAATATGGAAGGGAGATGATGAGCTCGTCAGAGGAGGAAGTGGGTGGCGAAGGGGAGGAGTGAGGAGGTGAGACTGGAGAGGTTGGACGCAAGGAAAGAGGAGAGGAACATATCGGAGGAGAGGAGACATGAGGCGGTGAGATGGGAAGGGTGAGAAACTGCACATCAGAGGGAGTAACAAATGAGTGTGAGGTCGAGGGGACAGAGGACACAAAAAAGGTGAGACTCGTCAAAGGTGTCATCACGTGAGATGCGAAATCGACGTGCAACAGAGTCATAACAGTGATAGCCCTTATGCTCAAGACTGTATCCAAGAAGACACAGGGAACAGACTGAGCAGAAAGCTTGGTGCGCTCATGTGGAGGGAGTAGAACATAACATCAACAGCCAAAACACGAAGAAAGGTGTAACGAGGGGGTCGAGAGTACAGATACGCACCAGGACGTTGGCTCTGAACAAAAGTGGAAGGTTGCATGTTAATAAGGTAGATAGGAGTGGAAACAGCCTCAACCCAAAATTGAGGAGGAACGTGGGAGGATATGAGGAAGGTGCAGGTTGTCTTTATAATATAGTGATTCTTCCTTTCGGCGATGTCATTCTGAGCGTGAGCACTGGGGTAGGCAAGCTGATGGAGAGTGTCGTGGGTAGCATACAGATCACGAAAAGCATGAGAAAGATACTCCTCCCTGAGTCAGAACAAAAAGTATGTACGGAAGCAGAAAACTGGGTGCGCAGCATAGCAGAAAAGGTAACATAAATCTGAAAAAAATCAGAATGAGAATGCATAAAGTAGACCCAACAATAACGAGAATAGTCATCAACAAGAGAACAAAGTATTGATGTCCTCCCTTGGATATAAAAGGTGAGGGACCTCATGCATCAAAATGGACCAAAACAAAAGAATGTTGGGACCTAGATCACCAGACGGATATGGGAGTTGTAGTTGTTTACCAAGCGTACAACGCATACAAGAGTGGGACCGATCAACGAAAACACGACCAACGAAGTCATGACTGATGAGAGACGCAAGACGCGAACCACTGGGATCACCAAGACGATGATGTCATTGAGAGAAGCCCGCCAAAGGAAGACAAAGGGTAGAAGCTGTAGATGACGAGGAAGTGAATGGAAGATGGAGACGGTCAAGGACGTACACCCTGCTATGATGACGACCAGCTCCAAGGAGTGTCCCTGTCATACGATCTTGTGCACGACACGCAAACTCATCAAAAATAACAATACAACCGTAAATGTGAGTTGGCTGGCGGATATAAGGTTCATGGATAACTTGGGTATATAGGAGACCTCGGGAACATGTAAATGGCTGGTATGAAGGAGGTCACGACTGGTGATAGGGAGAGTAGTATCATCTGCTACCATAATGCGAAGCTCAGAAGAGACGGGCTGACGGGATGAGAAGCGGGTGGCATCATAGGTCATGTGAAAGAAGGCCCCAGAGTCAAGCAACCAATCGGAGGGAGAGATACTTGTAGGGGAGGAGGCAATCGGCTGAGAGACAGAGACGTCAGAAGCATCATGCAAGAGCACACAAGCAGAGGAGCGAGACAGTGAACCGTGAGAGAGCTGCTGGGCAATCTGCTGGGCAAGCTCAAAAAAAGAAAGTGACTGTGTCAGAGCAGAAAAGTGAGTTAAAGGAGCACCAGGGGAACGTTGCTGACCAGACTGCAGAGCTCTTTGAAGCTTGTAACACTCAAATTTGACATGACCAAGACACTGACAATAGTGGCAGCGGGCAGGTGGATGACGAGGAGCGTCAGACTGAGCAGCAGAGGAGATGTGAGACGACGACATCGAATCAATAGAGGACGGAGAAGTCACCTAGGTCAAGAGAGCACACAAGAGCTATGAAGCACCGACACTTCAAAATGCCCACCTTGTCGGTGTCGGAGAGTCCGACACTCGTACGACTCTCCGACACTCTCTGACACTCGAGTCGGAAATCCGACACTCGAATCAGAAATTCGACACGCTGGCCCACGCGGGACTTGCGTGTCCCGCTCAATCGCATATGTGTGTCCCGCTCAATCGCACAAGCGTGTCCCTAAGTTAGCTACTCATGGTGAGGCGGGTGGCAATTTGTCTTAGAAGTGCTTTACCCCTTTCTAGCATTTTAATTAGTGAAAGTGGATCTACAAGTGGCGTAGATATTTTCTCTAGAAAAAGTAAGATTGAAAGTGGAAAAAAAAAGTTTGCATGTGAATCCATTATTTTACTGATGATATATAATGGTAATGTGTTAATGTTCTATCATTTTTTGATCATTTGTTAAGTTTTGCATTTGAATATTTGATGAGTAATATTTAAACATTACTTAATTTATTTAAATATTTGTTAATTGTTATTTTTTTTGTTAAATGTTTTAGGATTTTCATAATTATAAAAAATGAATATTTAATATACGTGTCTCAGCGTGTCGGAATATGGTATTTTTTGAGAATTGACGAGTCGTGTGTCGTGTCGTATCGCGTGTCTCGTATCGGTGTCGGTGCAACATAGATCAAGAGTGGACGAAGGAGATCGACGAGGTCCGGCGGCTGCAGGTGATAGCATAGGAGGCCGGCAAAGGAGGTCTGGCGGCTGCAGGAGGCAGCAGAGGTCTGGAGGCTGCAGGAGGAAGCGGAGGAAGTCCGGCGACTGTAGGCAGTAGCGGAGAAGACCAATGGAGGAGGTTCGGCTGTTGTAGGAGGCAGCGGAGGAGGTCCGACGACTGTAGGGGCAACGGAGATTGGTCGGCTTCAGGCTGCAGAAGGCAGCGGGGATCGGAGGAGGAAGACGGACTGCATAATCTGTCGACGGCAGGCTGTGCGACAGAGCAGAAGGATCGGCAGAATCAGTCGACTGCGAGTTGTGTGGCAGAAGCAGGAGGGAAAAGGAGGCGCGAGATCCGGACCAGCAGCAGGAGGGCGAAGGATGTTGTGCGTCGAGCGAGACTTGCGATCAACACAGGCGAGATCTTCAGCGAAGACAAAATCGGCGAGCGGGAGCAGGCTCGGTGCTCTGCAATCGGCTCTGCGTCGCAGCCTATTGGCAAGCGGGAGCGAAGATGTCGCAGCCCGGCGGCTTTACGTCGTGCGATCGGTAAGGAGACGAGCGGTCTGCGGATGTAGCGGGAGCAGGCGAGGCTACGACCAGGAGGGGCTTCGTGCGAGACTTTTTGGGACCAGCGGCTAGTAGTAGATCGGCGCAGACAAAAACGGCTAGTGTAAAATGACGAGGGCGGGAGCGAGGTGAGGGAAGAAGTTCTGAATCCTAGACCTATCGCTCTGATACCATGTTATGAAAAATGAATCTGTATATTTCTCAACAATAGTGTGCATATATATACATAAGAGGGTGATCCCAACACTCAAGGTAATATCTAGCATTAAGGATGGTAAGTGGTCGTGATTGAAGAAAATTTTATCAAAGTTGGAGTTGAATGTCGGGTCGTAAACATGGTTAGAGTGAGTGGTTGGTTCCTGACCACGGTGCTTTGAAAGGCACCACGTTAGTTGTTGAATGGTATGTAGTGTTACAACAATATTCTACCCAACAGAGAAGATGACATCAGTAGTGTGGTCAATCCATGCAAAAACTGCAGAAGTATTGCTTGGTGAACTAATTATTGACTACAATTAGAATAATACTTTGCGAGTGATATCTAAGGCATGTCTCAAAGTATCTCCTTGAAGTTTGAATAGTGTCCACCAGCAGGTGTAGAAAGAAGAGATCACATTTTGTGTAGCATGGCATCTGAATGGATAAAGAGATTGAGGACAACGATAGTGACTGTGTAATGAATGAGGTGATAGTGACATGAAATGGGCATGTCGAGAACGGCCAACAGTAATGAAAATGTACGTAATGAAGTCTATAAATATGTCCTCCCATATTTGGTTAGGGATTAGTAGAGATAAAGGAGGCTAGCGAGGGATTGATTGGCCACTTTGGTTTGCTAGTAGACAAGGCATTCGACGAACAATTGGTGAATATCTTGATGGAGTTCTGCCCAGAAGGATCAGTGGATGCAGGCAAGTGTCCAAAGAAATGTTGCATGATTACCAATAAGGTTGTAATGGAGTTAGAGGAATATTTTCTAGGAAAAAAAACCAATGATTAATATTAATTATTTAATATTAATTAGATTAATTAATTATTTAAATGATTTTTTATTTTCTTGTACGGTTACCCTCGCTCATCTATATAAAGGGGAGTGTGATCAGATTAATTAATTATTTATATGTTGTATTGAGTTTGTGATAGGAGTCAAGTCTCATTATATTAGTATTTTTGTATCTTAATATTTTAGGCACCTTCATGTATTGCGGGTTTGCCACCCGGAGGTCCTATAAATAGGCTCTTAGTGTCGTGTATCAATAAAGCAATGAAAGAGTACTAATTCTTGTCCTCTTGTTGTGAGATCTTTTTGGTGGTTCACTCCATAAACGAGCAACCCCGCTTAGGCAGACGCGGTTAGGGTTTTGTTGTATCCTCCACCACCATCACCTCCGCCTCCGACCACTAGTATGGTCACCGCTTCAAGTAAGCACATAACAACTTTAGTACCAGAGTTCTCCTTCCTCGCCTCGACTCTTCCGTTGCTCCACAACCTCCGCCTCCACTCAGAAGGAGTTGTTTCATAGCCTCCAACTCAATCCGCTTCAACCAGGAGCAGTCCCCCCCCCCCACTGTTGGTCCTAAGTCGAGCATCCTGCATCATTCCTACATCCATCACTGGGAACGACGACAGAAGGAGTTGTTTTTTCTTCCTCGACATCCAGGGAAGCTTCCTCATCAGCTCGATTGTCCATCGTCGACGGCATAGTCTTCCTGCGCGACTCCCAGCGTCGCGAAACCCGCAACCACAAACATCCATTGCCGCTCGAAACCCATCCCATCATCATCGAGTCGGGCGGTCTTCATCGACCCCCAGCGGCAGTCTTCGAGCCGCTCCCGCTTTCCTCGAGCACCCTGCGCGGGAACAACACGCATCGAACAGCCCACACCGAATAGGCAGCTCCGTTGTTTCCACCTTTGTCGCCTTCCTGCATCGAACAAATAGCTTATTGTTTTCGCTTCCACATCTGTCTGATCCGCCTCGCGCCAACTTTGCCTGTCATATTTCCTCGAACCGCCTGTCATTTTCCCTTCCACAATAGGCCTCCCTCACACGTCTTCCCCCTATCTCGAGCCCAACATGCCGCACATTTCAATTTTCCATCCAGTGCATGCAAGCTTGTGTCGGGACCAGCACTGCTTTCTTTTTTTTCTTGAGCACTGTGTAGCAAGCAATAACATATATGCCCCACCATTTCAATGAACTTATATTTTAATTGATTAATCAAATCTTGATTAAATATTTATTAATAATTTCCTGAATTGTTATTATGGAGAACATCAAGCTGACTGTTGCGGATGCGTCCGCCATCGGATCCATGCTACGAGATTTCATGGCCTCCATGGACACGCATTCGGAATGTCGACGCACTCATCCACCAAATTAAGAATTTGACTGCCGCCTTTCTGCCGCATCCCGTGCCACTGCCTCCTCCACTACCACCAGTCCCTGCCTTTCTGCTGCAATTTTCATCACTGTCGCCGCCTCTCCTCGTGCAGCCGCATTATTTGCCAACCGACAACATGACACCACTTCCCTTGCCGACTCCTGCTCTGCCAACCTAAGCTCTGTCGGTTCCTCTGGCTATTCCACTGCTACCTCCAGCCACATTGCTATGGCTCATCGCCATCGCTACGCCAGATCCATTCGTCAAGCCGTCGTTCCTTACTCCTCCATCCTTCATATGGATGTTGCCCGTCATCGCTCAGCCAGCACCAACAATACTCACTTTTGTGCTGACAAGGCTCACTTTCGAGGCCACCGCGACAAGATATCGACAATTGTTCTGGCGCAAAGATTAAGATGCATGAGGACTCGGCCATCCGTGTGAGGTTCGAGCTTGAGGACAAACTCGATTTTCATGGGCGGATGAGATATTACGGATCAGTTTCGGATCCTTCGTCATTTATCATATTATATGTTGTATTGAGTTTGTGTTAGGAGTCAAGTCTTATTATATTAGTATTAAGGTATTTTAATATTTTATGCGTTTTCATGTAATTAAGGATTTGCCGCCCGGAGATCCTATAAATAGGTCTTTACTGCATGTATCAATCAACCAATGAAATAGTTATAGTCCTTGTCCCCTTATTGTGAGATTTTGGTGGCTCTCTCCTCTAACAAGCAATCTCGCTTAGGCAGCCGCGATTAGGGCTCCGTTGTATCGTCCACCACCATCACCTTCACCTTCAACCACTACTCCGGCCACCGCTTCAAATAAGCACATAACAAAGGGGTTAGGGTGTTTAGGTGTCTTGAGATCATAGTGATTTTGGGCTCTCATTAGAGAGATGGATTTTGAAGAAATCAGTCTCCTTGATCTTGGTTGAAGCTTACTCCAGATTGTATCTTGTGTTCACTTTAATTAATCAATATTGTTTTTTTCTTGTTCGTGCATCTTCTTTATTCATAACATTGGTCTGACCTGCTCCCCCGTCCACGTGTTCCAAGTCGTCGGGGGTCGAGCCACGATAGACACCCCACCCCAACGTCGTTGAACGCCACCTCGACGACTAGGACATCATTTGTATGTCCCTTCACGCAAATCTCCAAAGTCTCGTAGCTCGTTGGGACCATCCTTCGCCGCCTCCTCTTCATTTACGGACCACCGGAGCGGGCACTCCCTACCTCACGCCCCTACTAACATCCACATCGCAGGAGATTGATCCCAGTGACAACGATACCATCGTTGATGTGAAGTGCCTGATCCTGCTCAAGCTCCCTCAGCTACCAGCCCGACCGTCGATGCAGTTGACGGGGCTAGCCGCTCAATATTGGCGCCCCACATCCGTTCCACAACCGTTGGGCACCACAGCCAGCTCTGTTGTCGCCTCCACCTCAATCGGTGTTGTGTCCCAGACCTGTCTCTCCAGCCAGATGACAACCTCCGCAGACTCACGTGTCAGGCTCATAGGCTCCTCGTCATTGCACCTGTAAACTTCCCAGCGTGCATTGATTCATCTCCCGCCGCATGCATCGTTTCCTCGACTACATTTGATCTCCTCTAGCCGCACGCCCCTCTATTTTTCTTCTTTTCCTTGGAACTCGCAACATCTCCCCCCTCTCCCTGCAGCAGCAGTCCACTTCTTGTTCACACGGGCCCCACAACTCTCCATTTTTCTTTGCCTTTTTTACAACCACTACACACCACCCTCTAGCTACCCAAAATTCTCAACCATACACTCTCACTTTCTTTAATTTTCCTTCATTTTGTCACATCCACTTTTTTGTTCTTTTCTTTATTTTTCCTCTTCCCATGACAAACAAGTAGTTGTCACCTCCTCTTGGAATGGATTTTTTTGCTTTCTTCGGCTATCTCCTCTTTCAGTTTTATTTTTTATCTTCTCTCCATTTCATCCCGCCAACACAAGTTATACGTCCCTTGCATCCTTAAGGATCCCGACAAAAAATATAAACTCGACCTTGGGGACAAGGTCGATTTTCAACGACAATGGTATGTTACACTCGTACATTCCCCGAAGCGACTACTTCTCATCAGGACCACCGGAGCGCACATATGGAAACCGTCGTGATTATTTTTTGTAATTAACTTGTATTAATTGATTGATTAATATTAATTAGATAAATTAATTACTTAAATGACTTTGTATTTTCTTGTATGGTTACTCTCCCTCATCTATCTAAAGGGGGGTTTGGGTGTCTAGGTATCTTGAGTGTCATAGTGATATTGGGCTCTCTTTGGAGAGAAGGATTTTGGAGGACTCAACCACCTTGATCTTGGCCGGAGCTTATTGATGATTGTATCTTGTGTTCTTATTGTCTGTGCATCTTCTCTATTCGTAACAGTGGCTAACAATGATGACCTGTCATAGGTGTTAGCAGCTTGTGTCGGTACCAAGGAGGATCGTGTGGAGGTGGGTGGAGTTTATAATTACTAATTATGATTCATTTTTAATTAATTTGATTAAGTGGCATTTAATGACAAAAAAAACAAAACTTGTAGATATTTAACGAAGGCCAGAGCTTGTCCTTTTCCGCATGTCATGAGTTCTATACAAATTTTGAAATAGTATAATTCATAGTAATTAAAAAAACATTACATGGAGAAAAGCATTATCACATTATTCCAAATTAGTCATTTTGATGAACAAAGAACAATGAGAACCTTTAAGATGGAGAAAAACATGATCACACCAAATTTAAGTTAGGCAGGAGTATTCCACGTGATTTGTATCTTATTTTCTACTTCTAGTGTAATGAATTTTCCCATTTCGTAACATTGGTCTGACTTGTCATGTCATTAATTATTTTCTTGGTTACCACCCACAATCCACAATTATCTCACGAGATCCCCTTTCCCACGCATCCAACTACATCGACCTGAAGCAGACCATGTGCTCTGAAGTCCAACGCACAACAAGAAAATACCCAAAGGGAATGGAAACAGCAACTCACTATGGCTCTTGGCTTAGACAATGTCCTAGGAGTAGGGGAGATCAGAGCAACACGGAACGCCTTGAGGACGACGGCGAAAATTTTCTGGCGAAACCCGACTTCTATTATCCATCTCGTTAAAGATTCGATCTGACTGAACGAAGAAGGATGGAACTTGACTTGTCCTTTTCGCTCTTTTTCACTCCACGAAAAGGGGAGCACAGAATAAAAGAAAGCATTGTATGTCATCGTAGAACCTAGGACTTTCCAGAGCTCAAGGGATTGGAGAGAGAGGACCCTACAAGTTTTGAATTCGTCGTCAAGGAAATCACACAAAAGGAAGAGAGCGTCAACAAGCCAAAGGGATAAGTAAGGGGTTGAAAAGCCCTTCAATTCTTGTCATCCCAGTCAATGGCCCGCCACCGTCTATGTTCCACGCTCTAACAATTAAGCGGATCCAGTGTCCTAACTCCGCCATCCCCACTAACAGCTTTGTATGCTCCTTCTGACTCCATGTGACTTCTTTCTAAAGCCTCATATGACCAATGTCGCCTCCGTCTTGGGATCCCCAAGTAAGTCATTTCTCAAGGATGTCGCTACTGTCGGATTGACTCATCCAACCCTACACCACCTAAACATTATAACGTTCGACATTACCAGCCCAATGGGTTGGATTGCACGAACAGAATAGTACTTTGTCATATACCATATAGAAATGGCACAAAAGATCTCCACTACCCTCATCGGCATAGAAGGGTTCACGCTCCACTAAGTTCTTTACCTCCGCCCGTTTTTTTCCAAATCACATGTGGGAGACTCTCACGAAGGCCCTCGGATAGCTTTACAATCATCGCTACTCTGTCAATGTGATCGAACGATTGACAGGGTGCGCCAGACGGGATCCTTCGACTCCTATGTGGACGAATTCATCGAACATGTCACACGCTTTCTGGTCTTCCACCTGACAATTACTTGGCTACTGTGTATATGGCATATAGCCACATGTCTGAGGTCACCTCAGCACCCCCCATCCAACATCAACCAAGCCCTCGACTTTTCTCTACTCGCGAAAGCCGAATTCAATGCGAACTCAATGAAATGCCACTCTACCTTCACTCCCAAGCCTCACCTCACCATCCATACTTCGGCCATAGTCCTAACCCGCCAACATCACAACCCCCTCTATCATGACCACCTACCATCCCTCCATGTAACAAATATCCCACCTTCATTCAATGTCTATCCAACCAGGGGTATCATGACCTTTGGAGTGAGGACTATGGGGCTTTGCTTCCATTGCAAGCAGCCTTACTCTCCAACTGATTAGTGACATATGAAGGAGTTTTGCGCTATCATCGGAGATAAATTGAATGGCGTCGGCATAGCTGACTTCAAGGCCTTCAAGATCGAGGATGTGCTATCAGATAAAGCCCTTGAAATATCAATCGAGGCCAATCCACAATTGTAACAATACTAGTTGAATGGCAGAGACTCATCTTTAAGAACAAGGTTGATCAAGCAAGATGTACTGATACGTGCAAGCAGCAATGACTATCCCTTAGGCGTCTTCATCATTTATGTATTTTACTTTATGAGGAATTGTAAGTGGGCTCATTCTCTATATAAGGAGGTGACCCTGGAGTCTTAGGTTACATTTTTTGAATCTGTTAGGTTTGGGATCTCTCAGTTGGAGGACTATAAGGAGGAACCAACCTACGACTGTTACGCACAAGTATTTCTCATAATTTGTTTCTTCTTCTTTTTATTCCAGTCCAATGAAGTTTCCCGTTTCATAATAGAATAGCAACCAAGTAACATATAAATTTCAGCTTGTCTGCAAGTTGTATAGGTATAGCCGTATAGCAGAGACAGAGCATAAATACAGGAATGTGATGCATACAACAATAATGGACTAAATAAAATAAGTAGAAGAAAACTAAAAAAAAGGAAAAGCAGGATTCATCTAAATGCAGAAAAATTTCAAAGAAAAACAGCAGCCATACCAAATCATTATTGCACCTTTCAAGATCCAAAACCTTGATCGCAACCTCCTCATTCAGGGGAATGCATAATGCCCTATACACTGTTGCACTAACACCTTCACCCACTTCCTCAAATAACTGATAATCCTTAGCACTAGCAGGAAATCTCTTCTCAATTTCATGTCCCATTGTTTCTTTTATACATTGAAAACCCCATGCGCTTCTAAGAATTTAAAGTTTCCCTGGACATATTGAATATTAGCACTTTCTCATAAACCAGATAAAGGAAGTAGTCTACTGAAACTTCAAAATTAACTTTTCAAACAGGATCTCATAAAATTTCTTCAACTGAGTTAAACTGTGAAATATAATGTGTTGAAATGTGGCATCCGTAAGTTCTTTGAGAAGCAACTGGGATTCTGAGAAATCAAAGCTAAAATAAGCCAGGGAATGATAATTAAAATAGATGGTTTGCTGTTAACATAAAATTATACACATACCAAAGCACTAGCAGATCGACGGCAGCATGGATTTCATTGGCTCAAGAAAATTCTCATTTAACCAGCTTATAGAACCATCTTTCAAAAAAGCAGGATGGCCATTATCAGGCGACAGAAGATATAGTATACCTGATGCCTATTAAATCAAACCACCAAAGGTCAAAAACCATTAAAAGGGTCAAAACCATTAAAAGGAAAAAATATTGAAGAAGCAACCAGTTGCAAATTAATTTTGATTGCTACTGGATATTCAGCATTCCATCATTAAAGATTACTAAGAGCACCAACATGACAATGTATCATCTGAAGCATAAAACATTTCCATGCATTACATCAGAGGGCGGTCAGTATATACTGTTGGAGTTTACGCATTAATTGGTTTTATATTTTGTTCTATGTATTAGAGTTCTCTAGGAATGTGTCTATGGGTTTAGTCCTGTTGTGTGAAGAAGATTAGATTCAATTGCAAAATAAGGAGCTCAAATCCCCTATATATAGAGAGGCGGATTGGGATAATACAATATTACACAATACATAAAATACGCCGTTCATAAGAATAATAATACATATTGTAACACTGCCCCTCAAGTTGGTCGTGAGATGTTAGTCATGCCCAACTTGTCAACAATTCTTCCAAAGGTACTCTCACTCAGTTCTTTTGTGAGTATATCAGCAAGCTGTCTATCAGAGGGAACAAAAGGAGTATAAACAACTCTCCTTTCAATGTTTTCTTTGATGAAATGACGATCTACTTCAATGTGCTTAGTTCGATCGTGTTGGACCGGGTTATGGGCGATGTTGATAGCAGTCTTGTTATCGCAATACAGCCGAATGGGCTTCTCTTCTGAGATACCCAGATCACTTAGGAAAGAGCGTAACCAAAGACCTTCACAAACTCCATGTGTCATAGCTCGAAACTCTGTTTCAGCGCTCGACCTTACCACAACATGTTGTTTTTTACTTTCCCAAGTAACAAGATTCTCACCAACAAGGGAACAGTACCCTGAGGTGGATCGTCGATCATCGACTGCACCAGCCCAATCAGCAACGGTGTAGACTTCAATTTATAGAGTTGAATTTGGGGAAAACAATATCCCACTTTCAGGTAAGGACTTAAGGTACCTAAGAATCCTGTAAGCAGCATCTGCATGGCAAGTCTTCGGAGCATGCATGAACTAGCTGACAACACTTACAGAAGCAATATCCGAACGAGTATGGGCCGGATAGATCAATCTTCCTACCAATCTTTGAAATTCAGGAACATTTTCAATCTCCTTTCCATCATCACGACCCATCATTTGGTTCGCTTCAATTGGAGTATGAGCTGGTCTAAAACCACTCATCCTAGTCTTCTCAAGCGGGTGGAGAGTGTACTTCCTTTGAGAGATGAAAATTCCATGTTTGGATCTTGTCACTTCAATACCCAGAAAATATTTTAGAACGCCCAAGTCCTTGACCTCGAACTCAGACGCCAATTTTAGTTTTAGGAGCTTGATCTCTTTCGCGTCATCGCTTGTTATAACCATTCTTGTCATGGCGTCCAGGCGCCTAATTATAAATAAGGCGTTGGGCGTCTTATTTTTTAAAAAAAAATATGGGAACAGACAACAGTTTAGACAGTGGTTTATATATAAGCCGTTGTCTATTATACTCTGAACCCTAGAATAGACATTGGTTGTAAAAAAATCGATGTCTATTCTAACATGAACCCTAGAATAGACATCGATTTATATGTAAACCGCTGTTTATTCTACTCTGAACCTTAAAATAGACAGCGGTCTATATATAAACGTTGTCTATTCTACCATGAACCCTAAAATAGACAGCGGATTATATATAAACCGTTATCTATTTTATCCTGAACCCTATAATAGACAGCGGCTGTTGTAAAAACCGATATCTATTCTATCTATTTTAAACCGTGAGCCATAAATTTTAGTTTTTACCTCGACTTTTTGGTTCTTACAGTCGTTGCTCTGTGCGAAAAACCCTAAAGGTGATTTTGTGAAAGTTTATGCTCTCCTTTGCTTCGATTTGACGATTTTTCTTCGACATATCTCATATTCTCATTTAGGTATATTATTTTTTTCATTTTCTCAGTTTTGAGCTCTTTAGTAGTAGTATAAACATTGTGTAGCAGACAGAAACTTAATATATTTGCTTTGGTAATGTCTTTGTTTTGGTCATGCTAAATGTATATAAAAACCACAATATGCTTTTTTGTATTTGATGGCCTAAAAACACACTAACTCTATATATTTGCATAATTGTTGTATTTTAACTCTTATTGTACATGTCTAACCACCTGACTCTATCAATCTATTTTAGCATTTAGCACTAATATATATACTTATATGTGTGATTGTGCGGTAGTACTTCAATATCATTGCGGTTTTTTATGAATTTTGTTTAGAGTTTTTGGATGGTTTGGGGTTTTTTTAGGGTTTTTTTAGGGTTTTTTTATTACAGGAAAATGGTTGATAAAAGATTTTCATCAAAGTCAACAAAAGGCTTCACTAAAATAAATGAATTTAATAAGCTTAGTGATGCGGCACAGGCGTCACACCTGCCCGCCACCCTGAAGTCCCACCAGGGGGCCCACCTAGAGTCAGCACCAGGCGGCTTTCATCAGAGTCGTGGCCCGTACACCCCAACCAACTCTCCTCCATGGAGTCACCACCATGCGGCAGGTTGTTGAGGCCGGGGCTCGATCCCCAGACCTCCTAAATAAGAGGCCTTCACCGGCGCTCTCACACCAACTGATCCGTGGCTCAGTTGGTGATGAGAGCGTTAGTGAAGGCCTCTTATCTAGGAGGTCTGGGGATCGAGCCCCGGCCTCAACAACCTGCCGCATGGTGGTGACTCCATGGCGGAGAGTTGGTTGGGGTGTACAGGTCGTGGCCCTAATGAAATTCGCATGGTGCTGACTCAAGTTGGGCCCCCTGGTAGGACTCCAGGGTGGCGGGCAGGGGTGACGCCTGTGCCGCATCATAAAAGTACACTTTTATGATGCAGGACGGACGTCACACACGCCTGCCACCCTGGACTCTGACGTCGCACCATGGCGGCTTTATCAGGCTCGCGGGCCGTACACCCCAACCCATCCCCGGCCCCACAACAGAGCCGATAGGTTGTTGAGGTCAGGGCTCAATCCCCCGACCTCCTTGATAAAGAGCTTTCCTTGATCAGTTGGTGATGGGAGCTTGCAGGAAAGCTCTTTATCAAGGAGGTCAGGGGGCTCGAGCCCTGTCCTCAACAACCTATCGGTTCTGTTGTGGGGTCGGGGATGGGTTGGGGTGTACGGCCCGCGGGCCTGATAAAGTCGTCATGGTGCGACGTCAGACTCCAGGGTGGCAGGCGGGTGTGACGTCCGTCCTGCATCATAAAAGTGCACTTTTATGATGCGGCACAGGAGTCACACCTGCCCGCCACCCTGGAGTCCCACTAGGGGGGCCCACCTGGAGTCAGCACCAGGCGGCTTTCATCAGGGCCGCAGCCCGTACAACCCAACCAACTCTCCGTCATGGAGTCACCACCATGCGGCAGGTTGTTGAGGCCGGGGCTCGATCCCCAAACCTTCTAGATAAAAGGCCCTCACTGTCACCCTCATCACCAACTGAGCCGCGGCCCCGACCTCAACAACCTGTCGCAAGGTGGTGACTCCATGACGGAGAGTTGGTTTGGGTGTACGGGTCGCGGCCCTGATGAAAGCCGTCTAGTGTTGACTACAGGTGGGCTCCCTGGTGGGACTCCATGATGGCGGGCAAGTGTGACGCCTGTGTCGCATCACTTAGGCTAGAAGGGAAGAAGCTTATTATTTTTGTGAGTGATAATGACCGTATTATTCCCGGAACTAAAACAAATAAATTGTTGAGTTTTATGGGTTTTCTTATGAGGTGTTATGTGTCAATTACATATGCTGCATGAAAGGAAGTTGATATATAATTTAAAGATCAAATATGGACAGAATTAAATGTACGTAACTTTGTTATTAGCGATTACATAACTGTCTTATTTTAGTTAATTTTTAATTAATATTTTCTATTATTTTCAAAATTATTTTGATAATATTGATGGTCTTCGCAATGCATTAATAGAAAACATGAGTGAAAGTTGGAGTACTTGGAAATTCAATTTTTTTATCACTTTTGTAAAGGATGTTGATTTGGAGCATCGATACAATATTCCTGTTACGTATAACTTTATTAATCCTGAAGACTGGAGGGTTTTTGTCAACCATTACACCACTCCAGAATATATAGTTATGTGTTCTTATTAAATTCATTGTTTTATATCATTTATTAACTTTGTAACTTATAAGAAATCTAAGTATTAATAAATATTTATTTGTGTAGCAGAAAAATAAGTTTAATACAGATAGAGCAAAAGCACAGAAGACTTTTCATACTATTTCTAGAATGGGTTATTCTGGATTAAAAAAAATGGTAATAGTTCTCTACTTCTCTCTCCTATTTTTTATTTTTAAAATACGTTTTTTCAATAATTTAAATGATAATTTATTTTCATTTTATTGTCAAGGTTAAACAAGATGCAACTACACCAATTTCATGTACGGAGTTATGGAAAGTCGGTTATAAAAGAAAGACCGGTGAATACATGAATAAAGATGCAGCTGAGTTGGCATCTAAAATTGTAAGTGTAAATGTATCATTTCATCATTTGTAAATTATCAATAGTAATATTGTTTGTGAAGTATAATTTTTTATCGGCAATTCTGCATTAATATTTATTACTTTTGTTTAGGATGAATTGTCGAGTCAAGAGTCTCAGAGTGCTGAAACAGTATCACAGTGAAGAAATGACATCTTTGCATCTGTTTTAGGCAAAGAACATCTGGGCAGAATTAGAGTTGGTGGAAGTTTTTCACCATTAAAAGTTTTATCAAGAATAATAGGCGAATCGAGAGAAGATCAGTAGTTTGTATTGAAGATGTGGAAACTAAAGTCCAAGAAAGATTGAGTCAGCAACAAAAATTATAGAGCCAACAACAACAAGAGCATCAAGCCTATATAAGCCAATAACAACAAGAGCATTAAGCTAATATAAGACAACTACGACAAGAGCATTAAGTTTATGTCAGTCAACAACACAAGCGCATCAAGCAGAGATGAGTAGTATGAAAAATCAAATTAAAGAAGTTATGTGCATGTTTAGTGTTGGAATTGGAATAGTTATGTCCACAAGGGTTGCACTTGCACGTGAAGCTTCTCAAGACATATCTCGGGTATTATTAATTATTATGTTTAATTCTTTATACTTTTATAAAATGTCATGTTTTTTTTTTTTGAGCAGTTAATAAATTTTTTTTTTTTGGTTTGTCAGTCGGAGCCTGAATTCATGTCATATGAACCTGAGACATCGCATGAGCGTTTACCTTCTATGGTATTATAATTAATATTTTTAACTTTTATGTAATCATTGAATTCAATATTGATGTCCAAATTACAATTTTTTTATTTTCACATAATACAAATGAATCTATTATTGTGTTACCCAGTTTCATAACTATGTTGCAGAAAGAAAAATAAAATAAAAATTCTGGTATTAGATCCAAGATTATTTGAAATTATTGAATCAACAAGTGTATACTTTGAAATTTAGGAGTTATACGATTTTTTATATATAGAAAAAGTTGGAGTTAACATTATATTATCATATATTGCGTGAGTACAGAGTATCAAATATTACAAAATTATGATTTTTTATTAATATATAAATTGATTTTGAATTTATTTTTTTTTTTTGCAGGTACATAGATTCAAGATTAAAGAAACTTACACACAATAAAAGAGTATATTTTTATAATCTCACAGTTATTTTTATTTTTGATGATAAGTATGTCAAGGAACATTAAAAATCACGAGCTGAGATCTAAAAATCAGACTTACTTAACTCCAATCGGATTCTTTAGTATTTTTGTCCTACATTAATTGTAAGTATGAAGTATCAATGATTATTGTTATTTTTTATTCTAACTAAGTTATTAATTATTTCATTTATTTCACAGAAAATATTAGATGTTGGTTATTATTAATTACAATAATAACACATTTTATTGGCTTGATCTCTAAATCTTGACATTCATGATGATATTAAAAATGTTATTGCAAAGTAAGTTTATTAATTAGTTATTTTCCTATTTGAAATTCAGATTTGTCTATAATCTAATTTTTTTTATATTTTATAAAATGCATTTAAGGGTTTGACAAATGATTGGCATACCAGTTTTCACAAACCAAAGATTTTTAAGTAGAAGTCGGTAAGCTATATCCTATATGAGTATATGTATTGTAATTTTTTTAATATTTAAAAATTTGTAATTAAAATACTTACCAATTTTTTATTTTTTTGTCCCCAAAACAATCAAATAATATTCAATGTGAGTATTGTATCATGCGCTACATGATTGACATAGTTGATGCTCTTATAATTATGTCAATATCATCATTGATAAGTTAAGTACATGTAGATTGATAAATGATAATAATTATGTTGAATTGATTTTAACAAATATTTTTTTATTGCAGATTTATGATGGAGTGACGCAATTTTTGTAGGAGAAAATTGATAATATTTGAAATAAAATTTGTGATTATATAATCATTAATTGTGCTACATGATTCATGATTGATAAATATATTTTTTTATTGCAGATCTATTTATGTAACATATTGAGTAACTTGACTTACTTCATACTTATGTAGAAGTAGAATAAATGAACATGTTCTTTAAATGGTCTTGTAAATGAGCATAATCTTTCATTTTTTATACTTCAAATGATCTTTAAATTGTTAAATGCGTAGAATAATTGCAGACTGCAGTTTATTTGATAATTCTACATTTTTATACCACTTGTGATGATTTATTTACCTTAAGAATAACTAGTTATTTCATTTGTTCGACCTAACTCTGCATTACATAGGTCTTGTTTGTAAAAAATGGAAGATCAAAATAATAACGGTCATACTTCATCCATTGATAACAATGATCTTGATTCAAAACAGATCCTAAAAAAACAAAGTCAAAAGATCCTGGATGAAAGTATGGACATTGGCCCGACCTAAAAGATAAAAATAATTTGTGTTTATGGTGATATCAAAAGTTGATATCAAAAGGTGATATCAAAAGTAATCTGTGTGATATATTGATTAAAGGTGATATCAAAAGTTGAAGCAACACTTATGTGACGGATATGGAGATGTATCAAAGTGTTTTAAGATTACTTCTGAAATATCAGCCGAGATGTATTCAGCTTTAAATTATAAAAAAAGGACAATATATATTTGACTGCTGGTGATGATAGTAAGTGTGAACAAGAAATAGAGACAACAAAATCACATAATGTATCTCCGGCATTATCTACAGCTAAATCTTCATTTGTCCCAAGTTTTGGGACAAATGACAAAAAGAGAAAAATAATCCACTTGTCACAAAAAGGGCTCTATGGATGTTCATGTGAGACATGCTTCTGAAGATGCAGTTGATGATAGACGTGTTAAAGGTGTTGCACAAACTATTATTGAGAGATGTTTTAGATCTCCTGAAGAGAAAAATAGAGTTGATAGTTATGTTGTTGATTGGTTCTATATATGTGAAATTTCATTCAATGCTACAAAAACACGAAGTTTTGAAGTAATGCTTGAAGCAGTTGCACAGTATGAGTCTGGTTATAAAGGACCTAGTTATCATGATTTAAGAGTCTCTTTGTTATTGAATAAAAAAGATGAAGTTAAGAAGATGAAGACAAAGTATCAAGCGTACTGGAGGAGATAAGGTTATACTTTTATGTCAGATGATTGGACAGACGGGAAAGTGAGACATTTGATTAATTTCTTAGTCAACTGTCCAGAAGAAAATTATTTTATGGGTCTCGTAGATGCATCCGGACATATTCAAGATGCTACAATGTTATCAGAGGTACTTGGTAGTAAGATTAGAGAGATAGGAGCATATTGCGTTGTTTAGATAAATTTTTTGGTTTCACTAAATTTAAAGTTTAATAATCTACAATTTTCGATATATACACAGTTATGTTGTATGCATGTACTGACTGACAATGCTTCTAATTACAAGTCAGCTGGTAAAATTTTAATGGAGAAAAGACTCATATTATTCTGCACTTCTTGTGCAGCTCATTGCATTGAACTCATGCTAGAAGATATAGGCAAAATACAACAAAACAAAATGGTGATAAGAAAGGCAAGGATGATTACAAATTTTATCTACAAGCACACACGTTTACTTGATACAATAAGGGCTACTATAGGTGGTGATCTAGTGAGGCATTCAGTAATTAGATTAGCAACATCATTATTTACTCTAGAAAGTGTGTTTAAGCATGAGGAGAAATTGAAAAAAAATTTGTGTCGTTTTCGTGAAATGTCGTTAATTCGGCAAAAACTGAACCCGAAAAACAAATTGTTGAAACAATACTTTCAACTGTTTTTTGGAATATATAAGTTTGTAATTTCTTCCATTTTCACATCTTTCTTGTAATCGTGTTTGTAGACGACGATTATGTTGGATGTATACAAGATCAGTAAGCCTTTGGTGCTTTAATCTATTTTTTTCTTTGTATGAATCTGAATTAAGATAATTGCAAACTTATTAATAGATATAAAAATAATAAATTTTATATTGCGCTGACAACTAGAAAAAGAACAACATAATCCAAGTATGTGCAATGCTACCTTCGTAAGGTCAACATTTGGTCCTTTATATGCACCCCACCAATCCACTATTTATTTAAGATAAATATAAATTATTTAACATATAAATAATTTAAGATGGTTCATTGTCTAATAGCATAGATTTTTCAAAACTATTTTAAGATGCTTTATAATTAGTACCTTGATCTGCAATTTTGTTTTGCAATTCTTGATCGGACAATATTCTTGCAATAACATCAATAAAAGCATCTTAAAATTTCTGAGCATCATTATTATGTTTTTTCTCGTATTTAAAATATTTGCTTGGATTTAAAAATAAATCTGTCCTATATAATGTTTTCTTCATTTGATTTGTCAACATATTTTCAACAATCTCAATATTTTTTTAAAATAATCTTTTTTTATTATCAAAATATTATTTGATCTTTTTTTAGCTTCTTCCATTGTCATATATACTTCAGGTATAACTGGCATTTCATCTTCATCTACTAATCGCAAAATGACAACCAGTGGTTTTCCCCCTTTTAGACAATCTTTTATTCTATTCCAAAAAATTATTGAAAGTATTGTTTCAACAACTTATTTTTTGGCTTTATTTTTTGTCAAATTAGTGGCATTTCACGAATGTGACACAAAAAATAATTTCAGTTTCTCCACATGTTTAAGCACACTTTGTAGAGTAAGGAATGATGTTGCAAATCTAGTCATGGAATGTCTCACTAGATCATCACTTATAGTAGTTCTTACTGCATCAAGTAAACGAGTGTGTCTGTATATGAAATTTGTAATCATCCTTACATTTCTTATCACCATTTTGTTTTGTTGTAGCTTATTTCTGTCATTTAGCATGAAATCAATGCAATGAGCTGCACAAGAAGTCCAGAATAATGTGGGTCTTTTTTCCATTAAAATTTTATCAGTTGTCTTGTAATTTGAAGCATTGTCAGACATCACGTGCGTACAACATAATTTGTATATATCGAAAATTGTAGATTATTAAACTTGAAATATAAAATTAGAAAAATCAAAAACTTTATCTGAACAATGCACTCTGCTCCTATCTCTCTAATCTTATTATCAGCAACTTTGATGACATTGTAGCATCTTGAATATGACCAGATGCATCAACGGAACCCATAAAATAGGTTCCTTCTGGACAGTTGATAAGGTAATTGATCAAATGTCTCCCTCTCCTGTCCGTCCAACCATCTGACATAAAAGTGCAACTATATCTCTTTCAGTACGATTGATATTTTGTATTCATCTCCTTAACTTTATATTTTTTATTCAATAACAAAGAGACTCTTAAATCATGATAACTAGGGTCATTATAATCATGCCCATACTGTCCAACTGCCTCAAACATTACTTCAAAATTTCGTGTATTTACAGCAATGAATGGAATTTCACATTCATAGAATCAATCAGCAACATAACTATCAACTTTTTTTTCCTTTTCAGTAGATCTAAAACATCTATCAATAGTAGTTTATGCAGCACCTTAAACACGTCTATTATCAACTACATCTTCAGGAGCACGTCTCACATGAGCATTCATATGACCTCTTTTTTATGGTAAGTGAATTACTTTTCTTTTTTTGGCACTTGTCTCAGAACTTGGGACAAATGAAGATTTAGTTGTAGATGTCGGGGATACATTATGTGATCTTGTTGGCTCTCTTTCTTGTTCACTCTCATTATCATCATCAGCAGTCAAATGCACATTGTCATTTTTATCATTTAAAGTTGAATACATCTCAGTTGTTATTTCAGAAATAGTCTTAAAATACTTTGATACATATACAGATCCGGTATATAAGTGTTGTTTCAACTTTTTGATACCACATTTAATCAATCTATCGCACAAATTACATTTAACTGTATTTTTATCATTTAGATCGGGTCAATATCCATACTTTCATTCATGATCTTTTGACTTTATTTTTCTTTTAGGATCTGTTTTTGGATCAAGATCATTGTTATCAATTGATGGAGTAAGGCTGTTGTTATTTTAGTCGTACATCTTTCACAAACAAGAACTATAAAATGCAGAGTTAAGTCGGGTCAATGAAATAATCAGTTATTATTAAGCTAAAGAAATCATCACATGAGATATAAAAGTGTAGAACTATCAAATGAACTGCAGTCTGCAATTATTCTAGACATTGAACAATTTAAAGATCATTTAAAGTACAAAGAATTAAAAACTATGTTCATTTACAAGACCATTTAAAAAACATGTTCATTTATTCTACTTTTACATAAATATGAAGTAAGTTACACAATGTGTTACATAAATAGATCTGTAATAAAATATATATATTTGTCAATCATGAATCAAGTAGTATAATTAGTGATTATATAATCACAAATCTTATTTCAAATATTATTAATTTTCTCTTGCAAAAATTGTGTCACTTCATCATAAATTTGGAATAAAAAAATATTTGTTAGAATTAATTCAATATAATTATTATCATTTACCAATCTACATGCATTTAACTTACCAATGATAGCATTGACATAAGTCTAAGAGCATCAACTATGTCAATCATGTAGCACATGATATAATACTCACATTGAATATTATCTGATTGTTTTACGAACTAAAAAAATAAATTATTGTTAAGTATTTTAATTACAAATTTTTAAATATTAAAAAAATTACAATACATATACTCATATAGGTTATAGCTTATCGGCTTCCACTTTAAAAACTTTGGTGTGTGAAATTTGTTATGCCGATATTTTGTAAAACTCTTAATGCACTTTATAAAATATAAAAAAATAAATTATCGTCAAATCTAAATTTAAAATAGAAAAATAACTAATTAATAAACTTAATTTATAATGACATTTTTAGTATCATCACGAATGTCAAAATTTAGGGAATCAAGCCAATAAACTGTATTATTATTGTAATCAATAATAGTCAACATCCAATATTCTCTGTGAAACAAATGGAATAATTAATAATTTAATTATAATAAAAAATAATAATATTCATTGATATTTCATACTTACAATCTATGATAGGGCAAATATAATAAAGAATCTAATTGTATTTGACTCAGCCTGATTTTTATATTTTCAACTCGTGATTTTGAATGTTTCTTGACATACTTATCATCAAAAGCAGAAATAAATGCGAGATTATGAAAATATATACTTCTATTGTATGTAATTTTTTAATTGTGAATTTATGTACCTGAAAAAAACATGTAAATTTAAAATCAATTTATATATTAATAAACAGTCATAATTTTGTAATGTTTGATACTCATTACTCACCCAATACATGTTAATATGATGTTAACTTCAACTTTTTTCATATATAGAAAATCGTAAAACTGAAATTATAAATTATGTACTTGTTGATTCAACAGTCTCAAATATTGTTTGATCTAATACCAGAGATATTATTTTTTTTTCTTTTTTCATCATAGTTATGAAACTGGGTAACATAACAATAGATTCATTTGTATTTTGTGAAAATAAAAAATTAGTATTTTAGATATCAATATTGAATTCAATGATTACATAAAAGTCAAAAATATTAATTATAATATCGGAGAAAGTAAACGTTCATGTGATGTCTCAGGTTCATATGATCTGAATTCAGGTTCTGGCTGACAAACCAAAAATAATTAAAAAATTATGTATTATCTGCTCAACAAAAAGAGAACATGACATTTCATAAAAGTATAAATAATTAAACATAATAATTAATAATACTGAGATTTGTCTTGAAAAGTTTCATATGCAAGTGTAACCCTTGTGTACACAACTGTTCCAGTTCCAGCACTAAACATGTGCATAAGTTTATTCAATTTGATTCTTCATACTATTCATCTCTGATTGATGCGCATGTTGTTGTTGGCTTACATAGGCTTGATGCTCTTATTGTTGTTGGCTTATATAGGCTTGATACTCTTGTTGTTGTTGGCTTATATAGACTTAATACATTTGTTGTTGTTGGCTTAATAATTTTTATTGTTGTCTCAATCTTTCTAGCACTATAGCTTTCACATCTTCAATACGAGCTACTGATCTACTCTCACTTCGCCTATCATTTTTGAAAAAACTTTTAATGGTGGAAAACTTGTCACCAGCCCTGACACTGCCTGAATGTTCTTTGTCTAAATCAAATACAAGGAAGTCATCTCTTCCCTGTGACATTGTTTCAGCACTCTGGGACTCTGGCTCGACAATTCATCATAAGCAAAAGTAATAAATATTAATGCAGAATTGCTGATAACAAATTATATTTCACAAGCAATATTATTATTGATAATTTACAAATTATGAAATGATACATTTACACTTACAATTTTACATGTCAACTCATCTGCATCTTTATTAATGTATTCACCAGTCTTTCTTTTATGACCGGCTTTCTATAACTCCGCACGTGAAATTAGTGCAGTTACACCTTGTTCAATCTTGACAATAAAAGGAAAATAAATTATCATCTAAATTATTTAGAAAACTAATTTTTAAAATAAAAAACACGAGAGAGAAGTAGAGAACTAATACCATTTTTTCTAATCTAGAATAATTCATTGTGGAAGTAGTATGAAAAGCCTTCGGTACTTTTGCTCTCTCTGTATTAACTTTATTTTTCTCTTACACAAATAAATATTTGTTAATACTTAGATTGCTTATAAATTATAAAGTTAATAAATGATATAAAACATTAAATTTAACAAAAACACATAACCATATATTCCGGAGTTGTGCGATGGTCGACAAAAACTCTCTAGTTTTCAGGAGTAATAAAGTTATACTTGACAGAAACATTGTATCGATGCTCTAAATCAACATCATTTACATACGTGATAAAAAGTTTGGATTTTCAAGACCTCCAACTTTCACCCATGTTTTTCATTAATGTATTGCGAAAATCATCAATATTATCAAAATAAATCTAAAAATAATAGACAGTATTAATTAAAAATTAACTAAAATAACACAGTTATATAATCACTAATAACAAAGTTACGTACATTTAATTCTGTCTATATTTGAACTTTAAGTTGTTTATCAATTTCCTTCCATGCAATATATGTAATTGGCACATAACACCTCACAAGAGAACTCATAAAACTCATCAATTTATTTGTTTCAGGTCCGGGAATAATGCAGTCATCATCACTCACAGAAATAATAAGTTTCTTCCCCTCTAGCCTAAGCTTATTCAATTCATTCATTTTAGTGAAACCTCTTGTTGACTTTAATGAAGATCTTTTATTAACTATTTTCCTGCAATAAGAAAACCCTAAAAAAACTAAACCATCCAAAAACCCTAAACAAAATTCAAAAAAACCGTAATGATATTGAGGTACTATCACACAATCACACATAAATATATATGTTAGTGTTAAATGCTAATATAGATCTATAGAGTTAGGTGGTTTAGACATGTATAATAAGGGTTAAAATTCAACAATTAGACAAATATGTAGAGTACGTGTGTTTTTACGCTATCAAATACAAAATACACATTTTGTTATGTATATACATTTAGCATAGTCAAAACAAAAACATTACCAAAGCAAATATATTAAGTTGTTGTCTGCTACACAATGTTTATACTACTAAAAATAATAATAAAGACATTACCAAAGAGCTCAAAGCTGAGAAAATAAAGAAATAATATACCTAAATGAGAATATGAGATATGTCGAAGAAGAATTGTGAAATCGAAACAAAGAAAAGCTGAAACTTTCATAAAATCGCATTTAGGATTTTTCGCACAGAGCAGCGACTGTAAGAACCTAAAAGTCGATACCCTTTTATCTTTTACTTCTCCCAGTACTCAAAGTGATACCATTTTATCTTTAATGCATTCTTATATCGGGGGACCATATAAGATCCCTAATATTTTTGGTTATCGCTATGTTGTAATATTTATTGATGATTATTCACGGGTTACATGATTGTACTTCATGATCGTACCGAACTCACCTCCACGTTTCGTATGTTTCTTACGGAAACTCGTACCCAGTTTTCAACGAGTGTAAAAATTCTCTGAACTGATAATGCTAGAGAGTATACTGGCCGCACCTTATCTAATCTGTGGCCAGTTTGGTATTATTCATCAGACTTCGTGTGTCTATACTTCTCAACAAAATGGCATAGCGGAACGGAAAAATCGCAATCTCATTGATGTTGCCAGATCTCTCATGATCCAAATGCAGGTTTCTCCTCTCTACTGGAACTTTGCGGTTTTCACTGCTTGTCACCTCATCAATCGCATGTCCTCGTCCATCCTCCACTTTGTAGCTCCCGTCACTCTCCTCTACCCATCCAAGACACTCTTCTTTCTTAGCCCTCGTGTGTTTGGATGTACATGTTATGTCTATCACCTTGGTCCTTCATCTGACAAGTTAGCCCCTCATGCTACCAAAGTTATGTTTGTCAGGTACTCTTGCACTCAGAAGGGGTATGTCTGTTATTACCCTACCACCGGGAAGGTGATTGTCTCTGCTGATGTCTCCTTCAATGAAGAACCATATCACATCAGTCTTACTGATCCTCTTATTCCTCCTTCGCTACCTCGGCCCACAATTCCAGTTACGTCCCCACTTCCACCGCTTCTACCTACTCCCTCTCTGCTTCCAATTCCTACACCACCACCTGTCCCCTCCAAACCTCATATCATTTAGGTTTACACTTGTCGTCCTTCGCATCCAGATGCCCTGCAGCAGCTTCCCTCTACCGGTGTATCCACGCGGCTTGTTGATTCGGCATCGCCTTCGACGGCTCATCCCTTGGCCAATTATGTCATTTACATCGGCTCTCTCCACCTCTCCATATATTTGTTCTCTCTCTCCTCTATTTCTATATCTAACTATGTGCAGGAAGCTCTCCAGTATTCAGGGTGGCGTGCAGCCATGGATGAAGAAATGACTGCATTATCGGGTAATCAGACTTGGGAACTGGTCCCTCTTCCTCCTGGCCAAAGTTGTGTCAGTTCAAATGGATCTTTACAATCAAGCATGCGGCGGATGGGACAGTTGATCACTTGAAGGCTCGACTTGTGGCACGGGGTTTTATTCAACAATATGGCCTTGATTATGATGAAACATTTTCCCATGTCGCCAAATTAAATTCGGTTCGGGTTCTGCTCTTCTTAGTTGTTCATCGTCAGTGGCCTCTCCATCAGCTGGACGTAAAAATTGTCTTTTGAATGGTGATCTTCTAGAGAATGTTTACATGAATCAACCGCTCAGGTTTGAGACCACGGTGGAGTCTCGTGTATGTTTGCTTCGAAAATTTATCTATGTTCTCAAACAGTCTCCTCGGGCGTGGTTTGAAAAATTCAGCAAGGCATTTCGTGAGGTTGGTTTCACGCGAAGCTCCACAGATTTCTCTCTTTTCACTCGTCACCAATCAACCAGGACTGTAATACTACTGGTTTATATGGACGATATTTTGATCACTGGTGATGACTCCGCTGGGATACAACATGTTAAGCAACATTTAAATTATGTCTTTCAAATAAAAAATCTGGGAAACCTTCGATATTTTCTTGGACTAGAGGTTGTTGGGCGACTTGATGGTCTTGTCTTATCCCAGCGCAAGTATTGCATTGACCTTCTGCAAGATGCTGGCCTCTCCGGGTGCAAACCCGCGGAGACCCCGCTGGAAGTCAATCACAAGCTATGTGCTCAGGGATCTGAGTCTAATTCTCTACTTCCAAATCCGGAATATTATCGGCGTCTCGTGGGAAAACTGATATATCTAACAGTTACAATACCAGATATCTCATTTGTGGTTGGAGTGGTCAGCCTCTTTATGCACACTCCACGTGTTTCCCATCTTCAGGCAGTAGAACGCATTCTCAGATATTTGAAAACTGCTCTTGGACAGGGACTTGTGTATAAACCATCTTCGGAGCATTCTCTTGTTGCTTACTCTGATGCAGATTATGCGGGCTCGCTGGACAACCGACGATCTACAACCGGTTTTTGTACTTTGGAGGAAATATTATCACATGGCGGAGTAAGAAGCAGTTTGTGGTTGCTCGCTCGTCTGCTGAGGCTGAGTATAATGCGATGGCGGCCGTTTTGTCATAACTAACCTGGCTGGAAAGTCTTCTTATGGATTTGGGAGTTGAAATATCCTCACCTACAACTTTTTTTGTGACAGTCAGGCTGCAATCAATATTGCAAAGACTTTTGTGTTCCATGAGCGGACCAAACATATTGAAGTTGACTGTCACTTCGCTCGAGAAAAGGTCCAATCGAAGATGCTAAAGCTTGAGCATGTTCCTGCTTCTGGGCAAGTTGCTAACACTCTTACCAAGGCATTATCTCGGAAGTTGTACCATCAGTTCTTGTCCAAGCTTGGTGCCTACGATTTGTGCGCTCCAGCTTGCGGGGGAGTGTTAGAGAATATGAGGGAAAATGATGTAAAGGCCCATGTATAAGGCTCATCTATAGACCTGCTTCTTCTCTCTTCTATTACTCTCACATCTCTTGTATAGGGTTTTTTTTCCTTCTCTTCTCCTATATATTTGTATTTTCTCCTGTATTTTTAATATGACAAAGTATATATAAGGTTTGGCTCTACGTTTCTACGTTTAAAATAAAATTAGAACTTTGAAAATAAAAGGATTTGTTTAATTTTGAAGAGGATGCCGAACGGCCGAATCAAGGCGTTTGCGCGTAAAACTATTCTTAACGATAAACTTCAGCAAAATCGTTACTCGTTATTCAGAAAATTTCATCGACGCCTGACGGATCGAGTCATAGCGGGATTTGTACATTCACAAGCGTAATCCACAAGCAACAATTTATGAAATAAACGGGAATTTTAGTTGTTAGAACGTTTAGAGAAAGCTCTTAATTATTTAAATGGGTGTGATGAGTCCAATATTTATAGGGCTTTTCGGACTCATCTAGATTTGTTTTCTCGTGTGTGTTGGAAAGAATCCTTGCCTAATATTAGCATTTATTAGTTTCCTTGTTATGTATGCTATATTTGGAAAATATTAGGCGTCATGGGGGTGGCATCATTAAGAGGTTTTGATTTCGGTTTTTATTTCTTTCCTTGTAAAGTTTATGTGTCATTTTTGGCTTCCCTGTAAAGCTCTATTTAAGCAAAGGAATAGCAATAGAAAAAGGCAATTCTGCAGCCCAAAACCATTGTGCTTTCCTGTGAGATTTCCGCAGTCCACCGACTAGGTTCTAACATCTGGTATCAGAGCGTGTTTCGATCGTGACCTGAAAATGACCGGGAAGAAGGCCGACGCGAGCACCTCGAGTGACGGCGCCGTGATCCAAAGGGTGATTCGTGAGGTAGGCAGCGAGAGTAGCTACCCCGTCCTCACCAAGACCAATTACTCCGATTGGGCGCTCCTGATGAAGGTGAAGTTAAGGGCGCGAGCTCTCTGGCATGTCAATGAAGGAGCCGGCGCCGATCCGCAGGAGGAAATGATGGCGCTCGATGCCTTGTGCGGCGCGGTACCACCGGAGATGGTGCCGACGATCGCCAAGAAGGCAACGGCCAAGGAAGCCTGGGACGCAATCGCGACCATGAGAGTCGGGGATGATCGCGTAAAGAAGTCGACGGCGCAGCAGATGCGCCGGAAGTTCGACCTCGCCACGTTCGACGACGGCGAGACCATCGAGGACTATGCACTGCACCTAACCAACATGGTGGCGCACCTCGCCACGCTCGGAGAGAATCTGACGGACGTCGAGATCGTCGCCAAGATCCTCCGTAGCCTGCCGCCCAACTTCAAGCAAATCACGATCGCGATCAAGACACTGCTGGATGTGTCGACCATGACGGTCGCTGAGTTGGTAGGGCGGCTCAAGGAGGCGGAGGAGACGTTCGAGGAAGCACCGACATCGCTGCAGCATGAAGGGAAGTTGTACCTCACGGAGGAGTGGGACGCGCGGCGAAAGAAGCGTGAGGCGGAGAACCACTCCGGCGGAGGTGCCAGAGGTGGCGGCAGCGCAAACAGGGGAGGAGGAAGACGCGGGCGCAGCCGTGGGCGCGGTGGTTCGGGCGGGCCGCCTAATTCAAATCGGTCTACCGGCGATGAGTGCAGACGTTGCGGGAAGATGGGTCATTGGGCCCGTGAATGCTGGTCAAAGCCCAGGCTGGAGCAGGCCCACGTAGCATATGATGAAGAGGAGGCCTCTCTCCTGTTAGTGAAGTCGTCCCCAATCCCAGACACCACACCACCGCAATCCACATTGCCGACCGCATCACCAGTGTCGGCCGCACCGGCGGTTGTTCCGCCGCCAAAAGTCGAACCGGTGCTGCAGGAGCATGAAAATGGCAGATCTGGGGTAGAGTCGATGGGATCTGTCGCCCAGATCGAGATTCGGGAGCAGAAGGTGTTCGCCCACCTTGGAGAGGAGGAGCGGGACGCGGAGACCTGGGTCCTGGACACCGGTGCCACCAACCACATGTCCGGATCCAGGGCCGCCTTCGCAAGGCTGGACACGGAGGTGCTCGGCACCGTGCGGTTCGGCGACGACTCGGTGGCGCGGATCGAGGGCTGGGGCACCGTCGCGTTCGTGTGCAAGAACGGCGAGCTCTGCTCGTTCTCTGGGGTGACTTCATCCCCCGGCTGACGACAAACATCGTCAGCGTCGGCCAGCTCGATGAGGGCGGTTACAAGGTGGACCTCGACGCCGGGGTGATGAGAATCCGCAAGCCCGGTGGACAGCTGCTAGCGAAGGTGACTCGGACGGCAAACCGTCTATACCTGCTGCGCATCAAAGTGGCGCCGCCGTCATGCCTGGCGGTGCGCGGGCGTGGGGACGAGGTGGCGTGGCGCTGGCACGAACGTTTCGGCCACGTCAACATAGCGGCGCTGAGAAAGCTGGCTCGGGAGGAGCTAGTGCGCGACCTGCCGGAGCTTGGGCAGGTCGATCAGCTGTGCGAGGCGTGCCAAGCAGGGAAGCAGAGGCGCACTTCCTTCCCGGCGCAGACAGAGTACCGGGCTCGGCAGCGGTTGGAGTTGGTGCACGGTGACCTGTGCGGGCCCATTACGCCGGCGACGCCCAGAGGAAACAAATATATCTTACTGCTAGTGGACGACCTCAGCAGGTACAAGTGGGTAGCCGTGATTCCTTCAAAGGATCGTGCTACGACTGCCATCAAGGAGATCCAGGCGCGGGCGGAAAGCGAGTCCGGCGTAAAGCTGAAGGCGCTCCGGACCGACCGCGGTGGCGAGTTAACTTCGGCCGGGTTCGCAGAGTACTGCGCGGCTGAGGGCGTGCATCGTCAACACACTGCGCCATACAGCCCGCAGCAGAACGGCGTCGTCGAGCACCGGAACGGCACCGTGGTGGCGACTGCAAGAAGTATGTTAAAGGCAAAGGGCCTGCCCGGTTGGTTCTGGGGTGAGGCAGTAAGCACTGTCGTTTACATACTGAATCGGTGCCCGACGAAGAGCGTGGACGGGATGACACAATTCGAGGCGTGGCACGGGAAGAAACCAGCGGTGCACCACCTCAGGACGTTCGGTTGCATCGCATACGTCCGGAACACGACGCCGAACCTGAAGAAGCTCGACGACCGCGGCCGCAAGATGATCTTCATAGGCTATGAGCGCGGCTCCAAGGCGTACCGCGCGTACGATCCCACTACGAAGCGCGTCCATGTGACATGCGACGTGGTGTTTGAAGAGCAAGCCCAGTGGGACTGGGGCACCGGCGGCAAGGACATCGAGCCAAGCGGCGGCGACGATGTCTTCACGGTCGAGTACGCGACAATGGTGCAGGCAGCGCAAGAGACCGATGATGCTGGAGGAGGTGCACCGGGAGAGCAGTCGCCACTCCCCGGCGCGGTCGTTGGCGAATTGGAGCCCGGCTCACCGGACGGCATCAACGACGACAACCTCGACGCCGACCACGACGATGACGTGCCTCTCCGGTTCCGCGGCGTCAGCGACATCATCGGGCCGGCCTCGCCGCCTGGTTTCGCACCGCGTGCGCTGGTGGTCGAAGAGCTGCACGCGGTGAGTGCCGACGAGCCTGCCTCATTCACCGAGGCTGAGCGCAGCCCCAGCTGGAGAAAAGCGATGATGGAGGAGATAGATTCCATCGAGGAGAATGGCACCTGGTGTCTCGCCGACCTCCCACCCGGTCGCAAGGAGATTGGCGTGAAATGGGTGTTCAAAGTGAAGAGGGATGAGCATGGGGCAGTGTCCAAACACAAGGCGCGCCTCGTGGTGAAGGGCTACGTGCAGCGGCACGGCATCGACTACGACGAAGTGTTCGCCCCGGTGGCCCGACTCGACTCGGTGCGCTTGCTCATTGCACTCGCGGCACACGAGGGGTGGGAGGTACACCACATGGACGTCAAATCGGCGTTCCTAAACGGCGATCTACAGGAGGAGGTCTACGTTGAGCAGCCGGCGGGTTTCATCATCACCGGCAAGGATCACAAGGTGCTCAAACTTCGGAAGGCGTTGTACGGCCTGCATCAAGCTCCGCGCGCCTGGAACGCAAAGCTGGACGATACGCTGTTGTCGCTCGGCTTCAGGAGGAGTTCGTCGGAGTACGCCATCTACGTCAGGCGAAATGGCGACGCTCAGCTAGTAGTCGGGGTCTATGTCGATGACCTTGTGATCACCGGCTCAAGCCCCAGCGACATCAAGGCCTTCAAGAAGGAGATAGTGGCCGCTTTCAAGATGAGCGACCTCGGCCTGCTTCACTACTACCTCGGCATTGAGGTAAAGCAGAGCGCGAGGGGGATCTCTCTGAGTCAAGGCGCCTATGCCGGCAAGATCTTGGAAAGGAGCGGCATTACCGGGTGCAATCCTTGCCAAGTACCCATGGAGACACGCCTGAAGCTGAGCAAGCTTAGCACGAAGCCGTCGGTCGACGCAACAAAATACAGGAGCATTGTGGGGAGCCTCAGGTATCTGGTTAACACTCGCCCGGATCTAGCGTTTGCGGTTGGATATGTTAGCCGGTTCTTGGAGGATCCACGGGAGGACCACCACACCGCGGTAAAGCACATCCTGCGCTATGTGGCAGGGACTCAAAATTGGGGACTCTGGTTCAGCAGGAAGGAGGAGGGTGAAGCCAAGTTGACTGGTTTCAGTGACAGCGATTATGCTGGAGATGTCGATGCCAGCAAGAGCACGACGGGGGTGATCTTCTTCCTCAACAGCAGCCCGATCACTTGGCAGTCCATGAAGCAAAAGGTGGTGGCTCAATCAAGTTGTGAGGCGGAGTACATAGCAGCTGCCAATGCTGCCCGTCAAGCTTTATGGCTCAGTCGGGTGTTGGCAGAAGTGCAGGGAACAACACCGAAGGCACCAATGCTGCGGGTGGACAACCAGTCTGCCATTTCGTTAATCAAGAATCCAGTACTCCATGGACAAAGCAAGCATATTCGAGTAAAGTACCATTTCGTCCGGGAGTCTGCTGAAGAGGGTCTGATCAGTGTGAAATTCATCAGGAGCGAGGAACAACTCAGCGACATCCTCACGAAGCCGCTCGGTAAGACCAAGTTTCATGAACTAAGATCAAAGATCGGCCTCATCAATATTAACAGCAAGCACGGCAAGGCTTAGGAGGAGAATGTTGGAAAGAATCATTGCCTAATATTAGCGTTTATTAGTTTCCTTGTTATGTATGCTATATTTGGAAAATATTAGGTGTCATGGGGGTGGCCTCATTAAGAGGTTTTGATTTCGGTTTTTATTTCTTTCCTTGTAAAGTTTGTGTCATTTTTGTCTTCCCTGTAAAGCTCTATTTAAGCAAAGGAATAGCAATAGAAAAAGGCAATTCTGCAGCCCAAAACCATTGTGCTTTCCTGTGAGATTTCCGCAGTCCACCGACTAGGTTCTAACAGTGTGTGCACTATATTTTGGGTCATTTTTACTTATATTTCTCTTGTTTCACATTTGTACATGTGGTGCACTTTTTGTCTGTTGTGGTGCGCAATTACGCTCTACTTTGTTGGGGTAAGAATATGGTGCTCATTGTGTTGTTTTGGACTTTATTATAGTATTGGATAGGTTTGGGGGTGTGCCCAAGCCACTTTAAGAATTCTGGGTAATCGCACGGTCGTGCGTTTTTCCTTTGCGCACGGGCGTTTTGCCCGTGCGTTCTCCTGTACTAAATTCCTGGGTTTTACCTCTGCCCGTGAGAAGTGGTCGCGCACGGTTGATTTCAACCGTGTGAGAACAAATCGCAAGGGCAACCTGCTTGTCCAAACTTTTGTTGGTTTTTAGTGGTCGTGCATTTTCTTCACACACGGTTGGATTCAACCATGCGAGAGAAAAATCACACGGGTCGGTGTTTGGCCCTGAAAATATTTGTTTTGTCGCCACCCGTGCGTTTTTGTTCGTGCACGGTTGACGCAACCATGCGTGAAGGGGAATCGCAAGGGCGAAGCCTTAGTCTGTAGTGGTTATTTTATCGTAAATATCGCACGGTTCGATCGCACGACCGTGCGATCCACCGTGCGCGACTATTTTCTCACAGATTCTCTATTTAAGCCGCAGGTTTTCTCTCATTTGGGATCACGACTTCATTCCACCTAGATTTTCGTCGGAAACCTAGGGGGAGCCCCACCTTCTTCCTCCTCCATCCTTGCATTAGGGCCCTTGCCCTAGGCCGCCACCATCATCCAAAAGCTTCCGCAGAGGGGAATCTAGCCCTATATTCGCCATCGAGCAAGGAGTGCTTGCACCGGAGAAGGTCGGGTCAGTGAGACGAAGAAGACGGGTCCATTGGGAGAAAGTGGCAGCTCTCATCTACCTCGGACGTAGTTGCAGACCGAGCTAGGACGCGGAATGACAACCCGACGACTCTTACGTGAATCTGGACGAGGCTTCGGATTTGGTCGATTCCTTGCACTCTTTCCTCTTATTTTGATGAATGTAACTAGATTCTCTATTCTTTAAATGATGTGCACTATAAACCTTGATTAGTAATGTTTATTTCATTTTTATGAAATTATCTTTTTTATGTGCGTATGAGGTGCGCCATCCTTCCATCACCATCATCCCCTTTCCATTCTGCTTGACTTCTCGCTCATTCTGTGTGTCTACTCGTCCATCTGCCTCGCGAAGCAGTGTATAGCGGCATGCATAGTGTCCATCCCGCCAAGCGAAGCAATGCATAGCGTAGTAGTTATTAATTTAGTTTTATTTTATTTTTCCGCAAAACAAATCAACCCCCTTCGTAACCCCGACCTCGAGTACTTCAATCTCAAGTCGTCCTTGAAAATTAACTCCAACTTACTGTGTTTCTTGTGAAATCGATACTTGGGAAACATTCGCTCATTTTATATTACTTGTGCGACTGGTACGCATGTCATTTAACGTATCAAGTTTTTGATAAATTTAAAACTAAAAACTCAAGTAAAGAAAGGGCAAAGATACCACAGGAGAGCAAGTCCTCTCCAAAGCCGTTGCAGGGGTAATCGGTTGTAGCCTGTTGTTTGCTGGAAGCCTCTGTTGTAGTCGACGGCAAACAGCGAGGATGTAACGCCCTAAAAATTTTAATATCGCGACCCATTTTTAATTTCAGGGTTGGACCACGGGTAATTTTATCGAGTCGGCGACTTATGAAGGTAATAATCTATTTTAATTGTTTTATTATACCTTATAATCAGAAAGAAGAGAGTCGGCATGTGGTTATTATCCCAAAGTGGCCGCGATGATTTAATGTTAGGCGTGAGTTAGTATTGCAAAAAAAATTATTATCCTCATGGTCTTAAGGCGAAACAGTGATAATAGTAATAATAATAGCATAAAAAAAGAAATAGGTAAATAGATATAAGATGATAAAATTTCCCTTGCAGTTACCTTTAACCATCCATATATCCTGCTCCTGCCGCATGGTTAAATCCCGCATCCCCCATGTTTTTCGCATAACCTGATGCAGTGGTAAGGCAGACACGGGGTGGATTCGCTAAATGCACTCCTATATGCAATGACGTGTAATGCAAGTGCACAAGTGGTCCGCCAAAATTGCTAACAAGTAATTATTAATTATTATAGTAAATTAACAGGGCACGTGCGTTCACAAATATTCGAGTAAAAGAAAACAACTATTAATTTTACAAACATCGAAGCGCAAATATTTTAAGCAACCACAGAATACGCCCTGCAAATTATACGGCGAACAATACTAGTAGCATTAAAACATACAACCATCACAATACAAGTGTCAAGGTAAACAACTAAAAGGAAATGACTGTTACCACAATTTGCGCGTATAAGCGGCGGTGAGTGAAGGTGAAAGGGCATCCAAGGCATCCACGGGCACAGCGACGTCGGAGTGGGATGATTTGAAGTGGATCCACGACAGAAGGGGTTTATAGATGTAGGAATTAGGGCTCCAGCGGTTGTGTGGGAAAGGCGGTTGGCGGGTGGAAGGTGACGGGCAGGACAGTGGTGGTGGGCTTAGGTGGTGGTGAATTAGTAGATGGAGGTGGAAGCCATGGATCTGGGTGGGGATGTGGGCTGGGGTGGATGAAGTAGAGGGCGGGGAATGGCTTGTTGGATGGTATCCCCACGGATCTGGGTGGGGGCGGCTGGACGGGGAAGGCAGGGGCTCGGTGGAGTGGGGGTCGGGCGGGGAAGACTCGGTGGGCGCAGGGAAGAGGGAAGCAGGAAGAAGGAGAGGAAGGGTGGACGGGATTACCGGAGGCTGATGATGGAAGCAGAGGGGGAAGTTGTCGGCGTCGCACCGGTAGAAGCGGGGAAGGCGTCGCACCTTTCCACAGACCGGCGATTTGGAGAAAATTCCAAACTCACGATGCCTCCATCAGAACCGGCGCCTCCCTTTTATAACCCTAGCATCAAAACTGTCGGTAAACTGCACACACAATCTAATAAACCATCTGATCAGACGGCTCTCACTGTTTTGGTCCGATCGGGGCTAAATACACTTCGAATTAAAAAACATAAAATATGAAAATGACTGGAAACGATCGTCCGGACGCGACCACTGACTCTGATCGCTCGTCCGGGCAGCGGGTCACCGCCTCCTGCGGGAATATACGCGCTTCAGTCGTGGTGCGCCGTCAACTCCCCCCGGCTTAAAGGCACTCGACTCCGATGAGTGTATGTGGTTGTATTCGCTGAACAGCTGTGGGGCGAGCCTCTGAAGCTCCTCCGAGGAAATCCAAGTAACATCGTGCAAGGGCCGACCACTCCAACAGACAAGATAACGTAGGGTATCTCGCCTGCCTGTGGCGTAAAAATCGTGACCGATGATCTGAAGCGCGTCGCCTGTAGAAGCAGGTGGTACCAATGTATCTCCGTTCGGCACTGATGTATCTCCGTCTGAAAGTGATGTATCTCCATCTGGAAGTGATGTATCTCCGTCTGTTGATGATGTCGGTGGTCAATCTCGATTTGTATGTCGCAACGCCGCTGGTGATAACAGAGAGGGGCTGCTGGAGGTAATAGGAAGGGAAGGCTCGGGTGGTGAGGCCATGACAGAAGAAGGCTCGGGTAGAGGTGTGGTGAGTGGGTCCACGTACACATGCTCCTCGTAGTAAGGAGTCAAATCCTCTACGTTGAATACTCGGCTAATCCCCATACCATGAGGGACGTCTATCTCGTATGCGTTCGTACCAATTCGTTGCACGACTGTATAGGGGCTCATTCTGCGTGCGCTTAATTTTTTAGTTGGTCCATGTGGGACCCTCTCAGACCAAATGCGAATTAATACATATTCTCCTGCCTCAAAGATTCGTTCTCGTCTGTGATGATCTGCTTGATTCTTATAATAATCATTACTAGTTGCAATCTTTTTACAAACCGACTCGTGTAATGCATGCACATGTTCAATGAAAGACTCGGCCAACTCACTAGGCCTGGACCCTAGGGGAATATCCACCAAATTAACTGGCCCCCTAGGCTCATACCCTAATATGATATGAAACAGACTCAAGCTCGTGGTCCTGTTGACTGAGCTATTGTATGCAAATTCGGCTTTAGGAAGGACGGAATCTCAGGTTGCCGGACTATATCCGACTAGGCAACGAAATGTGCGGAAGCGAGTCTTATCTAGGAGGTTGGGGGATCGAGCCCCCGCCTCAACAACCCGCCGCGTTGCGCCCAGCTATGGATCCGTCAAGTGAGCAGCCTGGGTCCCGCATTGGAGATGGGTTGGGGTGTATGGCCCGCGGGCCTGGTGCGATCGGCTGGGGCTGGCTATGGATCCTGGGTTAGATGGCCCTGCGAGCAGCCCAGTGGCCCAGTTGGATCGTATCAGGTTCCAAGACTACGGTTAACCACTTCAGTTTGTCCGTCCGTTTGCGGGTGGTAGGCAGAGGAAAACTTCAGTGTCGTACCCGTTTTTTCCACAAAGTCTTCCAGAAATAGCTCATGAATCGCACGTCGCGATCAAAAACTATGGAGATGGGAAGACCATGGTACTTAAATACCTCTTTGAAGAATAACGTCGCCACGTGAGAGGCGCCAGCAATCTTGCGACAAGAAATGAAATGTGTCATCTTGGAGAATCGATCAACTACAACAAATATCGAGTCGAGCTTCCTCAGGGTGCGTGGGAGACCGAGAACAAAATCCATACTAATATCCGACCAGGGTCTCTCAGGGACGGGAAGTGGAGTGTAAAGCCCTGTGTCTTGTCGAGTCCCCTTTGCCGTCTGGCAAACTCTACAATGTCTCACTACTCTGGTGACATCTTTCTTCAGGTCGGGCCAAAAGAAACGGTCATCAACTATCGCAATCGTCTTGTCTCTTCCAAAGTGCCTCGCAGCTCCGCCTGCGTGTAGCTCCCAGATAAGGAAATCTCGGAGCGACGACTGAGGAATGCAGAGGCGAGAACCCATAAATAAATACCCATTAGATATCGAATAGCCCACCCGAAGGTCGGGTGAGTCCTTCGAAAGCGCGAAATAAATATCCTCAAAATCAGGGCACTCTGGGTAAGCGTGAACTAGCTGCCCAAACCCCACTACTCGGATGCTCATAGTGTGGAGGATGCTAACTCGGCGACTCAATGCGTCTGTCGGTCTGTTCTCAACACCTGCACGGTGCTTAAGAACATAGTGGAACTCCTGCATGTACTCCACCCACTTGGCGTGACGGTGACCCAACTTCTTTTGGGAGTCGAGATATCTCAGGGCCTATAGTCAGAATATAAAATGAATTCTTTGTGCAAAAGATAATGTCACCAATATCGCAGTGCCTGTACAGTGGCATAGAACTCTCGATCATAGTTTGAGTATTTCTGTCGGGCTTCGCTCAACTTTTCACTAAAATAGGCTACTGGGTGGCCTTCCTGACTAAGGACTGCGCTGATACCCACTCTCGAAGCATCACAAGCTACTTCAAAGGGCTTGGAAAAATCTGGTAAGCGCAAAACGGGAGCAGTAGACAGTTTCTCCTTGATCTCCTCAAAAGCTCGAATGGCAGCCTTTGTCGAAACAAATTCTCCCTTACGAAGACAGCTCGTAATAGGGGCCATGACCGAACTGAAGGCTCGGACAAACCTCCTATAAAAGGTGGCAAGTCCATGAAAGTTACGAGCCTCATGAATGTTCGAGGGGATAGGCCACTCTCGAATCGCCCTGACCTTGTCGGGGTCGACAGAAATACCAGATGTTGATACAACATAACCTAAGAAATGAACGGACGTGGATAGGAACGAGCACTTCTTCAAGTTGATGTATAGATGCTCCTTTCGGAGGAGATCGAACACCAGACGAATGTGGCGTAAATGCCCGGTGCGACCCTGGCTGTATATCAAAATATCATCGAAATATACGACCAAGAATTTGCCCATATAGGGCCGCAGAACCTGAGTCATCACCCTCATAAAGGTATTGTGTGCGTTCGATAATCTGAACGGCATCACCATCCACTCGTACAAGTCGTCATTCGTCTTGAAGGTCGTCTTCCACTCATCTCCCTCTCTAACTCTAATCCGGTGGTACCCACTGCGAAGATCGATCTTCAAAAAGATCTGGGCACCAGTCATCGAATCCAGGAGATCATCGAGGCGGGGAATCGGAAAACGATACTTCACTGTGATCTTATTTACGGCACGGCTATCAATGCACATGCGTCAGCTACCGTCCTTCTTCGGAGTTAGAAGGGCTGGCACGGCGCACGGACTCGGACTATCTCGTATAAACCTTTTTCGCAAAAGATCATCAACTTGCCGCTTTAGCTCAGCATGCTCAGTTGGGTTTGAACGATTGTGTGCAAGATTGGGCAAAGATGCCCCAGGGATCAGATCAATCGCATGCTAGATGTCCCTCAGTGGAGGAAGATCATCGGGGAGCTCCTCTGGCATAATGTCAACAAAGTCATCCATCAACTGCCGAACATCCGGATCAGTAATCTTGACCTCGCTAGGGGTCTCGACCGCTAACGTGGTCGGTACAATGAACATGATCCCAGTATCTAGGCTCTCTCTCAGGAAATCACCCTCCTTAAGATATGCAGGGGTCTCGATGACCTTGCGCTAACCGACAAGTCCATCTTACCCTTGGGAGGATCCTTGGGCTGAGCCGGGGTAAGAGTAATCTTTCGACCCTTGTCGAAGAATACGCACGTGTTGGAACGGCCATAACACGTGGCGTCACGATCGTAAAGCCAGGGTCTCCCTAGGAGAACGTGAGCGACATCCATAGGGATAACGTCGCACCAAACCAGTCCTCTGTAGACGCTAATCGGATCGGCACCAGACACTGCCGTGTAACTTGTATGGTGGACTTGTCCACCCAAAGGACACGATACGGATGAGTATGGGGCTCAGCAGTAAGCTGCATCCTCTCCAACCCTTTCTTAGCAATAATATTTACGCAGCTTCCACTATCGATGGGGAGCTTGCAGGGTCCTCCTGCGCTCTGGAAGTAAGTGAAAAAGATAGTGGTGCGACGTCAATCCTCTTCAGCACGTGGGGTGTGGAGGATGCGACGGAGGACTCCTACCTCTAGCGATCTCTCAACATCGCTATCCCAACCATCCTCAACAACAGTAGTAACCTCCTCAGTGGCGTCGCCCTCAGCCTCACCGCTAGGCTCGCCAGAATCCTCAATCAGCAAGTTCCTGGTAGGGCATTGGGCTGCGAAATGCCCTCTGCCGGAACAACGATAGCATTGGACGCCCCCAGGTTTGGGGCCTCCTAGAACAATAGCTTTCTCTGTCGCATCTGTGGGATGGCAAGGGGTGGCAGGAGTCGTGGCAGGGACGAGCTTCCTAAATGTGGAAGCATCGGGTCTAGTGGAGGCCTGTCTCGGGCCAACTGAGCGCAAATACTGCTCGAATTCGAGGGCAAGCTGAAAAACCTGCTCAACCGACTCCATCCTATGGGGAATTAGTTCCCTTCGGATGTCTGATCTAAGACTCGCACGAAAGAGCGAGCCAGTAGCAATGGGCTCCTCCATAATGTCGATGCGAACTACAAGTTCGTCAAATCGAGACATGTAATCAGCAACAGAAAGAGTACCCTGACGTAGCGCGTACAACTGATCTAACAGCTGATCTCGATAGGATGCAGGAAGATACTTATCCTGTAGGCGCTGCTTCATCTCATCCCAGTGGGTAATGGGGTAATAGCCATCACGCTCCAAGGACCTCTCCAGACTCGACCAATAAATCTTTACTTGGCCAATTAGTTTCATCTTCGCGAACCGTACTCGCCTCTCGTCGTTCATCTCGAACCAGTCAAAGTAGTGGTTCATGTTCATGAGCCAATCACTGAATGTCTTCGGGTCCAAGTGACAATCGAAGGTAGGAGCATCAATACGGATCCGTCAGATAATGTTATCCTCCTCTGGAGTCATTCCTCGACGGGGCTCACGGAAGTCACCGTATTAGTCATCATCGTCATAGTCATATCAGTGTATATCCCTTCGACGAGGCGGAGGACGTTGCTCATCCAAATGGCGATCTCGTCGAAACTCGACACCACGACGATAATTAGCTCTTGGTGGGGGTGGGAACTCTCGGCGAGGGCCGTCACTACCACGTCTCCGGGGAGGGGGTGTGGCATCCCGAAGGTCCTCAAGAGGTTCCTCATTAGGTATAGGGTTCGTTCGAGCTTTTGGTGTCTCTAACTGGTCTACCCTCGTACTAACCCACGCGACATCACCTCTAAGTGTGTCGAATTGGACGCCCATTTGATCAAATCAATCAAGGACAAGCCTTTGGAATTCTGCGGGCGTCATGTCCGTCTGAGAGCTAGCGGTCCTATCGTCGGGATGATTTTGACTTGACATGTCCGTCTGAGAGCAAAAGATCATCAACTTGCCGCTTTAGCTCGACATGCAATGACCCTAACCTACCATCTGATACCAATTTGATGCAGTGGTAAGGCAGACACGGGGTGGATTCACTAAATGCACTCCTATATGCAATGACGTATGATGCAAGTGCACAAGTGGTCCACCAAAATTGCTAACAAGTAATTATTAATTATTATAGTAAATTAACAGGGCACGTGCGTTCACAAATATTCGAGTAAAAGAAAATAACTATTAATTTTACAAACACTGAGGCGCAAATATTTTAAGCAACCACAGAATACGCCCTGCAAATCATATGGCGAACAATACTAGTAACATTAAAACATACAACCATCACAATACAAATGTCAAGGTAAACAACTAAAATGAAATGCTTGTTACCACAATTTGCACGGGCAGGCGGCGGTGAGGGAAGGTGAAAGGGCATCCAAGGAATCCACGGGCACGGCGACGTCGGAGTGGGCTAATTTGAAGTGGATCCACGACAGAAGGGGTTTATAGATGCAGGAATTAGGGCTCCAGTGGTTGTGTGGGGGAAAGGCGGTTGGCGGGTGGAAGGTGACGGGCAGGACAGTGGGGGTGGGCTTAGGTGGTGGTGAATGAGTAGATGGAGGTGGAAGGCACGGATCTGGGTGGGGATGTGGGCTGGGGTGGATGAAGTAGAGGGCGGGGAATGGCTTGCTGGATGGTATCCCCACGGATCTGGGTGGGGGCGGCTGGACGGGGAAGGCAGGGGCTTGGTGGAGTGGGGGTCGGGCGGGGAAGACTCGGCGGGCGCAGGGAAGAGGGAAGCAGGAAGAAGGAGAGGAAGGGTGGAGGGGATTACCGGAGGCTGATGATGGAGGCGGAGGGGGAAGTTGTCGGCGTCGCACCGGGAGAAGCGGGGAAGGCGTTGCACCTTTCCACAGACCGACGGTTTGAAGAAAATTCCAAACTCACGACGTCTCCACCAGAACCGGCGCCACCCTTTTATAACCCTAGCATCAAAACCGTCGGCTAACTGCACACACAATCTAATAAACCATCCGATCAGACGGCTCTCACTATTTTGGTCTGATCGGGGCTAAATACACTTCAAATTAAAAAACATAAAATATGAAAATGACTGGAAACGATCATCCGGACGCGACCACTGACTCCGATCGCTCGTCCGGGCAGCGGGTCACCACCTTCTGCGGGAATATACGCGCGTCGATCGTGGCGCGCCGTCATAACCCCTCCAACCAAGCGGTTTTATTTCTTTTGTTGTTATCTGCGGTGTGCTTCCGCCGACTCCAGAAGTGCGGGCTTCGTCGGCTTTTGGAACCCCAAATCAACCCCTTCCTCCTTGTCAGAACCATGCGCCGACTCCACCTCCTCCTCCCTCTACAGAATCTGACGACCTTTCTCCTTCCTTCCAGTGTTGTGGAAGGCTCTGTTTCTAACCCTAATCGGTAGTAGAAGTTTCCTCTTCCAACGTTTTTTTTTTCCGGTGAGTGTGTTTGGCAATTTTCTCCTCCTATTCTAGACTTTCTTCACTTTTCTATCATCGATTTTACCCTAATATCATAGCGATTTTAGATATTGTAGGGGATGGCATTTTCTGGTGTTAATGCATGTTCGATATTGGTGTAAACCCTTGCCGTGAGGTTAAGGTAATGAACTTTCGTTGAGGTTTTCTTTTGAATTAGTTATGTCTCGCTCACCTTGGCAAATTTTAGAATAACCCTAAATTTTGTGGGATCTAATTTCATAAAGATTTCCCCTTAATTTCAGATTTGTTGAAGTGTGGGTGTTGTGAATCGGGAAGTTTTGCAAATTACATAGAGATTTATTGCCCTCAATGTTCCCTGGATTTGAAGAGGCATCACAATCAATACTAAGAGCTAATTGTATTTGATATATGTTTTAGTTCAATATGTGCATGATGTTCCTTAGAACAAGTTTAGACAGATTGTCTAAATGATTGTGACAGGTGGTCACCAAGAAGAAAGGTGGAGAAAAAGAAATCTGTCTAAGTGCACAGACGTTGAGTGAAGCCAGTTCACTCAACGCCAAATGTCAAGATGCGTCGTGTAGAGCATGGGCAGTCAAAGCCTAACTGATTGGAAAGACAGAAATTTGTCTAAGTCCACAGGCGTCGAGTGAAGCCAGTGAACGAAGCCAGTTCACTCAACGCCTAATGTCAAAAAGCGCTGAGTAAAGCATGAACAGTCAAAGCCTAACATTTTGCAATGCAGATATGCGGCTAAGTCTACAGACGTTGAGTGAAAGCAGTTCACTCAACGGAGTCAACGCCATATAACAAGAGGCGTCGAGTAAATCTCAGTCTGTCAAACCTTAAGCATTGGCAAGGAAGAAATTCGACTAATTCCAGAATCGTTGAGTGAGGACAACTCACTCAACGCCTGAAGAAAGAAGCGTTAAGTCAAGCTCAAGCAGTCAAAGCATTTGAAGAATCTGTCAAGAATTCTGGCTAAGTCCAGAAACGTTGAGTGAGTACAGCTCACTCAACGCCCAAAGAAGGAAACGTCGACAAGACAGTGTTCATTCAAAGCTTAAGAAGAGATAGACAGAAAAATTTGTCTAAGTCCAGAATGCGTTGAGTGAGGACAGCTCACTCAACGCAAGCAAGCTCATCAAGAAGATTGGGTAAGTACAGAAGCGTTGAGTGAAGTCAGTTCACTCAACGGCTCATCAAAAAGACAGGCAAAGGCAGAAGCGTTGAGAGATGAAGGCTCACTCAACGCATTCATAAAGAGAGAAGCGGCTAAGTACAGAAGCGTTGAGTGAAGGGAGTTCACTCAACGCCTCATCAAGATGGTAGGCATTCAGAGAAGCAGCTAAGTCTAGAAAAGTTGAGTGATGAAGGTTCACTTAACGCACTCAACGGCTGGCAGCGCAGAAGTAATTGGCTAAATCCAAATACGTTGAGTGATGAAGGTTCACTCAACGCACTCAACGTCTGGAAATGCAGATTATCTGACTAAGGGTTTTTGCGCTGAGTGAAGGCTATTCACTCAACGCACTCAACGTCTGGGATGAAATTGAGAATTTGACTAAGTCCACAGATGTTGACGTCAGCATGAGTTAGCAAAATTCAAAATTGTTGCGGGAAGTCTATAGTACGCGACAAACGGAGCCGCGGGTCTGTTGTATTACTTTTACTGATGAAGCTAAGTTGCAGGTGTCAACTATTGCGGGTCCCACTGCTCTAAAAGCCGTTGGACGGCGGAAGATAAAGGGCTTAAGATCGGCGGAGAGAAATCAATTTTTAGGGTTTATCTTTTCGCAAAGAGGCGGAACTTCGTCTTCTTCCTCTCGTCATTGTTGCAGAGCTTGAAGCTAAAGTTCAATCCGCTGATCTAGAAGTTCAATCAGTTAGCTATAGCAATTTTCACCAGCTACAGCAAGTTCAGAAAAGCTTTCTGAGAAATAAGAAGAAGCAGAGCTATCTGGTTTCTACAGTCAAGGTTAGTTGATTGAAGAATACAAAGAACTGTCAACTCATCTGTCTTCATCAGCAAGATCAGAAACCTGTGTTTCTGAGTTACTTCCAGCACAAGCAATAGTTTCCTGAAGATCATCTTTCTTGTTCCTGTGAAGATAGTTAGGGCTAAGTTCATCTCAGCTCAGGAAGCAGAAGAAGGCTCAGAGAAAATTTGACTGGAGTCAAATCATCAACAAACTCTTTATTTTTTGTAGGATCCTTTAGATCTGAGTTGTAGGCTTATTTTATAAATACTAAGTGTAGGATCATTTGATGATATGAGGTAGGAACCTGTGTGGATCTGAAGTAGTGCAGTTTGTCTGAGGTAGGATAGTCATTCTCTCTGAGTGGTAGAGTCTTTGTGCCTGAGTTGTAGGATCCAACTTTGGATCTGAGGTATGGCCTTTGTGTCTGAGCTGTAGGAGAGTCATCCTCTCTGAGTGGTAGGACTATCCTCCTAGCCTGAGCAGTTGGACTATTAATTTAGTCTGAGGTGGGTGATCTTTGGATCACTGAGTTGTACGAGCAAGCTTGCTCTGAGGTAGGGTCTTGTGCCTGAGGTAGGTCTTGGAGGAAACTGAGAGATCCTGCGGGATCTGTGTTGTAAGCTTTTTGGAGCCGAGATTTGAAAAAATGTCTTGTCTAACACACTGTTAGAAAGGTGGGAGGGAAGTGCATGTACCCATAATTTGGGGAACCACTATAAATTCTGTGTGTGTTTTTTGTGGTGTGTCTTGAAAGCAGAAAACAACTCACTCACAACACACTTAAAAAAAGAAAATTATAAAAAGACCAAAAACTTATTCACTCCCCATCTGTGTGTTTAGCTACCATTGAAACTAAAGACTTTCATAAATAAATAAAAAATTCACGACGCATAGTAACGTCATGGTTTTTTTATGCGGAGGATGCATCAATTCTCTCGGGGTTGAAAGAGCTCGACCCCGACGAGAACTCGCAAGAACTGGTACTGGAGAGATCTGATGTTGTCGTCGGTGTTGAATCTGGTGGTATGTCTAGGGTCTTGACAGGTGGCTTAATATTCTTTTGAATTTTAAAATGACAAACTCCTGCAACAATCAAACGCTCAATCTATCTTTGAAAAGTACAACTCATGACGATAACGACTGATCATGAATTTATAAATTTCAAAAGTTGCTCGCAATTTGTTAGCAATAAATTTATGCAGTTTCGTTAAATAATTAATATGAGTTTGCGCGTCGAATGAAATACGTTCATGAAATGAAATGTGATGACAGTCAAGTGGGTGGAATAACACGTGGATAATCTCGAAAGGAGATACATAATGGAAGTCATATTTAGAATTATTGAATGTGAACTGTGTTTGTGGAGGTACAAGACCACATTGCTTTAGATTATCACTGATTAATTGTCTAAGAAAGTTCTCCAAACTTCTACTAACAGCCTCAATCTATCCATCAGCCAAAGTAATAGATGCTATTAACTTCGAGGTTGGTGCCCATTTGCCCATATAACGTGTTCCAAAAATATGATAGAATAAATTTACTACATTGGTATAATTCCATATATCCTCATATTTTCAAATGATAATGAGGTGAAATAAAAGCGTCAGCTTTAAATATGAGGTCGACATAGTGGGGTATGCAGAATGAGTGTGCTTCAAATATGGCATTAGAAAATGGTGAAATATCAGGTGGCAAGTCGGAAATCGCTAAGTGTGGTGTGAGCGACACATCTGGACCACGAGTTACTTCGTGGGGTGGGGGTTCAGAACGGAGTGCGGTAAGTAGTAATGTGGTGGAGGTAACGAATAGTGACCTAGAAGTCGTAGAGGTCCTCTCATGCGCCTTTAGAGTAAGACAATTTTTCTACGGAAGAAGAATAATTGTGTATGTTGTGCTCGAAGGAATGAGAGTTCCTTGTGTCGTCGTGCATGACATGTCGGTCGTACTGCCAAGCTCGCCTTAATAGGATGTGACAGACACCCATAGCAGCAACATGACATAATACTCTATCTAAGTACGCGCTCCCTATAGAAAACTCTACTAGACAGTAACGTGTGATGGGCATAGTCAAATGACTATTGACTACGGATAGGTTGTGGGGTTGTTCTAATGGATGTGTCGCAAACCCTAATACGTCGACCATGTGTTGAGATACAAAATTCTCAATACTTCCACTATCGATGAAAATAGAACAAAATTCTGCTGGATGCATGCAGTAGTGCGGAAAATATTGTGTCTCATATGGTCATTCTCAGTAGACTCACTAAGGGTGATCAGACTATAACGTAAGACATAGACTAAGTGTTCGACGCGTTCGTCTTCCACTTCTATGACATCCTCAGACTCGTGCTCGTACTCAGGCTCAGGGTTAGATTCATCAATGTAAACTCCATACTCAGGCTTACGTCCATCAGTAGAATCAATAATAACGACGAAGTGACGTCATAGGCACTCAGATGATTTGTGTTCGTGCTCCATACACATGAAGCATCAGAATACTCTAGTGTTGGGCTTGGCCCCGATAATCTCCTTACCCTTAGAGGGGATAGTGGATGGAGTAGGGGTCTCAATAGTGATGGGTGATTGCGGGGAATCCGAGATCTTAGCCATGGTGGTAGTGGTGACACTCGAGGTAGATCTATCAGTAGATCTAACTCTGGATGACCGTTTCTATGAGGTGAGACTGAAGGACTAGGAATTCGTTCGTGTACTCCTCCACCGTCAATTTGTCTTGTTGTAGGTTGTGGATCTTACAGTAGCGGGTTTGCAAGTAGTCTGCTGGAACATACCACCTTCGCAATTGAATTTTAAACTCATCTCAAGTGGTAATCGAGGGCAATCCTAAATTTAATGTAGATCGCTCTAACTGACCCCACCAAACCAAGGCGGAACCCTTCAACCCAAGAATTGGACAAATATATATTTATGAGACAATATAATATAATATATTGTAAGCAATATATTGTATTGTCTAATTGACAATAACAATATATTGTATTGTCTAATTGACAATAACAATATATTGTATTGTTATTTTGACAATAATAATATATTGACAATAATATTGTAAATTTAAAATTTTTGAAATATATATAATAAATATAACAAAAATACAAAATAAATTATGAGCTAGAGCCTAGAGGTGCAGCCGCACCTCTCAATCTTTCGCATTAGAATCATTAGATGAATCTCAGCCACATGATCATGGGAGATCGGACGGAGCTCGATATTTTGATTTATAAGCCCTTATTCTCCCTCTTCATTGCTTGCATCGCTTTGCATCGAAGGAACCTCTTCTGCGGTTCTGCCCTAGCAACAAAATCAACTCTTTTACGCAGGTGACACGATTAAACATGAGTTTGCATGGGCGACCAAGGATTCCACCTTCTTCAAAAGCCATATGTTGCATGTTCTTTGGCAATGCTCTCATATGTCCAGAATCAAAATTGTGGAAATGCACTTGTGGTTTGGAGTGCAAATGCGATGTTGTTAAAAATGGCTACAATAATTTGATGACACACATCAAGACAAAACATCCAAACCTCTTGGATATATTCGAGGCGCATTCCATTAAAACCCCAGTGGCGGGTCAAATGACTCTCGAAAACATTAGTGATAGCAAATCAACGAACATCTACAAATGGCTTGATTGGGTTATCATGGATGAACTTGAACTAAATTTTTGCGAACAAAAACGCGCGAGGGAGAACACGAGCCTATCCAAAATATGTTCCAAGACTCTGAAGAAGTACATGTTCAAAATGGTGACAATGGTGGAAAATAAAATTACAACATTGGCAATGACTTGTCAGCGATATGCCCATCTTTTGATGGAATTTGGCTTTGGTGTCTGTTGTCATGAATGAAGAAACAATTGATGATGAAAACCAAAGTGACAAAGAAGAGAAATTGAACTTTTGAAATGTTATATTATATTGTTTGTTTGTAACTTTGAATATTGGATTTTAAAACTTTGAAATGCTATATTATATTATATGTTTGAAATTTTTGAAAAAATTACAATATATTGTATTTGCATTTTTAGCATTTGTTGAAGCCAAAAATGATCTCAATGGGAGTTCAAAACCGGGGTGCAGCCAACACCTACTTCTCTCAAGCTTCAACCCTCGACTAGTTGCAAAGGACCTAAGAATGACCCAAAGCCTCAGCAGGGAGGTCTCACCTCACACCCGAAAGACCTCTGAGAGCTTCCCCTCCAAAGTCAAAAGCTGGGCTAGGAGCTCCTCAGAAAGCACTGGAGATTGGAAGATAATGAAAGCTTGCTTTCTAAGGAGCACTTATGGATCTATTTATAGCATTTTGCTGACCTGAGATTACCGAAATACCCTTAGCTGGCCTGCCAATAGCCAAATCCCGCGGTTTATCCTGAGGGTATAGGGGTAATTTTACCTGAGGGTAATTAGGTCATTTTACCCCGGGCCCTGGGCCCCACTCGACGAGAACTCTGAGCCGAGAACCTTCCTGTTCAGAGCTTGGCGCAAGCGGTCTCCCCTGCTTATGGGCGAGAGCTCCTCCAAAGCGGGAGCTTGGCGCAAGTGCAAGCGTTCCCGCCCACTCATGGGAGGGAACTTCTTCAGGGCGGGAGCTTCTTCAGGGCGGGAGCTTCTTCAGGGCGGGAGCCCGAAGCTAGTCTAATCCTGATCGTTGGTGCCTCCGGGTCCTACTCAGCGAATATGGGGTTGTACACAATCCTCGCTCTTTTTGAGCTAGCTCTGCGCTCGAAAAGACACGTCCAACCCGTCAATATTCGTTGAGCACGTGTCATCATCAGAGAATCTTTTGGTGGGTCATACCGTGGCTATATATATGTGCTGATAGACGGTCGTAAGTCTCCCCCCGAATTGCCGTCTCTTGTCTGAATTCGCGCTTCCTTCGGCGATGCGTTCCAAGCATGTTGACAAACCGCTCCCGCAGGACCTTCAAGATCGTATCAATGCGGCTCAGGCGCGAGCCAAGGCTAACTGCGTCTTAGTTGCCCCCTGGCTGGCGAGAAAGTCGTCAGCCGCTGAGCCCTCTCAGCTAAAGAAGAAAAAGAAAGAGAAGAAGAGGGCGAAGGTGGTCCAGCGAGACCTGTCTCACGAGAACAGGAGCTCGCCTACCCCGACCCCAAGTCGTGCGGATGATCCCTCTCCGCAGAAGGTATGTCTCTCGACTCGCTAATCATTGAAACCACTAGCTGTTTACGCGGGAGGATTTGCAGCTGACGCGATACTTCTCGCAGGAAACGGCCCCTGACGACGTCAGGCCCCCGCAGGAGCCCTTGGACTCATCATCTCGTCCTCCTGAGAATCAACTGCGGGTCTCGGAGGTCTTGGACTCATCATCTCGTCCTCCGCCTGACACCCAGAGAACTGCAGGTATCTTTTCCATTCTCACTCCTAACTCAGTCTCAGATTGCTGAATTGACTTCCCGCAGCACCAGCTTCCGCCAAACCGGGTCTCGCCACCCGGGAAAACGAAATAAGGGCCGCTAATCGGCCTGCCCCTGTGGTTGATTCCACCCTACCGGCGGGAGGAATGGCTGTCGAATCTTCTGTAGCTCCCCAGGATGCCAGCCATCCCGCGGGAGGGGACAACTCTTCCCCTGCTTCCGGCCAAGCCGGGATCACCACGCGTAAAATCTTCCCCCCGGGAAAAGGAAAGCCGCTCCACCTCCTCTTTGGAACTGAGGAGGGGGCTGGGCCTTCTCGCCTGCCGTCGGCCGGCGGTTCTCGCCATACTGCAGGTATGCGGTATGCTTATCATAATTATTGCTTAGCTCTCGCCATGACCGTGGAACTCTTTTGTCAGGGGATCCGGGCTCGCAGTCGGGAGCCGGCGCAGAGGATGAAGATGAAGATGACGACGAAGACAGAGAGGGGGAGGACGGCGAGAGCTCCCCCTTCCCTTCATCTGACGAGATGGAGGAAATCTTGACCAGTGTCGGGAGCGCTAAAAGGCGGGGGAAGAGGGTTGCCGACGTCCTGTCAAAGCTTATACGGCGGGAGCGGGCCCATGGCTCTGCGGCGAGAGCGCCCACAGGACCGAGGGAAGCTGCTCCACCCAATTTCCCTTTAAGTTTTCCACTTTCTTTTTGAGCAGGTTCACAATAATCTTGTTTGTTGCTTCCACCTAGCCGTTGCTCCGGGGGTGATGGACAGAAGCAAATCTGAGATCTATCTCCAGCTGGGCGCAGAAGCTGATGAACTCTTCACTGGCAAACTGGGGACCGTTATCTGTCACTATCGCTTGAGGCAGCCCGTGTCTGCATATGATCTCCCCCCAGATGAAGTTCCTTATGACTTGCGAGGTGACCTTGGCCAAGGCCTTAACTTCCAGCCACTTTGAGAAGTAATCGACCATGACCAAGAGGAACCTCCTCTGCCCACTAGCCGGAGGAAAAGGCCCAACTAAATCAATCCCCCAGATAGCGAACGGCCACGGTGTCGCGATGCTTCGGAGCCTTTGAGCTGTCAAGAGCTGGAGGGGGCGCAGAGCTGGCACTTTTGACACCTCCTTGCAAACTCCGCGGTATCCTTCCTTAAGGTGGGCCAGAAGTACCACTGCCTGACCACCCTTGCCTCCAACATCCTACCTCCAGAATGACTGCCGCACTCGCCCGAGTGCACCTCTCCCAAGATCCTTGGGATCTCTTCTTCGGTTACACATCTTGCCAGGAGCCCTGACAACATTTTACGATGCAACCCCCCTTCTATCAACAGGTAATGAGCTGCCTTGCGCCTGAAGCTCTTTGCATCTTTAACCTCCTCTGTCAGTCTGTCTGTGGTCAGGAAGGTTACCAACGGGTCCACCCACGAGGATCGCCGACCTACCTCCATCAACTCCCCTTCCTCAATTGATGGCCGAAAAAGTTCAGTCAGGGTCCCTCCTCCCCGAGGTCCAAACTTCGTCAATCGATCGGCGGTCGCGCTCTCCTCCCTGGGGACATGCTGGATTGAGAATGACCGGAACCCACCGATGATCGCCCTTACCTTGGATAGGTATTTTATGAGGGTAGACTCCCGAGCTTCAAACTCTCTTCGGATCTGCGACGCTACTACCATTGAGTCAGTAAAGGCCTCCACATCCTGGATCTCAAGCTCCTTTGACAAGCAAAGGCCGGCGATCACGGTCTCATACTCTGCTTGGTTGTTGGTCACCGAAAAGTGGTAAGTCACCGCCTGCTCTATCGCGACTCTCTGGGGGCTTATCAGCACCACTCCTCCCCGAGGGAATGCTTTCCCGAGGCCCCATCAACCATCATCTTCCACGCATCCTATGGCTGCTGCTCTCCCTCCTCGACTTCGACAACATAGTCCGCCAGAAAGTCCGTCACTGCTTGCGCCTTGATGGATAGTCTCGGAACAAAAGAGGTGTCGAACTCGCTTAGTTCAATGGACCATTTGGCAAGTTTTCCCGAGTGCTCTACCCCTTCAAAGATCTTGCGAAGAGGATGGTCGATCACCACCCTAATCGAGTGTGCTTGAAAATACGACCGGAGTTTTCTTGCAGAGACGACCAAAGCGTAAGCCAACTTTTCAAGGATGGGGTAGCGGAGCTCTGCCTTCTTCAAGTTCCGGCTAACGTAGTAGATGGGCAGTTGCTTCTTTCCTTCTTCCCTTACTAGGACGGAGCTCACCGCCTCAGCTCCGACTCCAAGGTACAAGGTCAGGTTCTCCCCTTCTTTTGGGCTCTGAAGCAGAGGAGCCTGCGAGAGCTGTCTCTTCAGCCCTTGGAAGGCTTCTTCGCACTCGGCGGTCCACTCAAACCTTTGGTTCCCTCGCAGCACCTTAAAGAATGAAGAACACTTGTCTCCTGACCTGGAGAGGAACCTGCTCAGCTCAGCCAGTTTGCCTGTCAAGCGCTGGACCTCCTTGGCATCGCGAGGTGATTCCAAATCCAGGATGGCCTTTACCTTGTTCGGGTTAGGTTTCACCCCTGCCGGAGTCAAGAGATGTCCAAGGAACTTCCCGCGGCTGGCCCCGAAGACGCACTTCAAGGGGTTCAGCCTCATCTTGAATCTCCGCAGGGTGGCGAACGTCTCTTCTAGATCCCGCAGGTGCGAATCCACACACTTGCTCTTGATCATCAGGTCGTCGACATAGACCTCCAAGTTTCTCCCCCTTTGATCTCGGAAAACTCGATCCATCATGCGTTGGTACGTAGCCCCTGCGTTCTTCAACCCAAAGGGCATCATTTTATACCTGAAGCATCCATCCCTCGTGATGAAGGAAACGTCCTTGACATCGGGAGAGTGCATCCGGATCTGGTGATAACCTGAAAAAGCATCCAAAAAGCTCATAATAGAAAAACCGACGGCTGAATCAACCAGCGCGTCGATCCGAGGCAGGGGGTAGCAATCCTTAGGGCATGATTTATTTAACAAAGAAAAATCGATACACATTTGTCATTTCCCACCCCTTCTTAACCATTACCACATTGGAGATCCAGCCTGGATACTGGATCTCTGAGATGAAGCTGGCCTCCAGGAGCTTCCTGACCTCTTCGCGGATGGGTTCCTCCAGCTTGGTGGCGATGGCTCTCATCTTTTGGCGTATGGGACGGGTGCGGGGGTCCAGGTTCAGGCGGTGGCAGGCTACGTCCGCGTCAATGCCCGGCATGTCTGTCGCGCTCCAAGCGAAGATGTCGATGTTGCTTTGAATGCAGGCCCGCACCCGCTCCCGGTCCTCGGGACTCAAGCCTCCGCTGACCCGCACCCTCTGCTCCTGCCCTGCGCTGGTGAAGATCTCCATCTCCACTACTTCCTCGGCCGGCTCCAGCCGCGACTGCTCCCACCCTTGCTTCTTCTTCCAGCTCCAACTCCTCCCTTCCTACTTCCTCCTCAATCTCCATCGCCTCCTCTCGCCCCTCCTGCTGCTGCTCGACTTCCACGCCCCTCTGGGCCTCTCTCTTCACTCCTCTGCTACTTGCTCTTCTACCTCCATCGCCTCCTCCGGGCTCTCCTGCTGCTGCTCGACCTCCACGCCCCTCTGGGCCTCTCTCTCAGCTTCCTCCTGCTCCTCCGCAGTCTCCTTACTCGCCTCCTCTAGCGGCATGCCCTCTTCCTCGGCATCCTCATCCTGCTCCGCCATCTCCCTCTCTAGCTCTTCTGCCTCGGCCATCCAGGACACAGTGTTGACCGTCGTCACATAACATTGTCTTGTCACCTTCGGATCCCCCCTGATCCTAACATGCACCCCTCTGTTATTAAACTTAAGACATTGGTGGAAAGAAGAGGGGACGCGGCGAAAGGAGCTGATGAGGGGACGCCCAAAGATGGCGTTGTAACTGCTCGGAGCGTCCACTATCACGAACCTGCAGTTCCGTGATACGCCTCCCAACTTCACATGCAGCCCTACTCCTCCTTCTACTTCCTTCCTCTCTCCAGAGAATCCGAACAGCGGTCCATCCGAAGCCAAGATCCTTTTCCCCTCAACCCTCATCTCATCAAAGGCCTTCTTGAAGATAACATTTACTGAGCTCTCATTGTCCACAAGTATCCTCAAGCACGTGAAATTCTCCACCGCCGTCTGAATCACCAGGGCGTCACAGAACGGATCTTCATAGTCCGGCATGTCTGCTGACGAGAAGGTGATCTTTTCTTCCGGTGGGGGAGCCTGGGAGGTAGAGGTGACCCCCCTTCGGTACATGGTTTGAAGGCTCCCCTTGCGGGTTGCCTCGATCCCCACTCCTCCGTGGATCACCCCGATTCCTCCCCGGGTTCTCACGTCTACCCGATCTTCACATCTATCCTCCATCTCCCCCTGCTGTACTTCCACGATCCTAACCGGCGGATCCTGCCTCTCTGCTCCTCTTGCTTCTCTCATCTCTAAAAACTCAGGGCAGGTGGCCGTCGCGTGACCCTCCTCCTGGTGGAAGTCACAAAAGAGCAACGCCGCCCTACCCCTTCTTCCTTCTCCTACTCCTCTTCTCCCAGCTCCTCGAACTCCTCTCCTCGCTCCTCTTCCTCTGCCCACCTCCATGGTCTCTTGCGGCGGCGGGACATGACCCCTTGTCTCCTGCCTCCACGCCGGTTGGTCGAACCTCCTGGGCTCTCGTAAGTTATCTCTCCCCTGGTAGCCTCCTCCTTGGCCCTGGGGGCGACCCTCCTGGGGCCTCCAACCCAACCGGTTGTTCGGCTCCCGGGCCCCCCATCCCTGCTGCTGCCCATGTCTTCGGGGTTCTTCCCTCCTTCTTTCTTCTCTTTGCTCCCTCTGCTCTCTCGGCTCCTTCTGCCTTCCTGTTGCAGGCTCCTTCACATCATCTTCCGCCAGTCTGGCCAACTTTCTGGCGAACGCTGGATTTGCCCTCTCAAAGTTTATCTCTTTCGCCGCCCTCTCCATGAGCTCCTCAAAGGAGAGGGGGGGCACTCTCTTCAACTCCATACTGAAGAATCCCGGCCTCAGCCCCAGGGTGAAGGCAAGCATCAGCGCGTACCCGGGGACCTCATGGACCAGGAGGATCTCTTCCTGAAACCGGTCAACGTAGTGACCCAGCGTCTCATCCTGCTTCTGCCTTACCGCAAACAGGCACTCCGCCTCCTTCTTCCGCTTCTTTGATGTTGAAAACCTCAACAGGAAACTTCTTCGCAGATCTTCAAAACAGTAGATCGACCTTGCTGGCAGCTGGTGGAACCAGTTCCGAGCCTTCTCCTTCAACGTGATGGCAAATAGTCGACACTTGAAGGCATCCGTCATCTGCTTTATCGAAACGACATCTTCAAACCACTGCACGTGTTGTACAGGGTCATCCTTCCCCGAGTAGTAGGACATGTCCGGCTCCCGGAACCCCTCAGGTACCGGAGCTGAGATGATGAGCTCACTGAAAGGGCTCTCGCCTCCTGCCTGGCGAGAGGGCACGTCCCGCGGCCTCGGCTGGCTGGCACGATCAGCGAGACCGTGCCCAGGGAAGAGTTCTCGCACAGTCGCCTCCCTCTCACCCAAATCTGCCAGAGTCTCCTTGTCTGGGCGCTGGCCTGGGAAGAGCTCCCGCGCGGCCACGTCCCTCTCGCCAGCCTCCGTCGGGACCTCCTTCCCCGGGCGCTGTCCAGGGGCGTTCTCGCCCAAGAGCGGGACCTCCTCTATCGGAACCTGAGGTGTGGCCCACTCGCTTCGGGCCGAGAAGGCCAAGTTGATGGTCTGCAGGACTTCTCGCCTGAAGTCCTCCAACATCTTCCTCGTCGCTTCCTCTCCCCGGGTGGGGGAGCCTCCAGAACCAGACCCTTCACCTTCACCTCCAGCCATGGGACAAAACCCAAGGCTTTCTTGTATCAGCTGCCTTTCACGCTCACCGCACCAGAACTGTTGAAGCCAAAAATGACCTCAACGGGAGTTCAAAACCGGGGTGCAGCCAACACCTACTTCTCTCAAGCTTCGACCCTCGACTAGTTACAAAGGACCTAAGACTGACCCAAAGCCTCAGCAGGGAGGTCTCACCTCACACCCGGAAGATGTCTGAGAGCTTCCCCTCCAAAGCCAAAAGCTGGACTAGGAGCTCCTCAGAAAGCACTGGAGATTGGAAGATAATGAAAGTTTGCTTTCTAAGGAGCCCTTATGGGTCTATTTATAGCCTTTTGCTGACCTGAGATTGCCGAAATACTCTTAGCTGGCCTGCCAATAGCCAAATCCCGCGATTTATCATGAGGGTATAGGGGTAATTTTACCTGAGGGTAATTAGGCCCTTTTACCCCGGGCCCTGGGCCCCACTCGGCGAGAACTCTGAGCCGAGAACCTTCCTGTTCAGAGCTTGGCGCAAGCGGTCTCCCCTGCTTATGGGCGAGAGCTCCTCCAAAGCGGGAGCTTGGCGCAAGCGCAAGCGTTCCCGCCCACTCATGGGCGGGAACTTCTTCAGGGCGGGAGCTTCTTCAGGGCGGGAGCTCTTCTGGTCGAGAGGCCGAAGCTAGTCTAATCCTGACCGTTGGTGCCTCCGGGTCCTACTCAGCAAATATGGGATTGTACAGCATTTACAATACAATATATTGTATTGTTAGCATTGCAATACCAATATATTGTATTGTTAACATTACAATATCAATATATTATATTTTTTATTCTCAAAATTACAATACTATATCAGATAGTATTTTTCCAATTCCTGCTTCAACCTAAGGGTAGCGTACTCGACTTGTCTAGCTTTGGGCAATTACTTCCAAGCCAAGAAACGATCCATTCGTTCACACCAGTCTAAACAATCCTCGGGTTCTAAATGTCCCTCAAAATCACCAACGTGTAATTTGATCCATGCATCCCAACGAGTGGGGTTATGAGGTTCAGGTTGTGCGGGCTCTAGTGGCCCAGGGGTAGGATTGACGCCGACCACTGGGATAATTGCTCGATTTAAGTGCATGGTGACTTCTATAGTGTTGACTGATGTGTGTAATTCGTTCACTACGTGCCCAAGACCTCCCACGGTGGTGGCGAGATTGTCGACCACTTTCATTAAGTCGCTCATATGCTAGGTCGGATCCCCTACACTATTTTCTAGGTGATTGACTTGTTTCTCCATTTAAAATAAGTTTATTCTTAATTTTCTCAAAAAAATTAATTGATTTTAAAAATAATAATAAGTTAATTTTATTTTTAATTTTTATTTTTTAAAAAAATGAAAAAAATAAGATAGACTTTAATTTTTTGTGTGAAAATACATTGGAAATTTAAAAATAGAATTGTTTTTTAAAATTTTTGAAAACCGAATCATTTGATTCGCAATAGGAGCGAATCGAACAACTTGCTCTGATACCAAATTGATGTAGACTAGGCTTAGGGTTTTAAAAAAATAAATATTTTTAATCAAATTCTTTATTTGTTTTTAAAATAAAATTAGAACTTTGAAAAAAAATGATTTGTTTAATTTTGAAGAAGGGGCCGAGCGGCCGAATCAAGGCGTTCACGCATAAAACTATTCTTAACGATAAATTCAACAAAATCGTTACTCTCTATTCAGAAAATTTCGTCGGAGCCTAACGGATCGAGTCGTATCGGGATTTGTACGTTCACAAGTCTAATCCACAAGAAACAATTTATGAAATAAACAAGAATTTCGGCGGTTAGAACGTTCGGGGCAAGCTCTTTATTATTAAATTTGTGCATAAATTTAAAACTAAAAGCTCGAGCAAAGGAAGGGAGAAGATATCGCGGGAAAGCAAGCCTTCTCCAAATCCGTTGCAGGGGCGATCCGTTGTAGCCCGTCGTTTGCTGGAAGGCTCTGTTGTAGTCGACGGCAAACAGCGGGAAAGAGGCACGGATGGTTGCCAGAGTGAGGAACTGGGCGCTCGCGGCTGGCGTGGGCAGAGGGAGATCACCGGACTGTCTGGTTAGGCGCTAGCCCGCGGGTCATCAGAGCAATAGTCGGCTGAAACGAGAGTGACGGCGGTAAGCTTGGCTGGAGCGTCGGCGAAAGGGTTTTAGCGGAGGCAGGGCGGTTGCGTTGTCGTTGAGGGGACTGGAGCAACAGCAAAGAGGCTAGGGCAGCGGCAGTTGGCCGCATGTTGTTGTCGTCGAGGCCAGGAGCGGCGGCCGAAAAGAACGTACAGGAGAAGGCCGGCAAGACAAAGAATTGAATAGAAAATTCAATTCTCTGTTGTCCGGCTACCCTTCTTCGCCTGGGCAACAAATTTATATTAATTTTCTCTTTCCAAATAATCTTGGCTCTTGACCCATATTCATAAATGATATATTTTTTCCTCTTTTCAAATATTCTTACCCGAATTTGTTTCTCAAACAATTATTTCCCAACTTTTGTTTTCAAACTTGCTATTTCCAATTTTTCCCAAATCTTTTAAATCTTCTACCTCTAATTAAAATTTTAAATTTATACGTTTAAATAATTTTAAGATTGCCCTTTATGCCCTAATGATTAAAATTACCGGACTCATTTATTTAAGGTCTCTTCGGATGGTCAACCCGATGAGCTAACCAACGTCAAACAAAGCAAAGGTGTGACAAAAGAAGTGTACGAAAAATAAATGCATAAATAAATAAAAAAATCAAGACGCATAGTGACGTCATGTAATTTTTGATGCGGAGGATGCATCAATTATCATCATCATCAAATCACCGCCATCATCATCATAATTAGCATTATTCCAACTATTTGAAATTAGAATTTTAAGAATCCACTATGTAAAGCCGAGAATTTCATTTGCTAAGACCTTTAGACACTTGATCAATGCATGAAATGTGTAGATAATTCAAAGAATAGGTCTGATGATGAAAAGATGAAATTTCCTTCAGACACGATCCACTGCGTTTTTGGGCACGGCCGTGTGTTTTTAGTTGTTTCGAAAAGGAGTGAGTTTTCCACAGTCTAAAGATGATTGTGCGTTTTGCGCACACCGGTGTGATCGGCATAAACTGATGTTTTATCTTTTAATTTGAGCTATGGATCTCAATCCAACAGTCGAGATCCATCCCCTCACGACCCAAAATACCGACTCACGCAGTTTAGGGTTCATTTCGACCATTTCTCGTCGGGAAGAGAGGGGAGAGGAAGAAGGAAAGGAGAGAGCTGGGGTTTGAAGAATCCAACCATTGGAGAGGATTCAGAGCTCCAATCGAAGAGTCGAGGACAGATTCGTGATGAGCAATTCCTTCTGATCATCCTCCGCCCAAACATGTGAGGATTCATGGCACCAAGGAAAACTTCAAGGTTGACAATCTCTTCTTATGGTCTTATGATCATTTTGTATGTTTCATGCAGACCGAATTAGGTATGGTGTGTGAAGCGTAGTCGTGGAAGTCAACCCAGATCGCGGATGATGTTGTGAAGTTTACATTTAAGACTACAGTAGATCGCGCAGTCAAAGAATACTCTACAATAAAAGTCTAAATATATGCATGGTTATGGTATTTTGGGGAATTTTGAAAATTCCTAGGAAAGTCACTTGATGGTAGCCTTGAGAATGGCAATTGGAGGTTTTCACAGCACAGAGATAATTAGAATTAAATTATCAGTTGTCGTCCGTGAGAGTAGATATATGCTTGGTGGTTGCATTCTAACTATATGAATTATAGGTCGCTAGAGTAGATGATTGATGGTGAGGATTATGTCATTCCACAATTAAGGATCTTGAGGCGGTGTCTAAAGACCGTTATGAGATGGTTGTACCTAAGGCGGGAGATTACTCTTAGAAGTGTTGATTTCTACTTTGGTATTGAATGTTATAGATGATCATAACCCCGGGCTAGATGAGGAGAGGTCCTTATGCATAGATATACATTATACCCTTCAATTCTGGTAATGGCGGGAAAAGAGCCATATTGGGTATACCATATGGCTATATAAAGCATATTATACTCTTCAACTCCTGTGGAGTAGGGAAGAGAGTCATGATTGGGCATACCACAGAGGCGGGAAGAGAGCATATCTTACGAATACATAATAAATATTATATTCTTCAACTCTTGTAGCGACAAGAAAAAAGTTATGACTAGGCATACCTTATGGCTACATGTTTCGCAGAGAGACGGAGAGTCATGTGCATAGGCATACCTCACGTGCGTCTTAAGTCCGTAATTTTGAATGGGATAGAATGTCTTATAATGGATGTATGTGTGGTTGTGATTACCCCTTCATTGTGTTGATGATTGATATTATGTTATAATCATACGATGATGTGATGGGGATTGTAGTGAGTCTTTGGGTGAGCCTAACAATCATACATGATGCAATATTAGACTCCGCTTTATTTAATGTTCAATATAGAAGATTGTTTGATGTCTGAGCATTTGCACATGCACTGTAACTTATTTTTTTGCTTTGATACATATTGCGTGTTTCTACATGATGCATACTTGCAGGTGTGCGATGACTCGCCCCAGAGTCCGCTAGAATGGCCAGGAAGAGATCGTTACGCGGTTTATGGTCAGCTCATAGCTAACCCTTGTTTTCTCTGATATGTATTTGATTGCAGGTAGCGAAGCGGTGCATAGCGGGTCAAACCCAAAGTTGAGCTAAAAGAAAAGAAATCTTTGCATAGTGCTTGCATGTATATTGTTTAACTTTTACTTCTTGTGATTCCGGCTTGCGAGCCGAAGTAGTTGAATATATAAATTATTGCATGATGTTTTGTGAAGGTCATAAGGCCAAATGTTACGTTTCTTATTGGGAATAGATGTGAGCATTCTTAGTGCTTAAATGAATCTTAATTGCTTCTGCTAGCTGTTGTGAGCTATGTGGTTAGATGGGATTTATTTTTATATACCTCTTTATAATATTCTGCTTGTAAAGGTTGAATGTTGTGTGGGCCCGGTCGGACCCAAATTATACGGCATTTATAGGTGAAGTGTTACACACCATCCATCCATCACAATTGTGTAATATCAACTTTCATTCATGTTTTCTTGGCCAATCCATTCCACTTATCATTCAGGTTTGATTTTACCAACACATTTTATTAGTGTATATTATATCTTTTTATGACTAAACCAACTTGTAGAAAGGAGAAATGAAATAGAAGGTGCAAATATATTCATCCTCATAGGGGCATTAAATAGGAACTACAATATGACACCCAACACTGATAGGCGGTGTGGAACTAAACTCAATAACATTAAAATATTACATATATAATAACTCTAACACTCCCCCTCAAGCTGAAGGGGGACCCTACACAGCTTGAACATAACATAAAACAGAAGGTACAAGAAGGTTGACAACGTGTGACAAAACAACAGCCACCGAGGCCCAACCGCGTGTCACAGGGGATACTTCAACCGGCAAGAGCCACACGACGTTGGTCCACAAAACCGACCATGACCACGTTGGATACACTCGGAGCGGAAACTAGGTCAACCACGAAATACCAAACCAACCCTACCAAATCCAGAGAAAACAACGAGGAGACACAAACAACATACGAGATCGACCTGGGGGTCATGTGTGATTGAGGCAGGAGTCGAGAAATAGGCATCCGAGTCGTCGTTATCACAAACACTCCCCCTCACGTGGAATATGTGCATGAAGGCATAGACTATGCCTGGAGGCCGTGACGTACACTCCCCCTCACGTAGACCGCATGCACGTGTGGGACCCTCGTCGGGTACATGAACCCAGATCACGTGAAAGAAGGGGCCGAAATTGTAAAGAGACCACACTAACACACCACAACAACAAGGAAACTTAAAGAGAAAAAAAATAGCAACATTAAACCCTAAATGGGGCCGGATACGAAGCAGCGCAGAGCAGCAGCGGCAGACGGAGAAGAAGCAGCTGCAGCAGCAGCTGGCCGGAGAAGCAGCGGCAGAGCAACATCCATGCCGGAGAAGAAGAGAGTTGCAGCGGGTGCAGACAGAAGCCGGAGAAGAAGCAGCTGCAGCAGCAGGCCGGAGAAGAAGAAGCGGCTGCAGAAGCAGGCCGGAGAAGAAGAAGCGGCAGAGCAGCAGGCCGGAGAAGATGTGTAGCGGCAAGAGGCGCAGCTGGCTAGAAGAAGGCCGGGCCGGAGAAGATGAAGTAGCAGTAGCATCGTCGGAGGAGAAGAAGACAAGCCGGAGAAGCAAAGCAGTCGAGCCGTCGATGTCGCAGGCAGCGCACAGCAGCGGCGGAAGCAACGGATGGAGACGTCGGGAGAGCTGTACAGGGAGAATGTCCCGCTCCCGTCTCCGGAATCAAGGGCCGATCCCGTAAACGGGAGCAGGGGGGTGAGAAGCGTCGGTCGAGCCCTAGCAGGCGAGCGGAAGCGGAAGCACGGGTCGGGGGGGAGGAGAAAAGTGCGGAAGCGGGGGAAAACAATTTATTTAGGTCTTCAAAACGTTCGCTCTGATACCATGTAGAAAGGAGAAATGAAATAGAAAGTGCAAATATATTCATCCTCATAGGGGCATTAAATAGGAACTACAACATGACACCCAACACCAATAGGCGGCGTGGGACTAAACTCAATAACATTAAAATATTGCATATATAATAACTCTTAACATATTGCATATATAAAAATAAAAAAAACCATATAGAAAGGAGAAATGAAATAGAAGGTGCAAATATATTCATTCTCATAGGGGCATTAAATAGGAACTACAACATGACACCCAACACTGATAGGCGGTGTGGGACTAAACTCAATAACATTAAAATATTACATATATAATAACTCTAACACTCCCCCTCAAGCTGAAGGGGGACCCTACAGCTTGAACACAACATAAAACGGAAGGTACAAGAAGGTTGACGTGTGACAAAACAACAGCCACCAAGGCCCAACCGCGTGTCACCGGGGATACTTCAACCGGGCAAGAGCCACACGACGTTGGTCCACAAAACCGACAATGACCACGCTGGATACACTCGGAGCGGAAACTACGTCAAGCACGAAAGACCAAACCAACCCTACCAAATCCAGAGAAAACAACGAGGAGACACAAACAACATACGAGATCGACCTGGGGGTCATGTGTGATTGAGGCAGGAGTCGGGAAAGAGGCATCCGAGTCGCCGTTATCACAAACACAACTAACGCATTAATTGTTTTGTTTTGATGTTTTAACACATGTTGGATCTCAATAGCCTCATATATATCTAAACCTAGACATCAAAGTCCTTAAGTTGTCCAATTTTATGGTCTATATAACATCCTTATCCTAACGTCGCCCCCTAATAGTAGTTTGAGCTGGTTCAATGACATCAAAATCACACATAAAAGGAACGCCTATTGTTATGGAGAACAATTATTGATAGCAATAACTCATCTTACTCATTAAAAAGTTTCAAAATAAGCAGAGGGATTTATCTTTTGACGAGTCATGCTTTGGCAAGTTCATTATGCGTTGTTCCCTTTAATAAAACGAATCAGAAAGATTAAGGAGGGCCTATTCTGAAAAATAAGTGGCATTACCTACAACTCTTGACCTATTCTTTTTTCAAAAAAAAAACTTCTCCATAAATTTTTGAAGTCACTGAGCAAATGTTCGCATTCAAAGGGAAGTCATCTTCTTTATGCTCAATCTGTTAGCATTATATGAATCACAAAAGGGGCAGCCGAGATTCAAGTGAGCGACAGGAGAAACGACCAGACTATCAGAACTTAATTTGAGCAGAATAATTCCGTTTTAACGAATATTTAAAGCACTTCCTAACAGGATTCCAATATAAATCCACGTTTCCAGATTATAAAAAACAAAGCAAGAGGGAGGGAAGGAGATGAATCCGCTCCGGTAAAGGATTCATCAAGCAATCGCAGCTTCCACAAAAGCTATTTGTTTACCGAATCTACGTGTAAATACTAAATTCGAACAACGAACTGGCAGAGAAACTCTAGGGTTTTCTAGCAGACAAGAGTATAAATTCCTTGTTCAGGAGTAGAACGAAACACTGCAAAAGATCAAAGCTCGAAGCGTACCCTTTACTCTGGAAGATGCTAACTACTCAAGCTAGAGAAGCGGCCACCGGCCCTGCTGCCACTTCTACTTTCAGTCTTTCACGGACTCTTAACTCTCCTCCCCTCAGTTCAGCTACTGTGGTCTGGTTCAATGTCGTTCTCACATCCAGTGATCCAGACATTCATGATTCCTTTACGACGGAGGGGCATAAAAGTCATCGCTAGAATAATTCGAGGAAGCACTTTTTGATTTCGCCCCTTCCTTGAAGTCCATGAATTCCGTAGGAAAGTATCTAGGCTTTCTCTAGAATAGTAGCTAAAATATTGTTATGCTGGCGGCTGGGCTTTGCGGAATTAGGATTTTTGCTTAGTCGGGACACTCTAATTTACAAATAAATAAAAAAAAATTTTAATATAATCAAATACATAGCTTAAACATCCAATTGACATGAAAGATGGGCTATTTAAAAATATGACAACTTTGGAAGGGAGAACTCGAAATGGAAAGAATGGAAAAGAGGAAGCCTAGACATCTGGTCTGGAAACTTAATCGAAACAAAAACCTTAAAGTCCAAGAAGAATAAGCTTATTCATTGTATAAAGAACATTAATTTTGTTTTTTGAAGCTTGGAAAATCTTGGGCATATACGATGCAATTGAGAAGAGATGAACTTTATTATGTTCACTGATAGAATGCAGGCTGCTCAAACAACACTGCAGTAGTTCTAGGAAGTGAACAAATGAAAAAAAAATATTGAGTCTACACATTTAGTATAATCCAATTAATGAACAAACATACCGCCACCTACCAAGTGACCAAGAATGTCTCAAAGACTCGATCAAAATATGAAAATGTTTAACACCCCGGGTCCAAACTCTGGTGGATGAGGTACCATTTTGTGTACCCATATCAACGGCATTCTAAATGTGTAAGGGCTTTGGCAATCCTTGTGGCTGAACGTGGTCAGAATTACTAGTTGAGGCATTTAACCGAACATCTTGAGTTCAACTTCCTTTAGCAAAAATTTCATGTACCTGCTAGAAATGGTCTTTCATCATAACTACGGCATCCAGACCTGTTTCAAACAAAGAATCATCACAACAAACAGAAGGATCGAGGGTACCTTTTAGGTGAAGCGATCCACTAGCCTCTTTCATTGCCAAGTCTTCCCTATCTCGGTTTTCTTTAATAGGAAGCACAAAAACACTTCTAACAAAGATAGAAGAAGAATAGATGAAGCATGAAGGCTCTAAAACAAGAGCAGATGACGGGATGACAGGGTCGTTGTTGCTGAAAAGTGAAAATTTTCACGTTCTTGGCGAAATTTTCGCGAAATCACGCTCGGACACGTGCACAGGCATGTCCCTACCTAGATCCGCCTGTGGTTGGGCTCAGCACACTGATATGGGCGATGCAGTCAGGACCACTGACAAATGATAATTCAAGATTTAGAATTGATTTCTCAGCTGGAGTGGTTGAAAAAGCAGTTGTTTTATAGAGTAGTGAGAAAAGTCATGATACTATTTAGAATATTTGTTTTTTTAATTTTTTTTTGAACCAAGAAAAAGATTATATTGTTTGGCAGAGCTGCTATGTGGTGACTATTGTACATTAAAATATTTTTTTTGCATATTTATATATGTCATAAATGATATTTAAATTTTAAATACCAAACAAAAAATATTAAAAAAAAGTATATATATATACATGGTATATTAATAACATATATTTATAAATTAATTATTTTTTAATATATTATTTATTTTGTTTATATCTATACTATATATACAAAGATATATCAACATCCAATCAGAATTCCCGGTGTAACACAAACGCCCACCAAATAAATCTAGACAGTCTAATCTGGTTTGATCATAAGATCTCAATCGTTTGATTGCACAAACGAATCAGGATCGTCTGTCATCATTTTTATAGGTCTCCTGAACCTAGGATGGTAGGGTGGCCTAAACCTATATTTTTTGTATGACTCCTACCCTGCAATATGAAATTAACATTTTTCACTTTAAATTCTAAAAAAAAATTCAATTAGATGGGCATATGACTCTTGGTCGTGATGCGGCTCGAGGTAAAGCTGGGGGGAGAGTGGAAAGGGTTCATACTCATGTGTGGGTCAATCAGTAGAGCATCGAGGATTGGATCTCTAACTGAAAGGGACACTAGGTCTAAGTGAGGTGTGGAGGATGGACATACTATCACAGTATCACCGGACCACTCGTCCTCACTAACGCGACCACACACCCTCGTCTGTGTAAAATGGTCATGATCGTGATTGTCTCCCAGATCAAGTGGGAACTGATGAATCAAGATCAGGTGTCGGGCTTTTATTTCAGTGAGAGCACTACCAGACACATCAGTGGCTTGACCCAAATCCCTAGACTTTCTCCAATTGAATCTTCCTAAGATAGATCTCATGTGATCAAAATACTCATTTAAGAGATCAAAGCAGTCAAGAACAAATTGTTGAAATTCGGCCTCAGGTAACTCTATTTGTGGAACACAAAGAGGGTCTTGACATGTTCTGTGATCCAAGCGATAGTGGCCTCTATAGGGATCCTAAGGGTAATCTGACAGTAGTTCTTATCATAATCACATTGTGCTTGTGGGCGCATGTGGGTCCTATGAACGTGCAGTGGTGGTCACGCATATCCAAACTCAAATTCCTCAACTAGAGGAAATGTGTAGCGACGAAGACCCGAACAATACTCAAGTCTATCATCCTAAAGTCGCAGAGAGGTGTAATGATGATAACGTAGGATTTTTCATCGTGGCGATTGTCTCTAGCATAATGGGATTGTGTGAAAAGGCCGACATGATCTCTAGGAGCGATGTGCAATGAGCGTTAATAATCATCATAATAACATGAAAGTTTCTCTAAAGTGGCTCTATAAGATCGGATATAGGTAGATTTGAGATCCCCAAATAGAGAAGACGAATGACGATGATAACTAGCCATAAATGAACCTAAAGATCTATAATACCTACCAAAACCCTTATAAATGTGGTCCAAACCTTGGGCTCTAAAAACAATTTGATGCAGTGGCAGGACTGATACAAGGTGGATTCACTAAATGCACACATATATGCAATGTCGTATGAATAATGCAAGAGAAGGCTAGTAAAAACAATTGCAACAATAATTAATTATTATATAAAAAGGGCAGAGGCGCAAACAGTAACAAATAATGATTAAGAAAACAAGTATCAATTTCTAAACGACTGAGGCACAATAATTTTTAAGCACATACGAAATAAGTCTTGCAAATCATGTGACGATCGAACTAATAGCAAATAAAAATGAACATCAACTATAGTCAAGTGTCAAATACACAACGATAGAAAATAAAATTCCAACTATGACTTACACGTGCAGGCGGCTGATGGCGGCTATCCAAGGTCATTTTGATTACAGGAAACGTCAAAAGATGGGTGTGAATATGCAGGAACTGCGGGTGGGGCTGGATGTGGGTAAGTGATTGATGGGTGTGAATATGCAGGAACTGCGGGTGGGGCTGGATGTGGGTAAGTGATTGATGGGTGTGAATATGCAGGAACTGCGGGTGGGGCTGGATGTGGGTAAGTGATTGATGGGTGGGGGTGTAGCGGACTGGTTGGGGGAGATGAAGAGGGGGAGAAGGGTTGCGACAACTAGGGCAAGACTGGATGGAAATGGGCAGCAACCGAGAGGTGGCGTGGCGTCGGGAATGGGAGTTGGCGATGCTGAGAGACTGGAGTGAAGGGTTTGATTGACAAAGAAAATAACCAAACGAGACTGGTGGCTGCGATTCTAGATGGCAGCAGGAGCGGAACTGGGTTACTGGTAGGGAGCGGTAACATTAGGGAGAGGAGGAGAATGGTAGCGGCAGAGGATAGCGGTGGAGGAGTTTGGATGGGGAAATGGTGGAGGCCGACGAGTATTCAGTGGTGCAGGGAATAAGGAGACAGGGGACTTACGGGAGAGGAAGGAGGGACCGACGGGGCTGGGTGAGTGCAGGGAAGAGGGAATCAGAGGAGAGAACTCGCATGGAGTCACACCAGGCACTAGACGTCTTCTGACGTTACACCAGATGAGAAGAAGACTGGCAGTTGCAAATCAATCGCAAACCTTTTTTTATTGTCTTAAACTACCTCCTGCAAACAATATAAATAACCTTAAAACTATAACCACAACATAACCCTAAATCTACATAAGTACCCACTGGAATCAGACGGCTCACACTATTTGGGGTCGTTCGAGTGTTAAACATATCTCAAATCATAAAAATCAAAATATGAAATTGACTCATCGACCATCCGAACGCAATCACGGACTCGGATCGTCCGACTAGATAGCGGATCACCGCCTCCTGCGGGAATGTACCTATGTCGATCGTGGCGCACCATCAGAAGTGCTTAATCTTGTATCCATATATCTATGGTGGATATAGTTTTTATGAGCTGCTTTGTATATGCTTTATTTATTTTTCAGTAAGTTTGTTCTCAAACTATATTTTGTTTAATGACTATAACATTCTATTCCTCTTAATTATTTTTAATTTATCCAATTTTCTTTTTTATATGAAGTTTTTTATTTTGTTTTATAGGGCCCAGAAAAATCTATCATTTTCAACCCTTGTGAAGTGACAACATATATGAATATATCAGACTCAGAGTAAATTCCAAAAAGTGTTGACTTTGATAAAGATTGTGTGGAGTCTGAAAGATTGCAATAAAAAGGAAAACTAAAGGGAAAAAATATAATGAATATGAAAGTAGTACCGACAAAGACGGACATATTTACTACTCTTGCTCAAGATCTTCAACATGCAAAACTAAAAGATGTAAATATAGGGTTCTGGATAAATCATGTAATTCTTATTGTGGTTGCATTACTTCAAAATGTGTGAATATGGAAGAACCATATTCTAGTTTGGGTAATGATTACGACAAGAGAATGATATCTCAAGGTACATTGCTCCTTACATCTGCTTTAAATAAGAAGCAAAACATCAGTGAACGCAAACCCTTGCCTAACATTGAAAATGCATAGGTATGTAGAATACATGATTTTACATATATTGATACATTCCATCTTGCAAATTGAACATTTGTTATTTTTTATATAATGATGTTTGCATGCAAAACCATTGTTGTCCTTATGATAATTATCACCAATAACTTTACTCCTTCACACGTAGTCGCATGCAATTAGTTTGAATTTTTACCCTAGATACCTCAGATTTATTTTTTTTTTCTTTAATGATTTATTATTAATTAATATACTCCATCCAAATGCTTACAATTTCAAGCAACATCAATAGAGAAGGCACCAAAAATGTTTTTTTCTTAATAATAATAAACACTTCAAGTAAATAGTTGTCCACCGAACAATAATCCTAGCTGTACACTTTTTTATGTTATTATTAGTAATGTTTGGGAGCCTTTTTCATATTTCTTCAGTTTTTGGTTTGTTACTTTCATTTATTATTTTTCTCGCATTATCTGGGCATACTTATTAAAAACTAAAAATAAAGTGTTTTTATTATTTCAATAGTTTTAAAAAATAACATCAACTCAATTCAATATCACAATTAAAAATCTTTGTATTGACAATGTTCGTGAATACATTGATTCACAATTTGACAAATATCTTAGGGACTTTGGTATTATCCACCAAATATCTTGCTTCTACTCACGAGCTCAAAATGGTGCAGTAGAACACACAGATCGTCATTTTATGAAAGTTTCATAGCATTTTACTTTCGATGCACCTTCCCCAATACCATTAATGAGATGTTCTCACAACAACTTAATCATATGTCTACACGGGTTCTCAGGAATAAAATGTCAATATACACTCTTTAAGTTTCCCCCACTATCATTCATTATTGTGTCTTTAGATATGTGTGCTTCATTTACTTATATTAAAAATAATTTGACTGCAACACCCTCAAATGTGACTTCATCGGATATTTCTCAACTCAAATGAGTTACAAATGTTTTGACTCTGTAATCAAGAGGGTGTTTATGACTGTGAATGTCACCTTTCATGAATCTGAGGGCTACTATGAGACCTCACTTCAGGGAGGGGGACTCCCATATTAGAATTGAGCTCTCTTCTAAAGGAATCCTTACATATATCTTTACCCATACGTCCTCTATACTAGCCCTTTTTAGCTACCACTCATGTTGTTACTATACTTATTCGTGTTGTCATTAACAACCAGGGGAAGCCTCATACTCTCCATTTGTAAGCTTACTTTTGAAGGAAAAAAGGGTGCAAACACGCAAGCCTCTCACAGGATTCCTACACTGACATCTGATCCGTCTTCAGAATCTATTGCGCAACAAGAAAATACTTCTATACAACACTATATTTCAATTTGTACTTTATGCTTCTCTCACTGTTTCACACAGAGCCTTTATTTCCACTTTGTCCTTTATTTCTATTCCATCCTCCTGATAGGATGTCCTTTGTCACTACGTGGCAAGAACCATGCTCGAAGAAATGCATGCTCCTAAAAAACGTGTACATGGGATGTTGTGCAGTTTTCTTAGGAGAATACAGTTGTTGGATGTAAGTTGTTGTTTGTTGTCAAACAAAACATCTAGGAAATTTTCGAGAGATATAATTCACGTTTGGTTGCTAGAGAATACATGCCGACTATTGCAATCGATTATCAAGAGTTGTTTGGTCATGTAGCAAAGATGAACTCCATAAGAGTTCTTTTATCATGTGAGGCAACAAGGAATGAAACCTTTGTCAATGATTTCAGTAGACAATTTTCTAGACTTTCTAGAATATTAGCAAAGATATCGTCGTGCTGGCAGCCGGCTCACAACACACTGATATGGGTGACGAAGTCGGGACCAATGACAAATGTTAATTCAAGATTTAGGCTCGGTTTGACTCAGTTGGAGTGGTTGAAAAATCAGCTATTTTATAGAACAGTGAGAGAAGCAATAATACTGTTTAAAAGATTGGATTTTTCAATATTGTTTGAACAGAAAAGTAGACTATATTGTTTGACAAAGCTATTGTGTGGTGACTGATTTTTGATTAAAATACTTTTCTTGCATATTTATATATATCATAAATGATATTTAAATTTTAAATATCACATAAAATATTTTAAAAAGTATATATATATATATATGACATATTAATAACGTATATTTATAAATTCATTATTTTTAAATATATTATTTATTTTGTTTATATTTATACTATATATACAAAGATATATCAACAATTAATCAAAATCCGCGATGTAACAGCGGTGTAACGCCGACGTCCATCAAATAAATCTGGATCGTTCGATCTGATTTGATCATAAGATCTCAGCTGTTCAATCACACAAATGAATCAGGATCATCTGTCATCATTTTCCTGTCTCCTAAACCTAGGATAGTAGGATGACATAAACCTATATTTTTGTAGGGCTTCTACCATATAATATGAAATTATCATGTTATCCTTTAAATTCTAAAAAAACAATTAGATGGGCATATAATTCGCCATGTCTAGGAGACCCTCCCGGTGTGTATATAACCAACCCGCCAAATAAAGCACACATGTTGACCTATTCTGCATAACCAGCCCGCTCTATGTCAAATTTTAAACACTACTTTCCTTTCCTACTATTTAAACACATATAAGAATGTTAAACTCACAATGTGAGACTAAAAGCTAGAAAGAATGAAGAAAAAAACAAATTAAAAAATGAGCTCAATGGGACTCAAACCGTCAATGAGCTGCTTAGAAGTCAAATATCTTATTCAATAGGACACAAACATTTATATATATATATATATATATATATATATATATATATATATATATATATTTTTAAAAAAATTTATATTTTATTAAACTATATCTCTGTCTAGTTTTATTTTATTTATGACGTGCAATATATAAAAAGACATACAACATATTCACGTATACATATATATTTTTTAATTATATATATATATATATATATATACGAGTCGCAGGCACGGGCCTCCGGCCCGATGGCTACGCGCCACAGTACCTGACGATGATCTGCTTGATTCTTATAATAATCATTACTAGTTGCAATCTTTTTACGAACCGACTCGTGTAATGCATGCACATGTTCAATGAAAGACTCGGCCAACTCACTAGGCCTGGACACTCGGGGAATATCCACCAAATTAACTGGCCTCCTAGGCTCATACGCTAATATGATATGAAACAGACTCAAGCTCGTGGTCCTGTTGACTGAGCTATTGTATGCAAATTCGGCTTTAGGAAGGACGGAATCCTAGGTTGTCGGACTATCTCTGACTAGGCAACGAAATGTGCGGAAGCGAGTCTTATGTAGGAGGTTGGGGGATTGAGCCCCCGCCTCAACAACCCGCCACGTGACACCCAGCTATGGATCCGTCAAGTGAGCAGCCTGGGTCCCGCATTGGAGATGGGTTGGGGTGTATGGCCCGCGGGCCTGGTGCGATCGGCTGGGGTTGGCTATGGATCATGGGTTAGATGGCCCTGCGAGCAGCCCAGTGGCCCAGTTGGATCGTATCAGGTTCCAAGACTACGGTTAAACACTTCAGTTTGTCCGTCCGTTTGCGGGTGGTAGGCGGAGGAAAACTTCAGGGTCATACCCGTTTTTTCCACAAAATCTTCCAGAAATAGCTCATGAATCGCACGTCGCGATCAGAAACTATGGAGATGGGAAGACCATGGTACTTAAATACCTCTTTGAAGAATAACGTCGCCACGTGAGAGGCGTCAGCAGTCTTGCGACAAGAAATGAAATGTGTCATCTTGGAGAATCGATCAACTACAACAAATATCTAGTCGAGCTTCCTCAGGGTGCGTGGGAGACCGAGAACAAAATCCATACTAATATCCGACCAGGGTCTCTCATGGGACGGGAAGTGGAGTGTAAAGCCTTGTGGGTTGTCGAGTCCCCTTTGCCGTCTGGCAAACTCTACAATGTCTCACTACTCTGGTGACATCTTTCTTCAGGCCGGGCCAAAAGAAACAGTCATCAACTATCGCAATTGTCTTGTCTCTTCCAAAGTGCCTCGCAGCTCCGCCTGTGTGTAGATCCTAGATAAGGAAATTTAGGAGCGACGACTGAGGAATGCAAAGGTGAGAACCCATAAATAAATACCCATTAGATATCGAATAGCCCACCTGAAGGTCGGGTGAGTCCTTCGAAAGCGCGAAATAAATATCCTCAAAATCAGGGCACTCTGGGTAAGCGTGAACTAGCTGCTCAAACCCCACTACTCGGATGCTCATAGTGTGGAGGATGCTAACTCGGCGACTCAATGCGTCTGCCGGTCTGTTCTCAACACTTGCACGGTGTTTAAGAACATAGAGGAACTCCTGCATATACTCCACCCACTTGGCGTGACGGTGACCCAACTTCTTTTGGGAGTCGAGATATCTCAGGGCCTGATAGTCAGAATATAAAATGAATTCTTTGTGCAAAAGATAATGTCACCAATATCGCAGTGCCTGTACAGTGGCATAGAACTCTCGATCATAGTTTGAGTATTTCTGTCGGGCTTCGTTCAACTTTTCACTAAAATAGGCTACTGGGTGGCCTTCCTGACTAAGGACTGCGCTGATACCCACTCTTGAAGCATCACAAGCTACTTCAACGGGCTTGGAAAAATCTGGTAAGCGTAAAACGGGAGCAGTAGACAGTTTCTCCTTGATCTCCTCAAAAGCTCGAATGGCAGCCTTTGTCCAAACAAATTCTCCCTTACGAAGACAGCTCGTAATAGGGGCCATGACCGAACTGAAGGCTCGGACAAACCTCCTATAAAAGGTGACAAGTCCATGAAACTACGAGCCTCATGAATGTTCAAGGGGATAGGCCACTCTCGAATCGCCCGGACCTTGTCGGGGTCGACAGAAATACCAGATGTCGATACAACATAACCTAAGAAATGAACGGACGTGGATAGGAACGAGCACTTCTTCAAGCTGATGTATAGATGCTCCTTTCGGAGGAAATCGAACACCAGACGAATGTGGCGTAAATGCCCGGTGCGACCCTGGCTGTATATCAAAATATCATCGAAATATACGACCAAGAATTTGCCCATATAGGGCCGCAGAACCTGAGTCATCACCCTCATAAAGGTACTGTGTGCGTTCGATAATCTGAACGACATCACCATCCACTCGTACAAGTCGTCCTTCGTCTTGAAGGTCGTCTTCCACTCATCTCCCTCTCTAACTCTAATCTGGTGGTACCCACTGCGAAGATCGATCTTCGAAAAGATCTGGGCACCAGTCATCGAATCCAGGAGATCATCGAGGCGGGGAATCGGAAAACGATACTTCACCGTGATCTTATTTACGGCACGGCTATCAATGCACATGTGTCAGCTACCGTCCTTCTTCGGAGTTAGAAGGGCTGGCACGGCGCATGGACTCGGACTATCTCGTATAAACCTTTTTCGCAAAAGATCATCAACTTGCCGCTTTAGCCCAGCATGCTCAGTTGGGTTTGAACGATAGTGTGCAAGATTGGGCAAAGATGCCCCGGGGATCAGATCAATCGCATGTTAGATGTCCCTCAGTGGAGGAAGATCATCGGGGAGCTCCTCGGGCATAATGTCAATAAAGTCATTCATCAACTGCCGAACATCCGGATCAGTAATCTTGACCTCGCTAGGGGTCTCGACCGCTAACGTGGCCGATACAATGAACATGATCCCAGTCTCTAGGCTCTCTCTCAGGAAATCACCCCTCCTTAAGATATGCAGGGGTCTCGATGACCCTGCGCTAACCGACGAGTCCATCTTACCCTTGGGAGGATCCTTGGGCTGAGCCGGGGTAAGAGTAATCTTTCAACCCTTGTCGAAGAATACGCACGTGTTGGAACGGCCATAACACGTGGCGTCACGATCGTAAAGCCAGGGTCTCCCTAGGAGAACGTGAGCGACATCCATAGGGATAACGTCGCACCAAACTCAGTCCTCTGTAGACGCTGATCGGATCGGCACCAGACACCGCTGTGTAACTTGTATGGTGGACTTGTCCACCCAAAGGACACGATACGGATGAGTATGTGGCTCAGCAGTAAGCTGCATCCTCTCCAACCCTTTCTTAGCAATAATATTTACGCAGCTTCTACTATCGATGGGGAGCTTGCAGGGTCCTCCTGCGCTCTGGAAGTAAGTGAAAAAGATAGTGGCGTGACGTCAATCCTCTTCAGCACGTGGGGTGTGGAGGATGCGAAGGAGGACTCCTACCTTTAGCGATCTCTCAGCATCGCTATCCCAACCATCCTCAACAACAGCAGTAACCTCCTCAGTGGCGTCGCCCTCAGCCTCACCGCTGGGCTCGCCAGAATCCTCAATCAGCAAGTTCCTGGTATGGCATTGGGCTGCGAAATGCCCTCTGCCGGAACAACGATAGCATTGGACGCCCCCAGGTTTGGGGCCTCCTGGAACAATAGCTTTCTTTGTCGCATCTGTGGGAGGGCGAGGGGTGGCAGGAGTCGTGGCAGGGACGAGCTTCCAAAATGTGGAAGCATCGGGTCTAGTGGAGGCCTGTCTCGGGCCGACTAAGCGCAAATATTGCTCGAATTCGAGGGCAAGCTGAAAAACCTGCTCAACTGACTCCATCTTATGGGGAATTAGTTCCCTTCGGATGTCTGATCTAAGACCCGCACGAAAGCGCGAGCCAATAGCAATGGGCTCCTCCATAATGTCGATGCGAACTACAAGTTCGTCAAATCGAAACATGTAATCATCAACAGAAAGAGTACCCTGACGTAGCGCGTACAACTGATCTAACAGCTGATCTCGATAGGATGCAGGAAGATACTTATCCTGTAGGCGCTGCTTCATCTCATCCCAGTGGATAATGGGGTAATATCCATCACGCTCCAAGGACCTCTCCAGACTAGACCAATAAATCTTAACTTGGTCAATTAGTTTCATCTTCGCGAACCGTACTCGCCTCTCGTCGTTCATCTCAAACCAGTCAAAGTAGTGGTTCATGTTCATGAGTCAATCACTGAATGTCTTCGGGTCCAAGTGACAATCGAAGGTAGGAGCATCAATACGGATCCGTCGGATAATGTCATACTCCTCTGGAGTCATTCCTCGACGGGGCTCAAGGAAGTCACCGTATTCGTCATCATCGTCATAGTCATATAAGTGTATATCCCTTCGACGAGGTGGTGGAGGACGTTGCTCATCCAAAGGGCGATCTCGTCGAAACTCGAAACCACGACGATTATTTGCTCTTGGTGGGGGTGGGAACTCTCGGCGAGGGCCATCACTACCACGTCTCCGGGGAGGGGGTGTGGCATCCCGAAGGTCCTCAAGAGGTTCCTCATTAGGTATAGGGTTCGTTCGAGCTTTTGGTGTCTCTAACTAGTCTACCCTCGTGCTAACCCTCGCGACATCACCTCTAAGTGTGTCGAATTGGACGCCCATTTGATCAAACCAATCAGGACAAGCCTTTGGAATTCTGCGGGCATCATGTTCGTCTGAGAGCTAGCGGCCCTATCGTCGGGATGATTTTGACTTGACATGTCCGTCTGAGAGCAAAAGATCATCAACTTTCCGCTTTAGCTCGACATGCAATGACCCTAACCTACCATCTGATACCAATTTGATGCAGTGGTAAGGCAGACACAGGGTGGATTCACTAAATGCACTCTTATATGCAATGACGTATGATGCAAGTGCACAAGTGGTCCACCAAAAATGCTAACAAGTAATTATTAATTATTATAGTAAATTAACAGGGCACGTGCGTTCACAAATATTCGAGTAAAAGAAAACAACTATTAATTTTACAAACACTGAGGCGCAAATATTTTAAGCAACCACAGAATACGCCCTACAAATCATACGGCGAACAATACTAGTAACATTAAAACATACAACCATCACAATACAAATGCCAAGGTAAACAACTAAAAGGAAATGATTGTTACCACAATTTGCACGTGCAGGCGGCAGTGAGGGAAGGTGAAAGGGCATCCAAGGAATCCACGGGCACGGCGACGTCGGGGTGGGCTAATTTGAAGTGGATCCACGACAGAAGGGGTTTATAGATGTAGGAATTAGGGCTCCAGCGGTTGTGTGGGGGAAAGGCAGTTGGCCGGTGGAAGGTGACGATCAGGACAGTGGGGGTGGGCTTAGGTGGTGGTGAATGAGTAGATGGAGGTGGAAGCCACGGATCTGGGTGGGGACGTGGGCTGGGGTGGATGAAGTAGAGGGCGGGGAATGGCTTGCTGGATGGTATCCCCACGGATCTGGGTGGGGGCGGCTGGACGGGGAAGGCAGGGGCTCGGTGGAGTGGGGGTCGGGCGGGGAAGACTCGGCGGGCGCAAGGAAGAGGGAAGCAGGAAGAAGGAGAGGAAGGGTGGAGGGGATTACCGGAGGCTGATGATGGAGGCGGAGGGGGAAGTTGTCGGCGTCGCACCGGAAGAAGCGGGGAAGGCGTCGTACCTTTTTCACAGACCGACGGTTTGAAGAAAATTCCAAACTCATGATCCTCCATCAGAACCGGCGGCTCCCTTTTATAACCCTAGCATCAAAACTTTCAGCTAACTGCACACACAATCTAATAAACCATCCCATCAGACGGCTCTCACTGTTTTGGTCTGATCGGGGCTAAATACACTTCAAATTAAAAAACATAAAATATGAAAATGACTGGAAACGATCATCCGGACGCGACCACTGACTCCGATCGCTCGTCCGGGCAGCGGGTCAGCACCTCCTGCGGGAATATACGCGCGTCGGTCGTGGCGCGCCGTCATAACCCCTCCAGCCAAGCGGTTTTATTTCTTTCATTGTTATCTGCGGTGTGCTTCCGCCGACTCCAGAAGTGCGGGCTTCGTCGGCTTTTGGAACCCCAAATCAACCCCTTCCTCCTTGTCAGAACCATGCGCCGACTCCACCTCCTCCTCCCTCTACAGAATCCGACGACCTTTCTCCTTCCTTCCAGTGTTGTGGAAGGCTCTGTTTCTAACCCTAATTGGTAGTAGAAGTTTCCTCTTCCGACGTTTTTTTTTTCCGGTGAGTGTGTTTGGCAATTTTCTCCTCCTATTCTAGAGTTTTTTCACTTTTCTATCATCGATTTTACCCTAATATCATAGCGATTTTAGATATTGTAGGGGATGGCATTTTTGGTGTTAATGCTTGTTCGATCTTTGTGTAAACCATTGCCGTGAGGTTAAGGTAATGAACTTTCGTTGAGGTTTTCTTTTGAATTAGTTATGTCTCGCTCACCTTATCAAATTTTAGAATACCCCTAAATTTCGTGGGATCTAATTTCATAGAGATTTCCCCTTAATTTCAGATTTGTTGAAGTGTGGGTGTTGCGAATCGGGAAGCTTTGCAAATTACATAGTGATTTATTGCCCTCAATGTTCCCTAGATTTGAAGAGGCATCGCAATCAATACTAAAAGCATAATTGTATTTGATATATGTTCAAGTTCAATATGTGCATGATGTTCCTTAGAACAAGTTTAGACAGAATGTCTAAATGATTGTGACAGGTGGTCACAAGGAAGTAAGGTGGAGAGACAGAAATTTGTCTAAGTGCCCAGGCGTTGAGTGAAGCCAGTTCACTCAACGCCAAATGTCAAGATGCGTCGTGTAGAGCATGGGCAGTCAAAGCTTGACTGATTGGAAAGACAGAAATTTGTCTAAGTCCACAGGCGTCGAGTGAAGTCAGTTCGCTCAATGTCTAATGTCAAAAAGCGTTGAGTAAAGCATGGACAGTCAAAGCCTAACATTTTGCAATGCAGATATGCGGCTAAGTCTACAGACGTTGAGTGAAAGCAGTTCACTCAACGGAGTCAACGCCATATAACAAGAGGCGTCGAGTAAATCTCAGTCTGTCAAACCTTAAGCATTGGCAAGGAAGAAATTCGACTAAGTCCAGAATCGTTAAGTGAGTACAGCTCACTCAACGCCTGAAGAAAGAAGTGTTAAGTCAAGCTCAAGCAGTCAAAGCATTTGAAGAATCTGTCAAGAATTCTGGCTAAGTCCAGAAACGTTGAGTGAGTACAGCTCACTCAACGTCCAAAGAAGGAAACGTCGACAAGACAGTGTTCATTCAAAGCTTAAGAAGAGATAGACAGAAAAATCTGTCTAAGTCCAGAATGCGTTGAGTGAGGACAGCTCACTCAACGCAAGCAAGCTCATCAAGAAGATTGGGTAAGTACAGAAGCATTGAGTGAAGTCAGTTCACTCAACGGCTCATCAAAAAGACAGGCAAAGGCAGAAGCGTTGAGTGATGAAGGCTCACTCAACGCATTCATAAAGAGAGAAGCGGCTAAATACAGAAGCGTTGAGTGAATGAAGTTCACTCAACGCCTCATCAAGATGGCAGGCATTTAGAGAAGCAGCCAAGTCCAGAAAAGTTGAGTGATGAAGGTTCACTTAACGCACTCAACAGCTGGTAGCGCAGAAGTAATTGGCTAAATCCAAATGCGTTGAGTGATGAAGGTTCATTCAACGCACTCAACGTCTGGAAATGCAGATTATCTGACTAAGGGTTTTTGCGTTGAGTGAAGGTTATTCACTCAACGCACTCAACGTCTGGGATGAAATTGAGAATTTGACTAAGTCCACAGATGCTGACGTCAGCATGAGTCAGCAAAATTCAAAATTGTTGCGGGAAGTCTACAGTACGCGACAAACGGCGTCGCGGGTCTGCTGTATGACTTTTACTGATGAAGCTAAGTTGCAGCTGTCAACTATTGCGGTTCCCACTGCTCTAAGAGTCGTTGGACGGCGGAAGATAAAGGGCTTAAGATCGGCGGAGAGAAATCAACTTTTAGGGTTTATCTTTTCGCAAAGAGGCGAAACTTCGTCTTCGTCCTCTCGTCATTGTTGCAAACCTTGAAGCTAAAGTTCAATCCGCTGATCTAGAAGTTCAATCAGTTAGCTATAACAATTTTCACAAGCTACAGCAAGTTGAGAAAAGCTTTCTGAGAAAGAATAAGAAGCAGAGCTATCTGGTTTCTACAGTCAAGGTTAGTTGATTGAAGAATACAAAGAACTGTCAACTCATCTGTCTTCATCAGCAAGATCAGAAACCTGTGTTTCTGAGTTACTTCCAGCACAAGCAATAGTTTCCTGAAGATCATCTTTCTTATTCCTGTGAAGATAGTTAGGGCTAAGTTCATCTCAGCTCAGGAAGCAGAAGAAGGCTCAGAGAAAATTTCCCTGGAGTCAAATCATCAACAAACTCTTTATTTTTTGTAGGATCCTTTAGATCTGAGTTGTAGGCTTATTTTATAAAGACTGAGTGTAGGATCATTTGTTGATCTGAGGTAGGAACCTGTGTGTATCTGAGGTAGTGCAGTTTTTCTGAGGTAGGAGAGTCATTCTCTCTGAGTGGTAGGGCATTTGTGCCTGAGTTGTAGGATCCAGCTTTTGATCTGAGGTATGGCCTTTGTGCCTGAGCTGTAGGAGAGTCATCCTCTCTGAGCGGTAGGACTCTCCTCCTAGCCTAAGCAGTTAGACTATTAATTTAGTTTGAGGTGGGTGATATTTGGATCACTGAGTTGTAAGAGCAAGCTTACTCTGAGGTAGGGTCTTGTGCCTGAGGTAGGTCTTGGAGAAAACTGAGAGATCCTGCGTGATCTGTGTTGTAAGCTTTTTGGAGCCGAGATTTGAAAAAGTGTCTTGTCTAACACACTGTTAGAAAGGTGGGAGGAAAGTGGATGTACCCATAATTTGGGGAACCACTATAAATTCTGTGTTTTTTGTGGTGTGTCTTGAAAGCAGAAAACAACTCACTCACAACACACTAAAAAAAAGAAAATTATAAAGAGACCAAAAACTTATTCACTCTCCATCTATGTGTTTAGCTACCATTGAAACTAAAGACTTTCATAAATAAATAAAAAATTCACGGCGCATAGTAACGTCATGTTGTTTTTTATGCGGAGGATGCATCAATTCTCTCGGGGTTGAAAGAGCTCGACCCCGACGAGAACTCGCAAGAACTGGTACTGGAGAGATCTGATGTTGTCGTCGGTGTTGAATCTGGTGGTATGTCTAGGGCCTTGACAGGTGGCTTAATATGCTTTTGAATTTTAAAATGACAAAAACTCCTGCAACAATCAAACGCTCAATCTATCTTTGAAAAGTACAACTCATGACAATAACGACTGATCATGAATTTATAAATTTCAAAAGTTGCTCGCAGTTTGTTAGCAATAAATTTATGCAGTTCCGTTAAATAATTAATATGAGCTTGCGCGTCGAATGAAATACGTTCATGGAATGAAATGTGATGACAGTAAAGTGGGTGGAATAACACGTGGATAATCTCGAAAGGAGATACATAATGGAAGCGATATTTAGAATTATTGAATGTGAACTGTGCTTGTGGAGGTACAAGACTACATTGCTTTAGATTCTCACTGATTAATTGTCTAAGAAAGTTCTCCAAACTTCTACTAACGGCCTCAATCTGTCCATCGGCCAAAGTAATAGATGCTACTAACTTCGAGGTTGGTGCTCATTTGCCCATATAACGTGTTCCAAAAATATGATAAAATAAATTTACTACATTGGTATAATTCCATATATCCTCATATTTTTAAATGATAATGAGGTGAAATAAAAGCGTCAGTTTTAAATATGAGGTCGACATAGTGGGGTATGCAGAGTGAGTGTGCTTCAGATATGGTATTAGAAAATGGTGAAATATCAGGTGGCAAATCGGAAATCGCTAAGTGTGGTGTGAGTGACACATCTCGACCACGATTTACTTCGTGGGGTGGGGGTTTAGAACGGAGTGCGGTAAGTAGTAATGTGGTGGAGGTAACGAATAGTGACCTAGAAGTCGTAGAGGTCCTCTCATGCGCCTTTGGAGAAAGACAACTTTTTTGCGGAAGAAGAATAATTGTGTATGTTGTGCTCGAAGGAATGAGAGTTCCTTGTGTCGTCGTGCATGACATGTCGGTCGTACTGTCAAGCTCACCTTAATAGGATGTGACAGACATCCATAGCAGCAACATGACATAATACTCTATCTAAGTACGCGTTCCCTATAGAAAACTCTACTAGACAGTAACGTGTGATGGGCATAGTCAAATGACTATTGACTACAGATAGGTTGTAGGGTTGTTCTAATGGATGTGTCGCAAACCCTAATACGTCGACCATGTGTTGAGATACAAAATTCTCAATACTTCCACTATCGATGAAAATAGAACAAAATTCTGCTGGATGCATGCAGTAGTGCGGAAAATATTGTGTCTCATATGGTCATTCTCAGTAGACTCACTAGGGGTGATCAGACTATAACGTAAGACGTATACTAAGTGTTTGACGCGTTCGTCTTCCACTTCTATGACATCCTCAGACTCATCCTCGTACTCAGGCTCAGGGTAAGATTCATCAATGTAAACTCCATACTCAGGCTTACGTCCATCAGTAGAATCAATAATAACGACGAAGTGACGTCATAGGCACTCAGATGATTTGTGTTTGGGCTCCATACACATGAAGCATCAGAATACTCTAGTGTTGGGCTTGGCCCCGATAATCTCCTTACCCTTAGAGGGGATAGTGGATGGAGTAGGGGTCTCAATAGTGATGGGTGGTTGTGGGGAATCCGAGATCCTGGCCATGGTGGTAGTGGCGACACTCGAGGTAGATCTAACTGTAGATCTGACTCTGGATGACCGTTTCTATGAGGTGAGACTGAAGGACTAGGAATTCGTTCGTGTACTCCTCTACCGTCAATTTGTCTTGTTGTAGGTTGTGGATCTTACAGTAGAGGGTTTGAAAGTAGTCTGCTGGGACATACCATGTCACAACCCGCATTTCCTCAACGAGTACATCGTATCAGAGCAAGAGGAACTACGGGTTATGATGCCACGTCGTGCAGGGGATAACTGCACACGCTCAGGCAACTCTTGACGCTTACTTTATGAGTTGAAATTCAACAGTGAAATGTAAGAAAACCTTTGGATTGAATGGACGTATCCCTCGGCCTTAGGTATCCAAAACTGTATTTGTACGCGGCGAAAATACTTTGTTTATTTATGATGAGCTCCTATATGCAGTCTATAGTGATACTACTATAAGAAATCCTCTTTGTTTACGTCATTTGGAAAATACGTCTTAGTTGATCAAAACATGTATGCATGATATACAATAATAGGTTTTGTGTAGCTTAGAAAATACCTAATGCAACCTACCATAAATCCTTCCCGAGAGCAAGAAGACATCATCCAAATGAGTCACATAGCAGTCTATTATTCATACATCACAAGTAAAGAAAACCACCAATGGGCGCCAACAAGCTGACACGAACTCATTGGGGCACATGTATGTCTGTACAACAAAGAAAAGAACTACCTCGCTAAGTATGCTCGGCTAGCTCCCAAGAAACGCCACCAACCAACCTAGCCGCTCAACCGGCTACAACCTGCACCTGAGGCATTCAAAAAAGAATACCTCAGCAATCAACCAAGTTATACAAAAGAGAGCATGAGTTTCATAATCGATAAAGAAGGGGCTTACCGACCCCGTAGTCATGTACTGAATGAAAAGAACAGGTGGAAACCAAGTGTTAAACACTGTAAATTCCAAAATGTAAAACACACCAAGTGCGTACAAGTTCAACAAGTCCTGCTCCACCCGCAGGAGCAAAAGGGCAATACACATGCCCAAACTCAACATCTTACGAATAAGAAACAACCAAACTAGTGAAACATAAGCAGCGGTTAAGTTCAATTCCGCAAGAGTCTTTCGATGGTGGCCCTAAAGTGGAACGCACCAATCAAAACCAGCCCAAATCGGGGCCAAAATGGTCTCTCATACCATAAACCAAAACCCGGTGGCACCAAGACTAAAACCACACCACCCCTTGCCGAATTCTCCCACAAACGCTCCTGCCATGGTTCACAATTCGTCTCGCAAAACGCCCCATAACCCAAGCTAAACACGTTCCTTTCATCGTCCTCACGCATGACGACAAGTTGATAGAAATTTAATTAAGCTATGATCCACATGAATGATATGATGAGGAAAAAGAACAAATCACATGATTAGGCAAGAAAAAGGCTACATGAACATGAATAAATAGAGCTACATGAGTCACATGAACAAGATAAACGACATGAAGCAATCTAACATGGACTTGCTAACTAAAACTAAGCATGGAAATCATAGTCATTGAGCATAGGGAAAATCAAAGGCATCATAAAGGCTAGTGAGGAAAAACTCAAAACAAGAAGGACAAGCTAGGAAAAGTGAAAGAGAAACAACTAGCTAAGTTGGCACAATCCAAATCAAGAAAGAAGATTGGCAAGGGTGAAGAACACCGCTTGCCTGAACCGAGACGATGCGCGACGGCTGCTCTTCTCTTTCCTTGTCTTGCTTGATCCCTTGCTCTCTTGCTTTCTCTTTGAGGATGAAGAAGAAGATGAAGAGAAGGTGAAATGAGAAGAACAATTCTCTGTTTCGGCCTTATTTCCTCCAGAACAGAGCTGGACCGTTAGATGCAGAATCAAGGAAATGAACGGCACAAAAAAACTGGAAAAACTCGATTTTCGGGCCGGTCACGCCCGGTGTCACGCCCGTGACGCAGGGCGTGTACCATAAGCGGCGCAGAAAGTCGGCAAATCCAAGTTTATCCACACGGTACACGGCCGGGTACACGCCCGTGACGGGTCGGTCACGCCCGTGACCTAGGGCGTGTAGCCCGTGTCTCGACACCTCGTCGACACAAAGTGTCGACACTCGACACAGCTGGACACGCCCTGTGACACGCCCGTGTCACAGGCCGTGTCCCCTCTCTCGACACCCGACACTCGATACTCGACACTCGACACTTGACAAAGCGGGACACGGCCCGTGACACGCCCGTGTCAGGGGCGTGTACCCCATTCGTCGAGCTCAACTCGACGCAAGAAAAATTCGTCGAGTCAAGGAGGTCACGCCCAGGTCACGCCCCGGGTCACGCCCCGACACGCCCGTGTCGGGGGCGTGTCACGCACAAAAATGCCTATTTTTCCCTGTTTTGAAAAATGTTCCTGTGTCGTCCTATACCATTTTTGTCTTAAGAACTTTTTACCCCTTTTTTTGTTTCCTGTACCAGCAACTCACTTTCAGCACTGTCACAACCCGCATTTCCTCAACGAGTACCTCGTATCAGAGCAAGAGGAACTACGGGTTATGATGTCACGTCGTGCAGGGGATAACTGCACACGCTCAGGCAACCCTTGACGCTTACTTTATGAGTTGAAATTTAACAGTGAAATGTAAGAAAACCTTTGGATTGAATGACTGTATCCCTCGGCCTTAGGTATCAAAAACTGTATTTGTACGCGGCGGAAATACTTTGTTTATTTATGATGAGCTCCTATAATTTACGCCATTTGGAAAATACGTCTTAGGCATTTCCCGGCCGCGAAAAAGTGCAAACATTCCCTAAGAGGCCTCACCGAGTCCCCAATTTGGACTCTGGTTTGCTGGGGAATCGTGCAACTCGGCAACCAAAACAGCCACTCGCACGCCCACGGGAAAAACCATGCTCGAACAACGGTCAAAGCCAACGTAACGTCCATCAAGCGTACGAAATCCAAAAATCCGGGATGTTACAATCACTCCCCCTAACAAAAAGTTTCGCCTCGAAATTTTCAATTATTTTGATCTCCATCCAAATAAGGTAACAAACCAAAAATAGCAATGCAACAAAAACACCAATGCACATACCAGCTTATTTACGGGAACAAATGAGGGTGTGCCGCCCTCATCGTTGACTCGATCTCCCACGTCGCGCTTTCCACATTCTGATTTTTCCATAGCACCTTGACCATAGGAATTCTCTTTCTCCGCAACACGCGATCTTGGGAGTCCAATATTCGGATGAGCATCTCCACATAAGAAAGGTTTGGCGCCAATGGCGGCACCACGTCCAACACTTGCGTGTCATGTCGCATACACTTGCGAAGTTGGCTAACATGAAACACGTCGTGAACACCAGGAAAGTTCACGGGTAATTCTACTTTGTATGCGGATGCACCAACTCGCGCAAGAATCTTGAAGGGACCCACAAATTTTGGGTCTAATTTGCGCTCTTGTCCAAACCGTTTAATCCCAACCATTGGGGAGACTTTCAAGAAAACGGAATCCCCCACCGTAAACTCTAATTCCGACCTTCGTCGGTTGGCGTACTTTTCATATCGCTCTTGGGCGATTCGGAGCTTCTCCCGAACAAGTCGTACGACAACTTCCATGTCCTCGAGCGCCTCTGGGCCCAACAAAGGCCGCTCGCCAACCTCAGACCAAAAGAGGGGAGTCCGACATCGACGCCCATATAATGCTTCGAACGGAGCCATTTGCAAGCTTTCTTGATAGCTGTTATTATATGCGAATTCCATAAGCCGCAAACGTTCATCCCATGCTCCGCTATACTCAAGAATATAACATCGAATCATATCTTCTACAATTTGGTTTACTCGTTCTGTTTGGCCATTCGTCTGAGGGTGGTAAGCAGTGGAATACCGCAAATCCGTCCCCAAACCCTCTTGTAGACTCTTCCAGAAACGAGAAGTAAATCGGGAATCCCTGTCTGATATGATATTGACTGGCACACCATGCAGTCGGGTGATTTCGTTCAAATAGAGCTCCGCTATTGTCTTCATCGGGTAGTTGACCTTAAATGGTATGAAATGAGCACACTTGGTCAATCTATCCACGATCACCCACACGGAGTCATGTCCTCGTGGAGATCTTGGTAAACCTGTAATAAAATCCATTGAGATGCTTTCTCACTTCCATGTTGGAATCTCCAATGGTGTCAACTTGCCACCAGGCCTCCCATGATCAGCTTTCACCCGCTTGCAGGTATGACATTCAGCTACAAATCGCGCTATATCTCTTTTCATTCCATACCACCAGACAATTTGTTTCAAATCACGGTACATTTTGGTTGAGCCTGGATGGTAGGCCATACTTGCACCATGTGCTTCCCGACATACCATCTCGCGAATGTTTCCAACTGCGGGAATACAAAATCGACCACGATACTTTAACGTTCCCTCCTCATCAAAAGAAAAATCCGGTAATTTCCCTTTTTCAGTCTGAAGCAATAGATGTAATAGATCAGGATCATCCTTTTGATTTTGTCTTACAAGCACCAGCCATGAAGGTTCTTCTACCATCGAATGACTCTGCGAGTCATATTTTCCCACGGAAATATCCATCAATAGAAATTCCTCCACAAGACGGTCAACTGAAAGATGAAATAATTTCCCCGTCTTCCGACTCAAAGCATCGGTCACAACATTCGTTTTCCCCGGATGATACTGAATGTCCACATCAAATCAGCTACATATTCCAGCCATCGCCGTTGGCGCAGATTCAGTTCCTTCTGTGTGAAGACATACTTTAAACTTTTATGATTTGTAAAGATTTTACACTGTGCACCATACAGTAAGTGTCTCCACAACTTCAATGCAAATATCACCGCTGCGAACTCCAAATCATGCGTTGGGTAGTTCTTTTCATGACTTTTCAACTGCCGAGACCCATACGCAATTACCTTTTTGTCTTGCATTAGTACACATCCAAGTCCAACGTGCGACGCATCCACAAAGACGTCATAATCTATCCCTTCTATCGGCAAGATCAACACAGGAGCGGTACATAACCGGTTCTTGAGTTCCAGGAAGGACGCCTCACACTTGTCATTCCACTCAAACGCCACATTATTCTGGGTTAAGCGAGTCAATGGTGCGGCCAACATCGCAAACCCTTCGACAAATCTGCGATAATAGCCGGCCAATCCCAAGAAGCTTCGAATCTCCTTGGGTGTCTCCGGTCTTCTCCACTCCATGACTGCAGCAATCTTTTCGGGATCCACTGAAATTCCATGGTGGTTAATGACATGACCCAGAAAAGCAACTTGAGACAACCAAAACTCACATTTGCTTAGCTTGACAAATAACTTTTGGTCTCGCAAAGTGGCCAATACTAAACGCAGATGCTGTTTATGCTCCTCAGCACTGCGGGAGTAGACAAGCACGTCATCAATAAAAACCACCACAAACTTATCCAAGTAGTCCTTAAACACCCTGTTCATCATATCCATGAAGGCTGATGGTGCGTTGGTCAAACCAAACGACATCACCAGAAATTCAAAATGGCCATGCCTTGATCGAAATGCAGTCCGCGGAATATCAGACTCTCGGACTTTGAGCTGATGATAGCCCGAGCGGAGATCAATCTTCGAAAATACGGAACTGCCACGCAGTTGATCAAACAAATCATCGATTCTTGGCAGTGGGTACTTATTTTTAATCGTCACCTTGTTCAATTCCCGGTAATCGATGCAAAGCCGCATCGACCCATCTTTCTTCTTTACAAATAACACTGGTGCACCCCAAGGTGATGAACTCGGCCTGATAAACCCTTTTGCCAATAAGTCATCCAACTGAGTACGCAACTCTGATAGCTCACGCGGGGCCATTCTGTACGGCGCTTTCGCAATAGGCCGCGTACCCGGTTCCAAATCAATAACGAACTCGACATCACGATCAGGGGGAAGACCAGGAAGATCCGTAGGAAAAACATCTGGAAATTCACGCACAACCGGAATCTCCCCCAAACGTGGCAAAACAGCACTAGTCCCCACAACTGAGACTAGACAAGCAAAACAGTCGGAAACAAACAACGTCCGAACACATACCGCCGAAATCCCTGGAGTATCCTGGCATGAATCACCATAAACACTTCCCGGCTGACCATTGTCCTTGATAAAATCCAAGCGCTTCCCTTTGCACTGGATGACGGCGTCATAGCGGGATAACCAGTCCATACCCAGAATGACGTCAAAATCCTCCAAATCGATCACTTTGAAATCAGCCTTTGCTAAGAAATCGCCCAACAAAATGGGACAATCAAGAAGACCCCAGTCTGCCACCACCGAAGCACCGGAAGGAAATTTCACCAAAAACGCATTCCCCACTCGATCTGGTGTCAAATGATACCGATCCAGAAAGGTTCGCGCCACAAATGAATGGGTCGCGCCAGAATCAAAGAGAACACGCGTCCAACGGTTCTTTACCTTAAAGTTTCCTATAAGAGTATATATGCTAAGAACTACACGAAAAAGGCAGAAACAAAACAGGAACCAGAGGAATGAATCGAACCTGAGATAACCTGAGGTGACGTCTGAGCTTCCTCTGAAGAGACCACATTCAACTTCCCTTTGCCTTTGTCTAAACGCGGAGGCGGGGGCAAAGCCTGGAGTGGTGCGGGTTGCAAAACAGGTTGGATCTGCGGGCACCTTGCGCGAAGATGTCCTTGTCTGCCACACCGGAAGCACACCTTGTCTTTGGCCCAGCAGCGGCCCACATCATGACCTCTTCTCCCACAAAATGTACACTCCAAGTCTCTGGTTGGCGCACCCTGAATGGCGTGCACCTGCTCCTTCTTTTGCATCCCCAACCGCTTGAAACATTTCTTAAACGGGTGACCGGCTCGGCCACAGAAGCTACATATTTCCTTCTTCTTCTTTACGTCTGACTCGTGGGACATTTTCTCTCCCACTAGCTGTCTCTTGCCCTGCCTCATATGCTGCCCTCTTTGTTTGGCATTTTCTATAGCTTCCACCTTCAACGCAGCCTCAACTGCAGTGGTGTAACTTATCGCTCCATAAGCACTTGCGAATTGCTGCCAAGAAATCTCTTTACTCGGTCAGCTTCCGTAGTCACCAAGCTCGGAGCGAACCGACTTAACTTGCTAAACTCAATTTCATACTCACTCACTGTGAGTTTCCTCTGCTTCAAGTACAAGAAGTCATTCATCAGGCGGTCCCTTTCCACTGCCGGTAGAAACTTGCGCCGTAACATTTCTTTGAACGCTTCCCACGAACAGCCCGCCCCTAGGCCTTCCTTTTCTCGCAACCACCAACCTTTCGCCAACCCTTTGAGTTGATAGGCGGCAAGCATCACCTTCTGGTCCTCGGTAACGCCAGAATACACAAACATCTCATCCAATGTGATTACCCAATCATCCAAGATCACAAAGTCTGCTTTTTCATCATAAGTCGGTGGTCCAAGTCGCTGAAACTGCGAGATAAAAGTCATCACAGGAGGAACCACAACTGGGGGTATCACTGCCACTGAAGGAGTAGAAATCGTGGGGCCTCTGACAGTCTCTTGCCCTCTTGGTGCCAGCCCCGACATCGCTGATGATATAGCTTGGAGCTGGGACTGCACTTCCTGCACCTGCCTCGTCAAAGCCTCATTACTTTGGCGAAGACTATCCATCAGGGCATTATTCTGCGCGCCCGAAGACTCGCCCTCGGATTGGGGAGTTTGCCTTGTCACTGGACGCTTCGACATCCTATAAACACGTTCACTCTTGTCAGACTCAAACCCAACAAAACACACAACGGCTATGTACACACCATACATATCGAAATATGAACATCAACTGCTAACTTGCTCTGGGAGTTTGAGAATGATGGTATGCCTAGCCTAAAGATGACTCACCGTCATCCCACTAACTTGTGCCTAACCGATGAATGCATGACTTTATTTGACCCAAAACCATGAGTGTACAGGTGTCATCATGTACATCTTTAGCTTGGCACGTTGTGCTCATGCAATGTTATGTTATGTGTGCTGTGCGATGCAATCTAGAAAAAGGCCTTAATGCATGCCACGAGCGGTCGTACGCATCACAATGCTATGCATCCCATACTACATAGCATTGCATGCAACGAATAAAAGAAAACGTGCTAGTCGCATCCATGTGGTAAGGTTATGCATCCCATACTACATAACCCGCACATGTTGACCCTATGGTGGATCCATATACAACCACATATTATGCATCCCATACTACATAATATGCCCCGTATACTTCTTGTCATGCCATGAGTGTAGTGTGCGTGCGTCGGCCAAAACATACTGATGGCACCTCGGTGTGTGTATGATATGATGCTTACAACCAAACAAGAAAGTTTGTCCGACCAATTGTCAAGCAAACCTCCCTCTGATACCAACTATCACAACCCGCATTTCCTCAACGAGTACATCGTATCAGAGCAAGAGGAACTATGGGTTATGATGCCACGTCGTGCAGGGGATAACTGCACACGCTCAGGCAACTCTTGACGCTTACTTTATGAGTTGAAATTCAACAGTGAAATGTAAGAAAACCTTTGGATTGAATGGCCGTATCCCTCGGCCTTAGGTATCCAAAACTGTATTTGTACGCGGCGAAAATACTTTGTTTATTTATGATGAGCTCCTATATGCAGTCTATAGTGATACTACTATAAGAAATCCTCTTTGTTTACGTCATTTGGAAAATACATCTTAGTTGATCAAAACATGTATGCATGATATACAATAATAGGTTTTGTGTAGCTTAGAAAATACCTAATGCAACCTACCATAAATCCTTCCCAAGAGCAAGAAGACATCATCCAAATGAGTCACATAGCAGTCTATTATTCATACATCACAAGTAAAGAAAACCACCAATGGGCGCCAACAAGCTGACACGAACCCATTGGGGCACATGTATGTCTGTACAACAAAGAAAAGAACTACCTCGCTAAGTATGCTCGACTAGCTCCCAAGAAACGCCACCAACCAACCTAGCCGCTCAACCGGCTACAACCTGCACCTGAGGCATTCAAGAAAGAATACCTCAGCAATCAACCAAGTTATACAAAAGAGAGCATGGATTTCATAATCGATAAAGAAGGGGCTTACCGACCCCGTAGCCATGTACTGAATGAAAAGAACAGGTGGAAACCAAGTGTTAAACACTGTAAATTCCAAAATGTAAAACACACCAAGTGCGTACAAGTTCAACAAGTCCTGCTCCACCCGTAGGAGCAAAAGGGCAATACACATGCCCAAACTCAGCATCTTACGAACAAGAAACAACCAAACTAGTGAAACATAAGCAGTGGTTAAGTTCAATTCCGCAAGGGTCTTTCGGTGGTGGCCCTAAAGTGGAACGCACCAATCAAAACCAGCCCAAATCGGGGCCAAAATGGTCTCTCATACCATAAACCAAAACCCGGTGGCCACCAAGACTAAAACCACACCACCCCTTGCCGAATTCTCCCACAAACGCTCCTTCCATGGTTCACAATTCGCCTCGCAAAACGCCCCATAACCCAAGCTAAACACGTTCCTTTCATCGTCCTCACGCATGACGATAAGTTGATAGAAATTTAATTAAGCTATGATCCACATGAATGATATGATGAGGAACAAGAACAAATCACATGATTAGGCAAGAAAAAGGCTACATGAACATGAATAAATAGAGCTACATGAGTCACATGAACAAGATAAACGACATGAAGCAATCTAACATGGACTTGCTAACTAAAACTAAGCATGGAAATCATAGTCATGGAGCATAGGGAAAATCAAAGGCATCATAAAGGCTAGTGAGGAAAAACCCAAAACAAGAAGGACAAGTTAGGAAAAGTGACAGAGAAACAACTAGCTAAGTTGGCACAATCCAAATCAAGAAAGAAGATTGGCAAGGGTGAAGAACACCGCTTGCCTGAACCGAGACGATGTCGCGACGGCTGCTCCTCTCTTTCCTTGCCTTGCTTGATCCCTTGCTCTCTTGCTTTCTCTTTGAGGATGAAGAAGAAGATGAAGAGAAGGTGAAATGAGAAGAACAATTCTTTGTTTCGGCCTTATTTCCTCCAGAACAGAGCTGGACCGTTAGATGCAGAATCAAGGAAATGAACGACACAAAAAAACTGGAAAAACTAGATTTTCGGGCCGGTCACGACCTGTGTCACGCCCGTGACGCAGGGCGTGTACCATAAGCGGCGCAGAAAGTCGGCAAATCCAAGTTTATCCACACGGTACACGGCCGGGTACACGCCCGTGACGGGTCGGTCACGCCCGTGACCTAGGGCGTGTAGCCCGTGTCTCGACACCTCGTCGACACAAAGTGTCGACACTCGACACAGCTGGACACGCCCTGTGACACGCCCGTGTCACAGGCCGTGTCCCCTCTCTCGACACCCGACACTCGATACTCGACACTCGAAACTCGACACTCGACAAAGCGGGACACGACCCGTGACACGTGTAACACCCCCTATCCGCCGCATAGCATATAACAGTAGGTCCGGCCGGGGCCCGACGCCATATACCACAGACAGACCGGGTGGTTACGTATGGAAACCATCCAACCAATCTCAACGTCCTACACAGAGCATTCTAGCGGAAGCAATTTATAAGAGTTACAAATCAAGAACCCAGCACAAGCATGAATGTCCACTAAAACCAAAAGGAATGTCAATACAAAATACTCAAAAGTCGGCCTTAAGGCCTTACAAGATGTTTCATTTGTCTATTACATGATTTACCAACCTCGGCAAACAGGCCGGCCATACATGAATAAAATAGAAAACATTTCCACTTGGGCCTTCGAGGGCCAGCTTCGCAAAAAGGGCTTTAGCCCGCTATTGACCGCTTGGTCCAGCTGCACCTGCAAGCAAACAAACCACCGCACAGTGGCAAACAAAGCAACGGTCAGCAATGCTGACCAAATTATAACGATCCCGCCCCCAACTCGGGGCGGCGATGCTCCTTCCCTGCATTTCATTAGCACAAGCGAGCAATGCATATAACCATAGCCACCTCATCACAGACGTTGGCTCGCACGGCCACACGTCCCGTGCACTCAGGGCACATTCTCGGTGAACCGGTCGATGTTACGTCAATTGAAGCCATTAACATTCCGGACTCACCACCGCCACTTAGACGGTCATTCCTATGAGCAATTCGTCTTCATGGTATTGGTCACGTCAATTTAAGCCATTGACCACCGAAGACTCACATCTATGCCAACGGCGAGTGCCATGTAACTTTAGGTCTCTCAAACCCGAACGACATAAAGCGGGTACGGCTCCATCTAACCCGTGCTCATATCGCAACGACAATTTAAGCCATTTGCGCGGGTCAAACTTTCACCGAGTCCCATTCTACCGCAAGACACATAACCCCGTTATGTTCAAGTTGGCTCTCAGGCCACCAAGTTGGCAAGACCTCGTGTCCGCCCAGTTTTCCGGGTGCACCTTTGGGTTAGTCCCCAAGGCTCCCTGCTGCAATCTACCGCGTAGAAAACCCGAAAAACACCAAATAGCACGGAGTCTTCTCCGGCCTTATGCAATGCAACATCACCGATCCGAACTACATGTCCGGGTAGGCTTCAACCAAAATGCCTATGTCCGTTCTCGCATACGGACGCTAAACAACAGGGACTTTACATATCTACCCGAAGGAATGCCTCCAACTCTTCGCAAACTCGCGAGAGAGGGCTTCCTATGCTAAGAAAGAGAGCTATCATGCTCACAAGTGAGGATCGTTACCCTTGCGTTCCTCTTTGGCGCCATCGAAATGTAATCGGATAGAAATCACCGCGCTTGCGTTGCCTCCGTGGATCCGGAGTCGGCTTGCGATTCGGAGCTCCGAAGCTCCTCCAATGGCGGATCTAGCTCCTCTTCCTCTTGCCTTAGCTCTTCTTTCTCCAAGGGTTTGGAGAGAGGATAAGTAATGAAAAGTGGATTTTTCTTAAGTCAAACCCGTGTATATCCTCCCAGGAATCATCCCCAGCCGTCGGATCTCAACCTAAGAAAACGAGCGGCTTTGATTCGGGGCTGAAATGCCCAATCTGGACCGAACACGGCTTGGCACACGCCCGTGTCCAGGGCCGTGTGCCGCATTCGCCGTCAAAATCGAATCTTCTGAACACGCACACGGGTATCGAACACGCCCGTGTTCGAGCTGACACCCCCGTGTTCCAGCTGACACGGCCGTGTAGCCGGCCGTGTACCCCATGATTTTCCCCCGTTTCCAACCCGAGCACTGCACGGGTTCTAGGACACGTCCGTGTCCTTGCCCGTGTCACATTGACACGCCTGGGCCCCCAGGCCGTGTACACGGGACATTTCGTCGAGGGGAGGACGACGACTCGCTGACACGGCCTTGGACACGCCCGTGTCCGAGGCCGTGTGCCTTGTCTCGACGACCGTCGAGTGAATCTCGACGATTTCACCTTGACGCTCGTCGACACGGGTCGACACGCCCGACGACACGCCCGTGTCGCGGGCCGTGTGCCCATACTCGACGAATCGTCGAGCATAACTCGACGATTTCACGGCTAAGTGTCGACACGGGTCGACACGCCCTGCGACACGCCCGTGTCGCAGGCCGTGTGCCCATTCTCGATGAATCGTCGAGAATAACTCGACGACTTCGCGACTAAGTGTCGACACACGCTTGACACGCCCTGGGACACGCCCGTGTCCCAGGCCGTGTGCCTTCAGCCAGAAACCAAAACTGGCCCAAAACGTCCCCCTTTGCTCCTTTGAGTTTCGGGGCGTTACAACTCTACCCCTCTTAAAAGAATTTCGCCCACGAAATTACATAAAGGGAAAAACATGTACAAAACAAAATTTGTACCTGAGCGGAACAACTCCGGATATTCGTCAAGCATAGTCTGCTCTCGCTCCCAGGAGAGCTCCTCACGACCGCAATTGTCCCACCGGACTTTGACCATCCTGATCTCTTTATTGCGTAGCCGCTTGACCTCCGAGTCTTCAATCCGCACGGGCTTGACCTTTGTCGTTAGCCCACTATCCACCGGCACTTGATCGACCGCGATCACTTGCGTAGGCTCTTGCACCGCCTTCCTAAGTACCGAAATGTGGAATACATCGTGTAAACCACTTAGCTCCACTGAAAGCTTCAACCTATAGGCCGCTTCTCCCACTCGCTCCAGAACCTCGAACGGTCCAAGGTACCTCGGGCTTAGCTTTTTCAATCGCCGCACCCGCGAGACACCCTTGAACGGCTTGATCTTCAAGTATACATAATCGCCCACAGCGAACTCCACGTTCCTGTGCTTGGCATTATAGTACTTTGCTTGCCGGTCCTGAGCCATGAGCAACCTCTCCCGAATGGTTCTTACCAAGGAAGTAGCATCCTCCACTTCCGATCGCTTATACAACTTTGACTCGCCCGTTTCTAACCAAGACAACGGCGTGCGACATCTTCTACCATAAAGGGCCTCGAAGGGCGCCATCTGAATACTTGCTTGGTAGCTGTTGTTGTATGCGAACTCCACCAAATAAAGGTGGTCCTCCCATTGCTTTCCAAAGTCCAAAACACACATGCGAAGCATGTCTTCCATGGTTCTATTGACCCTCTCGGTCTGCCCATCCGTTTGCGGATGGAAGGCTGTGCTAAACTTCAGCTTTGTTCCCAACATTTGCTGCACCCGCCTCCAATCATTGGACGTGAACCGCCCATCACGGTCACTCACGATGCTGCGGGGCACACCATGAAGCCGCACTATGTTGTCCACATAAAGCTTTGCCAGCTTCTCCACCGGATCATCCTTCCTATGCGGAATAAAATGCGACACCTTTGTTAATCGATCGACCACCACCCAAATGGCGTCGTTCCCCTTCTGCGACCTTGGCAAACCATGCACAAAGTCCATAGAGATGTCGTCGAATTTCCACTCCGGAATAGGCAAGGACTTAAGAAATCCTCCCGGCTTTTGGCACTCCGCCTTTACCAAGGCGCAGGTTTGGCACTTCGCTACGTATAGCGCCACATCCTTTTTCAAACCCGGCCACCAAAATAGCTTCTTCACATCGCGGTACATCTTCGTGCTCCCTGGGTGAATCGAGTACTTGGTATGGTGTGCCTCGTACAACAACTCCACCCGTAAATTGCCCACACTTGGGACGCACAAACGACCGTCTTTCCACAGCAATCCGTCCTCCACGACGAATTGGGAATTTGACCCATCCAGAGCCTCTATCATGAACTGCTTCATATGAGCATCCATATCCAAAGCCTGCCGAATCCGATCAGCCAGGTCATATTGGACTTCAGTCCAATTCAGCACTGCTTCAGCACTAGATTGTCTATCCACACAAACAATCTCCAACGCCTCCAGCTCCTGCACCAACCGCTCATCATGCACTGATAGCCAATTAGCTTGAGCTGGGGCTCGACGACTCAACGCGTCCGCAATCGCATTCCCTTTGCCAGGCACGTAGTGGATCTTAAAAGTATAGTCCCCCAGGAACTCCATCCACCTACGCTGCCGCATATTCAGATCTTTCTGATCTATTAGATACTTTAGGCTCTTGTGATCGGTGTAGATGTCAATCTTCACACCGTACAAATAATGCCTCCACAGCTTCAAGGCAAAAATCACGGCCGCCAATTCCAAGTCGTGGACCGGATAATTCCTCTTGTGCACTTTTAGCTGTCTCGAGCCATAAGCTATCACGCTTCCGTGCTGCAGTAGCACACAACCCAAACCGCTGCCTGAAGCATCGCTATATATCTCATAGCCTTCGGTCCCAACCGGCGAACTCAACACAGGCGCCGTGGTCAACCGACACTTTAACTCCTCAAAAGCTCGCGCGCACTCCGGCGTCCAAACGAACTTATGATCCTTCCTCGTCAAAGTAGTGAGAGGTAGCGCTATCCGCGAGAAGTTCTCTACGAAGCGCCTATAATAACCGGCAAGCCCCAAAAAGCTCCGGACTTCTGCTACCGTAGCAAGCTCAGGCCACTCCCGTATCGCAACAATCTTCGCCGGATCCACCGCAATACCCTCTCCACTCACTATATGCCCGAGGAACGCTACTGAGGGTAGCCAAAACTCGCACTTCGAGAACTTGGCATACAACTGGTTTCTCCTGAGTGTCTCCAACACCAAATGGAGATGCTTGAAGTGATCCTCCTCACTTTGCGAGTACACCAAAATATCGTCGATGAAGATGATCACGAAATGGTCTAGGTACTCCCTGAACGTCCTGTTCATCAAATCCATAAATACTGACGGCGCATTAGTCAGCCCAAACGGCATGACCGTAAACTCATAATGCCCGTATCTCGTACTAAACGCTGTCTTCGGGATATCACTCTCCCTTATCCGTAGCTGATAGTACCCAGACTTGAGATCTAACTTCGAGTACACCGTCGACCCGACTAACTGATCAAAGAGATCATCAATCCTAGGGATCGGGTACTTATTCTTCTCAGTCAGCTTGTTTAGCTCCCGATAATCAATACACAATCTCAAGCTTCCGTCCTTCTTCTTAACAAAGAGGACCGGTGCGCTCCAAGGCGAAGAACTCGGGCGCACATACCCTTGCTCCAACAACTCTTGCAGTTGAACTTTCAGCTCCGCCATTTCCTTAGGCGCTAGCCGATACGGAGATCGTGACACAGGCTTTGCACCTGGCACTAGCTCGATCGTAAAATCTATCTCCCGTTGAGGCGGGGCTCCAGGAAGATCTGCGGGGAACACATCAGGGTATTCCGATACCACTGAAATACAATCCATCGCGGGCTTCGGCTTTGCAACCTCCACTAGTGTAAAGAACAGTTCTGCTCCGGCACGAACCGCCTTCACCACCTGAAGAGCAGACATCAACGTCTTGCTCGACCCCTTTAAGCCCGTAAAAGTCGTCTCACGACTCGCTCCCAGCTTTACTTCCTTGTTACCGCAATCTATATGGGCCTGCTGCTCCGAGAGCCAGTCCATGCCAAATATGACGTCGAACTCCACTAACGGAAGTAAAGACGCCCGCAGGTCGAACTCCTGCTCTCCAATACGAGTCTTAACCTCGCAGATCCTAACCGCTCGCATCGAACACCCATTGGGCAACAACACATCCAACTTGTCCTTCGCCATCGAAGAAGGGACTCCGATGCGTGATATAAATCCTTCGGACAAGAAGGAGTGTGAAGCTCCCGTATCGAAGAGTGCTCGTGCGGGATTTTCACAAATCATTACGAATCCTAAACAAGCAGTGGTAAGGTAACATATACATAACAAGCATATAAAGGAATTGACTTGCTATAAATTAAACCGTACCTGTCACCACATCAGCTTGTTTAATGGCCTCCTGTTGGCCAAGATTGTAAACTCTAGGTTGGGCCGGAGCATAGTGAGATGCGGTCGACTCCACCGCCTTTCCCTTCTCTTCGTAGGTAGCTCCTGGCCTCCTTTCGGACTTAGGACGTCTGCTCCAACAATCACGGGCGAAATGCCCCGTCTTGCCACAAGTGAAGCACGCGCCCGGGGTCCGACTCGTAGTCGCCCCAGAAGCACCAGAAGGAGCTGGACCCGAAGTCCTATGCTTCTTGAAAGTCCTCCGATAGCCAGACTTCGAAGTAGTCGGCACTTTGAACTCAGATTTCTTTTCAACCAAGCCTTTCTTCGCTTGTACACTCTTCATGTCCTTCTCCAAGGACCGGGCAGTATTGACCAAGGTCAAGAAACCCTGCGTCATCGGCCCCGACAGTAATAGTCTCAGCTCATCCCTTAGACCTTCGTAGAAGCGATTAGTCTTGCGCTCCTCATCCATGATGGTAGAGCTCGCATAACGACTCAACCGCGTAAACTCGTGGAGATATTCATCCACGCTTCGCTCACCCTGCACCAACCTCAGGAACTCATTCTCCATTGAAATCCTCTGAGTAGAAGGGAGGTATCTTGCTAAGAACAATTCCGAGAACTCTTCCATCGGAACGTCTATCAATTGTCTTCCTCTCAGATGATGCAGCTCCAAGCCTTCCCACCACATCCTTGCTTCACCGTCCAACAGGAACGTAGCAATGGTGGTCATCTGCCACTCCTCCGTCTCCGTCGCTGTCATGACTCTCTTCACCCTAGAGAGCCAGTCTTCAGCCTGAGATGGGGTTCCCAACCCCGAGAATAACGGAGGGTTAAAGCTCATTACATGCTTCAACTGCCTCTCAGTCGCCCTCCTTGGCACTATTGGTTCTACAACCACTTGCTCCATCCTCCTCGGCTCCGCCTCTTGAAGAGGTACTTGCTCCATCACAGGAGCTGGCTGCTGCGCTTGCCTCCCAGGCTGCGCATTTATCACGGCTAACACCGCTTCAGCCACCAATCTTATATTTTCAGCCGACAGAGGTGTTGCAGGAGCAACATCCGGTGCACTACTTGACTCAGAACCTCGGCGTTCTGACGGCCCAACACCACTTCTGGTCACCTATAGTGGTACAAAACACCGTTAAGCGACCAAATAACATTGCAAACAGCAATTATAGGAACACGCAGGTTCCTCAAACACGAGTATTTTCATTCCTAAGTGGACATTCATGGGTTCTTTTTACTGTTATAACGATGACGCACACAATGTGCTCACCACCCCTTAAAAAGAATTCGCCCACGAATTCAATTCAAGCCCGACCAAAACCAGTAGTCTGATACCAAATTGTAACACCCCCTATCCGCCGCATAGCATATAGCAGTAGGTCCGGCCGGGGCCCGACGCCATATACCACAGACAGACCGGGTGGTTACGTATGGAAACCATCCAACCAATCTCAACGTCCTACACAGAGCATTCTAGCGGAAGCAATTTATAAGAGTTACAAATCAAGAACCCAGCACAAGCATGAATGTCCACTAAAACCAAAAGGAATGTCAATACAAAATACTCAAAAGTCGGCCTTAAGGCCTTACAAGATGTTTCATTTGTCTATTACATGATTTACCAACCTCGGCACGCAGGCCGGCCATACATGAATAAAATAGAAAACATTTCCACTTGGGCCTTCGAGGGCCAGCTTCGCAAAAAGGGCTTTAGCCCGCTATTGACCGCTTGGTCCAGCTGCACCTGCAAGCAAACAAACCACCGCACGGTGGCAAACAAAGCAACGGTCAGCAATGCTGACCAAATTATAACGATCCCGCCCCCAACTCGGGGCGGCGATGCTCCTTCCCTGCATTTCATTAGCACAAGCGATCAATGCATATAACCATAGCCACCTCATCACAGACGTTGGCTCGCACGGCCACACGTCCCGTGCACTCAGGGCACATTCTCGGTGAACCGGTCGATGTTACGTCAATTGAAGCCATTAACATTCCGGACTCACCACCGCCACTTAGACGGCCATTCCTATGAGCAATTCGTCTTCATGGTATTGGTCACGTCAATTTAAGCCATTGACCACCGAAGACTCACATCTATGCCAACGGCGAGTGCCATGTAACTTTAGGTCTCTCAAACCCGAACGACATAAAGCGGGTACGGCTCCATCTAACCCGTGCTCATATTGCAACGGCAATTTAAGCCATTTGCGCGGGTCAAACTTTCACCGAGTCCCATTCTACCGCAAGACACATAACCCCGTTATGTTCAAGTTGGCTCTCAGGCCACCAAGTTGGCAAGACCTCGTGTCCGCCCAGTTTTCCGGGTGCACCTTTGGGTTAGTCCCCAAGGCTCCCTGCTGCAATCTACCGCGTAGAAAACCCGAAAAACACCAAATAGCACGGAGTCTTCTCCGGCCTTATGCAATGCAACATCACCGATCCGAACTACATGTCCGGGTAGGCTTCAACCAAAATGCCTATGTCCGTTCTCGCATACGGACGCTAAACAACGGGGACTTTACATATCTACCCGAAGGAATGCCTCCAACTCTTCGCAAACTCGCGAGAGAGGGCTTCCTATGCTAAGAAAGAGAGCTATCATGCTCACAAGTGAGGATCGTTACCCTTGCGTTCCTCTTTGGCGCCATCGAAATGTAATCGGATAGAAATCACCGCGCTTGCGTTGCCTCCGTGGATCCGGAGTCGGCTTGCGATTCGGAGCTCCGAAGCTCCTCCAATGGCGGATCTAGCTCCTCTTCCTCTTGCCTTAGCTCTTCTTTCTCCAAGGGTTTGGAGAGAGGATAAGTAATGAAAAGTGGATTTTTCTTAAGTCAAACCCGTGTATATCCTCCCAGGAATCATCCCCAGCCGTCGGATCTCAACCTAAGAAAACGAGCGGCTTTGATTCGGGGCTGAAATGCCCAATCTGGACCGAACACGGCTTGGCACACGCCCGTGTCCAGGGCCGTGTGCCGCATTCGCCGTCAAAATCGAATCTTCTGAACACGCACACGGGTATCGAACACGCCCGTGTTCGAGCTGACACGCCCGTGTTCCAGCTGACACGGCCGTGTAGCCGGCCGTGTACCCCATGATTTTCCCCCGTTTCCAACCCGAGCACTGCACGGGTTCTAGGACACGCCCGTGTCCTTGCTCGTGTCACATTGACACGCCTGGGCCCCCAGGCCGTGTACACGGGACATTTCGTCGAGGGGAGGACGACGACTCGCTGACACGGCCTTGGACACGCCCGTGTTCGAGGCCGTGTGCCTTGTCTCGACGACCGTCGAGTGAATCTCGACGATTTCACCTTGACGCTCGTCGACACGGGTCGACATGCCCGACGACACGCCCGTGTCGCGGGCCGTGTGCCCATACTCGACGAATCGTCGAGCATAACTCGACGATTTCACGGCTAAGTGTCGACACGGGTCGACACGCCCTGCGACACGCCCGTGTCGCAGGCCGTGTGCCCATTCTCGACGAATCGTCGAGAATAACTCGACGACTTCGCGACTAAGTGTCGACACACGCTTGACACGCCCTGGGACACGCCCGTGTCCCAGGCCGTGTGCCTTCAGCCAGAAACCAAAACTGGCCCAAAACGTCCCCCTTTGCTCCTTTGAGTTTCGGGGCGTTACAACACGCCCGTGTCAGGGGGCGTGTACCCCATTCGTCGAGCTCAACTCGACGCAAGAAAAATTCGTCGAGTCAAGGAGGTCACGCCCAGGTCACGCCCCGGGTCACGCCCCGACACGCCCGTGTCGGGGGCGTGTCACGCACAAAAATGCCTATTTTTCCCTGTTTTGAAAAATGTTCCTGTGTCGTCCTACACCATTTTTGCCTTAAGAACTTTTTACCCTTTTTTGTTTCCTGTACCAGCAACTCACTTTCAGCAACATTTCCCGGGCGCGAAAAAGTGCAAACATTCCCTAAGAGGCCTCACCGAGTCCCCAATTTGGACTCCGGTTTGCTGGGGAATCATGCAACTCGACAACCAAAACAGCCACTCGCACGCCCACGGGAAAAACCATGCTCGAACAACGGTCAAAGCCAACGTAACGCCCATCAAGCGTACGAAATCCAAAAATCCGGGGTGTTACATACCACCTTCGCAATTGAATTTTAAACTCATCTCAAGTGGTAATCGAGGGCAATCCTAAATTGAATGTAGATCACTCTAACTGACCCCACCAAACCAAGGCGGAACCCTTCAACCCAAGGATTGGACAAATATATATTTATGAGACAATAAAATATAATATATTGTCAGCAATATATTGTATTGTCTAATTGACAATAACAATATATTGTATTGTTATTTTGACAATAATAATATATTAACAATAATATTGTAAATTTAAAATTTTTGAAATATATATAACCAAAATACAAAATAAATTATGAGCTAGAGCCTAGAGGTGCAGCCGCACCTCTCAATCTTTCGCATTAGAATCATTAGATGAATCTCAGCCACATGATCATGGGAGATCGGACGGAGCTCGATATTTTGATTTATAAGCCCTTATTCTCCCTCTTCATTGCTTGCATCGCTTCGCATCAAAGGAACCTCTTCTGCCGTTCTGCCCTAGCAACAAAATCAACTCTTCTACGCAGGTGACACGATTAAAAATGAGTTTGCATGGGCGACCAAGGGTTCCAACTTCTTCAAAAGTCATATGTTGCATGTTCTTTGGCAATGCTCTCATATGTCCAGAATCAAGATTGTGGAAATGCACTTGTGGTTTGGAGTGCAAATGCGATGTTGTTAAAAATGGCTACAATAATTTGATGACACACATCAAGACAAAACATCCAAACCTCTTGGATATATTCAAGGCGCATTCCATTAAAACCGCAGTGGCTGGTCAAATGACTCTCGAAAACATTAGTGATAGCAAATCAACCAACATCTACTTGATTGGGTTATCATGGATGAACTTGAACTAAATTTTTGCGAACAAAAACGCGCGAGGGAGAACACAAGCCTATCCAAAATATGTTCCAAGACTCTGAAGAAGTACATGTTCAAAATGGTGACAATGGTGGAAAATAAAATTACAACATTAGCAATGACTTGTCAGCGATATGCCCATCTTTTGATGGAATTTGGCTTTGGTGTCTGTTGTCATGAATGAAGAAACAATTGATGATGAAAACCAAAGTGATAAGAAAGAGAAATTGAACTTTTGAAATGTTATATTATATTATTTGTTTGTAACTTTGAATATTGGATTTTAAACTTTGAAATGTTATATTATATTATCTTTTTGAAATTTTTGAAAAAATTACAATATATTGTATTTGCATTTCTAGCATTTACAATATAATATATTGTATTGCTAGCATTACAATACCAATATATTGTATTGTTAACATTACAATATCAATATATTATATTGTTTATTCTCAAAATTACAATACTATATAAGATAGTATTTTTCCAATTCCTGCTTCAACCTAAGGGTAGCGTACTCGACTTGTCTAGCTTGGGGCAATTGCTTCCAAGCCAAGAAACGATTCATTCGTTCACACCAGTCTAAACAATCCTCGGGTTCTAAATGTCCCTCAAAATCACCAACGTCTAATTTGATCCATGCATCCCAACGAGGGGGGTTATGAGGCTCAGGTTGTGCGGGCTCTAGCGGCTCAGGGTTAGGATTGACGCCGACCACTGGGATAAGTGCTCGATTTAAGTGCACGGTGACTTCTATAGTGTTGACCGATGTGTGTAATCCGTTCACTACATGCCCAAGACCTCCCACGGTGGTGGCGAGATTGTCGACCACTTTCATTAAGTCGCTCATATGCTAGGTCGGATCCCCTACACTATTTTCTAGGTGATTGACTTGTTTCTCCATTTAAAATAAGTTTATTCTTAATTTTCTCAAAAAAATTAATTGATTTAAAAAATAATAATAAGTTAATTTTATTTTTAACTTTTTTTTTAAAAAATGAAAAAAATAAGATAGACTTTAATTTTTTGTGTGAAAATACATTGGAAATTTTAAAATAGAATTGTTTTTTAAAATTTTTGAAAACCGAATCATTTGATTCGCAATAGGAGCGAACCGAACAACTTGCTCTGATACCAAACTGATGTAGACTAGGGTTAGGGTTTTAAAAAAATAAATATTTTTAATCAAATTTTTTATTGTTTTTAAAATAAAATTAGAACTTTGAAAAAAAATGATTTGTTCAATTTTGAAGAAGGGGCCGAGCGGCCGAATCAAGCCGTTCGCGCATAAAACTATTTTTAACGATAAATTCAACAAAATCGTTACTCTCTATTCGAAAATTTCGTCGGGGCCTAACGGATCGAGTCGTATCGGGATTTGTACGTTCACAAGCCTAATCCACAAGCAACAATTTATGAAATAAACAAAAATTTCGGCGGTTAGAACGTTCGGGGCAAGCTCTTTATTATTAAATTTGTGCATAAATTTAAAACTAAAAACTCGAGCAAAGAAAGGGAGAAGATATCGCGGGAGAGCAAGCCTTCTCCAAATCCGTTGCAGGGGCGATCCGTTGTAGCCCGTCGTTTGCTGGAAGGCTCTGTTGTAGTCGACGACAAACAGCGGGAAAGAGGCAATGATGGTCGCCAGAGTGAGGAACTGGGCGCTCGCGGCTGGCGTGGGCAGAGGGAGACCATCGGACTGTCTGATTAGGCGCTAGCCCGCGGGTCATCAGAGCGATAGTCGGCTGAAACGAGAGTGACGGCGGTAGGCTTGGCTGGAGCGTCGGCGAAAGGGTTTTAGCGGAGGCAGGGCGGTTGCGTTGTCGTTGAGGGGACTGGAGCAACGACAAAGAGGCTAGGGCAGCGGCAGTTGGCCGCATGTTGTTGTTGTCGAGGCCTGGAGCGGCGGCCGAAAAGAACGTACAGGAGAAGGCCGGCAAGGCAAAGAATTGAATAGAAAATGCAATTCTCTGCTGTCCGGCTACCCTTCTTCGCCTGGGCAACAAATTTATATTAATTTTCTCTTTCCAAATAATCGTAGCTCTTGACCCATATTCATAAATGATATATTTTTTCCTCTTTTCAAATATTCTTACCCGAATTTGTTTCTCAAACAATTATTTCCCAACTTTTGTTTCCAAACTTGCTATTTCCAATTTTTCTCAAATTTTTTAAATCTTCTACCTCTAATTAAAATTTTAAATTTATACGTTTAAATAATTTTAAGATTTCCCTTTATGCCCTAACGATTAAAATTACCAGACTCATTTATTTAAGGTCTCTTCGGATGGTCAACCCGAGAGCTAACCAACGTCAAACAAAGCAAAGGTGTGACAAAAGAAGTGTACGAAAAATAAATGCATAAATAAATAAAAAAATCAAGACACATAGTGACGTCATGTAATTTTTGATGTGGAGGATGCATCAATTATCATCATTATCAAATCACCGCCATCATCATCATAATTAGCATTATTCCAACTATTTGAAATTAGCAATTTTACGAATCCACTATGTAAAGCCGAGAATTTCATTTGCTAAGACCTTTAGACACTTGATCAATGCATGAAATGTATAGATAATTCAAAGAATAGGTCTGATGATGAAAAAATGAAATTTCCTTCAGACACGATCCACTGCGTTTTTGGGCGCGGCCGTGTGTTTTTAGTTGTTTCGAAAAGGAGTGAGTTTTCCAGAGTCTAAAGATGATTGTGCGTTTTGCGCGCACCGGTGTGATCGGCATAAACTGATGTTTTATCTTTTAATTTGAGCTATGGATCTCAATCCAACAGTCGAGATCCATCCCCTCATGACCCAAAATACCGACTCACGCAGTTTAGGCTTCATTTCGACCATTTCTCGTCGGGAAGAGAGGGGAGAGGAAGAAGGAAAGGAGAGAGCTGGGGTTTGAAGAATCCAACCATTGGAGAGGATTCATAGCTCCAATCGAAGAGTCGAGGACAGATTTGTGATGAGCAATTCCTTCTGATCATCCTCCGCCCAAATATGTGAGGATTCATGGCACCAAGAAAAACTTCAAGGGTGACAATCTCTTCTTATGGTCTTATGATCATTTTGCATGTTTCATGCCTTTAATTTATTGCATTAGGACAGTCTTCTCTCACTAATTAGTGGAGAGGATGAGTTTCTTTGGTTTGCTAGAACCCCGAGGTGTGGGAATGTGTCTTCGGCATATTTGCATTAGAGAATCTGACGTTAGAGACCGAATTAGGTATGGTGTGTGAAGCGTAGTCATGGAAGTCAGCCAAGATCGCAGATGATGTTGTGACGTTTACATTTAAGACTACAGTAGATCGAGCAGTCAGAGAATACTATACAATAAAAGTCTAAATATATGCAAGGTTATGGTATTTTGGGGAATTTTGAAAATTCCTAGGAAAGTCACTTGATGGTAGCCTTGAGAATGGCAATTGGAGGTTTCCACAACACAGAGATAATTAGAATTAAATTATCAGTTGTCGTCCGTGAGAGTAGATATATGCTTGGTGGTTGCATTCTAACTATATGAATTATAGGCCGCTAGAGTAGATGATTGATGGTGAGTATTATGTCATTCCACAATTAAGGATCTTGAGGCGGTGTCTAAAGACTGTTATGAGAGGGTTGTACCTAAGGCGGGAGATTACTCTTAGAAGTGTTGATTTCTACTTTGGTATTGAATGTTATAGATGATCATAACCCCGGGCTAGATGGGGAGAGGTCCTCATGCATAAATATACATTATACCCTTCAATTCTGGTAATGGCGGGAAAAGAGCCATATTGGGCATACCATATGGCTATATAAAGCATATTATACTCTTCAACTCTTGTGGAGTAGGGAAGAGAGTCATGATTGGGCATACCACAGAGGCGGGAAGAGAGCATATCTTACGAATACATAATAAATATTATATTCTTCAACTCTTGTAGCGACAAGAAAAAAGTTATGACTAGGCATACCTTATGGCTACATGTTTCGCAGAGAGACGGAGAGTCATGTGCATATGCATACCTCACGTGCGTCTTAAGTCTGTAATTTTGAATGGGATAGAATGTCTTATAATGGATGTATGTGTGGTTGTGATTACCCCTTCATTGTGTTGATGATTAATATTATGTTATAATCATACGATGATGTGATGGGGATTGTAGTGAGTCTTTGGTGGAGCCTAACAATCATACATGATGCAATATTAGACTCTGTTTTATTTAATGTTCAATATAGAAGATTGTTTGATGTCTGAGCATTTGCACATGCACTGTAACTTATTTTTTTTGCTTTGATACATATTGCATGTTTCTACATGATGCATACTTGCAGGTGTGTGATGTCTCGCCCCAGAGTCCGCTAGAATGGCCAGGAAGAGATCGTTACGCGGTTTATGGTCAGATCATAGCTAACCCTTGTTTTCTCTGGTATGTATTTGATTGGAGGTAGCGAAGCGGTGCATAGCGGGTCAAACCCAAAGTTGAGCTAAAAGAAAAGAAATCTTTGCATAGTGCTTGCATGTATATTGTTTAACTTTTACTTCTTGTGATTCCGGCTTGCGAGCCGAAGTAGTTGAATATATAAATTATTGCATGATGTTTTGTGAAGGTCATAAGGCCAAATGTTACTTTTCTTATTGGGAATAGATGTGAGCATTCTTAGTGCTTAAATGAATCTTAATTGCTTCTGCTAGATATTGTGAGCTATGTGGTTAGATGGGATTTATTTTTATATACCTCTTTATAATATTCTGCTTGTAAAGGTTGAATGTTGTGTGGGCCCGGCCGGACCCAAATTATACGGCATTTATAGGTGAAGTGTTACACACCATCCATCCATCACAATTGTGTATTATCAACTTTCATTCATGTTTTCTTGGCCAATCCATTCCACTTATCATTCAGGTTTGATTTTACCAACACATTTTATTAGTGTATATTATATCTTTCTATGACTAAACCAACTTGTAGAAAGGAGAAATGAAATAGAATGTGCAAATATATTCATCCTCAGAAGGGCATTAAATAGGAACTACAACATGACACCCAACACCGATAGGCGGTGTGTGACTAAACTCAATAACATTAAAATATTGCATATATAATAACTCTAACACTCCCCCTCAAGCTGAAGGGGGACCCTACAGCTTGAACACAACATAAAACGGAAGGTACAAGAAGGTTGACAACGTGTGACAAAACAACAGCCACCGAGGCCCAACCGCGTGTCACCGGGGATACTTCAACCGGGCAAGAGCCACACGACATGGGTTCACAAAACCGACCATGACCACGTTGGATACACTCGGAGCGGAAACTAGGTCAACCACGAAATACCAAACCAACCCTACCAAATCCAGAGAAAACAACGAGGAGACACAAACAACATACGAGATCGACCTGGGGGCCATGTGTGATTGAGGCAGGAGTCGGGAAAGAGGCATCTGAGTCGCCGTTATCACAAACACTCCCCCTCACGTGGGATACGTGCATGAAGGCATAGACTATGCCCGGAGGCCGTGACGTACACTCCCCCTCACGTAGACCACGTGCACGTGTGGGACCCTCGTCGGGTACATGAACCCAGATCACGTGAAAGAAGGGGCCGAAATTGTAAAGAGACCACACTAACACACCACAACAACAAGAAAACTTAAAGAGAAAAAAAAACAGCAACATTAAACCCTAAACGGGGCCGGAGACGAAGCAGCGGCAGACGGAGAAGAAGCAGCTGCAGCAGCAGCTGGCCGAAGAAGCAACGGCAAAGTAGCATCCATGCCGGAGAAGAAGAGAGCTGCAGCGGGTGCAGACAGAAGCCGGAGAAGAAGCAGCTGCATCAGCAGGCCGGAGAAGAAGAAGCGGCTGCAGCAGCAGGCCGGAGAAGAAGAAGCGACAGAGCAGCAGGCCGGAGAAGATGAGTAGCGGCAAGAGGCGCAGCTGGCAGAGCAGTCGAGCCGTCGATGTCGCAGGCAGCGCACAGCAGCGGCGGAAGCAGCGGATGGCGACGTCGGGAGAAGAATCCGTCGGGAGAGCTGTACAGGGAGAATGTCCCGCTCCCGTCTCCGGAATCAAGGGCCGATCCCGTAGACGAGAGCAGGGGGTGAGAAGCGCCGGTCGAGCCCTAGCAGGCGAGCGGAAGAGGAAGCACGGGTCGGGGGGGGGGGGAGAGAAAAGTGCGGAAACGGGGGAAAAAATTATTTAGGTCTTCAGAACGTTCGCTCTGATACCATGTAGAAAGAAGAAATGAAATAGAAAGTGCAAATATATTCATCCTCATAGGGGCATTAAATAGGAAATATAACATGACACCCAATACCGATAGGAGGTGTGAGACTAAACTCAATAACATTAAAATATTGCATATATAATAACTCTAACATATTGCATATATAAAAAAATCATGTAGAAAGGAGAAATGAAATAGAATGTGCAAATATATTCATCCTCATAGGGGCATTAAATAGGAACTACAACATGACACCCAACACCGATAGGCGGTGTGGGACTAAACTCAATAACATTAAAATATTGCATGTATAGTAACTCTAACACTCCCCCTCAAGCTGAAGGCGGACCCTACAGCTTGAACACAACATAAAACTGAAGGTACAAGAAGGTTGACAACGTGTGACAAAACAACAGCCACCGAGGCTCAACCGCGTGTCACCGGGGATACTTCAACCGGGCAAGAGCCACACGACGTTGGTCCACAAAACCGACCATGACCACGCTGGATACATTCAGAGCGGAAACTAGGTCAACCACGAAAGACCAAACCAACCCTACCAAATCCAGAGAAAACAACGAGGAGACACAAACAACATATGAGATCGACCTGGGGGTCATGTGTGATTGAGGCAGGAGTCAGGAAAGAGGCATCCGAGTCGCCGTTATCACAAACACAACTAACGCTTTAATTGTCTTGTTTTGATGTTTTAACACACGTTGGATCTCAATAGCCTCATATATATCTAAACCTAGACATCAAAGTCCTTAAGTTGTCCAATTTTATGGTCTATATAACATCGTTATCCTAACATCGCCACCTAATAGTAGTTTGAGCTGGTTCAATGACATCAAAATCACACATAAAAGGAACGCCTATTGTTATGGAGAACAATTATTGATAGCAATAACTCATCTTACTCATTAAAAAGTTTCAAAATAAGCAGAGGGATTTATCTTTTGACGAGTCATGCTTTGGCAAATTCATTATGCTTTGTTCCCTTTAATAAAACGAAGCAGAAAGATTGAGGAGGGCCTATTCTGAAAAATAAGTGGCATTACCTACAACTCTTGACCTATTCTTTTTTCAAAAAAAAACTTCTCCATAAATTTTTGAAGTCACTGAGCAAATGTTCGCATTCAAAGGGAAGTCATCTTCTTTATGCTCAATCTGTTAGCATTATATGAATCACAAAAGGGGCAGCCGAGATTCAAGTGAGCGACAGGAGAAACGACCAGACTATCAGAACTTAATTTGAGCAAAATAATTCCGTTTTAACGAATATTTAAAGCACTTCCTAACATGATTCCAATATAAATCCACGTTTCCAGATTATAAAAAGCAAAGCAAGAGGGAGGGAAGGAGATGAATCCGGTCCGGTAAAGGATTCATCAAGCAATCGCAGCTTCCACAAAAGCTATTTGTTTACCGAATCTACGTGTAAATACTAAATTCGAACAACGAACTGGCGGAGAAGCTTTAGGGTTTTCTAGCAGACAAGAGTATAATTCCTCGTTCAGGAGTAGGACGAAACACTGCAAAAGATCAAAGCTCGAAGCGTACCCTTTACTCTGGAAGATGCGAACTACTCAGGCTAGAGAAGCGGCCACCGGCCCTGCTGCCACTTCTACTTTCAGTCTTTCACGGACTCTTAACTCTCCTCCCCTCAGTTCAGCTACTGTGGTCTGGTTCAATGTCGTTCACATCCAGTGATCCAGACATTCATGATTCCTTTACGACGGAGGGGCATAAAAGTCATCGCTAGAATAATTCGTGGAAGCACTTTTTGATTTCGCACCTTCCTTGAAGTCCATGAATTCCGTAGGAAAGTATCTAGGCTTTCTCTAGAATAGTAGCTAAGATATTAGCTAAGATATTGTTATGCTGGCGGCTGGGGTTTGTGGAATTAAGATTTTCGCTTAGTTTGGATACTATAATTTCAAATTAAAAAATAACAGTTTAGATACATGATTTACAAATAAATAAATAAAAAATTTAGTATGATCAAATACATAGCTTAAACATCCAATTGACATGAAAGATGGGCTATTTAAAAATATGACAACTTTGGAAGGGAGAACTCAAAATGGAAAGAATGGAAAAGAGGAAGCCTAGACATCTGGTCTGGAAACTTAATCGAAACAAAAACCTTAAAGTCCAAGAAGAATAAGCTTATTCATTGTATAAAGAACATTAATTTTGTTTTTTGACGCTTGGAAAATCTTGGGCATATACGATGCAATTGAGAAGAGATGAACTTTATTATGTCCACTGATAGAATGCAGGCTGCTCAAACAACACTGCAGTAGTTCTAGGAAGTGAACAAATGAAAAAAAATATTGAGTCTACACATTTAGTATAATCCAATTAATGAACAAACGTACCGCCACCTACCAAGTGACCAAGAATGTCTCAAAGACTCGATCAAAATATGAAAATGTTGAACACCCCGGATCCTAACTCTGGTGGATGAGGTACCATTTTGTGTATCCATATCAACGGCATTCTAAATGTGTAAGGGCTTTGGCAATCCTTGTGGCTGAACGTGGTCAGAATTACTAGTTGAGGCATTTAACCGAACATCTTGACTCTTGAGTTCAACTTCCTTTAGCAAAAATTTCATGTACCTGCTAGAAATGGTCTTTCATCATAACTATGGCATCCAGACCTGTTTCAAACAAAGAATCATCACAACAAACAGAAGGATCGAGGGTACCTTTTAGGTGAAGCGATCCACTAGCCTCTTTCATTGCCAAGTCTTCCCTATCTCGGTTTTCTTTAATAGGAAGCACAAAAACACTTCTAACAAAGATAGAAGAAGAATAGATGAAGCATGAAGGCTCTAAAACAAGAGTAGATGACGGGATGACAGGGTCGTTGTTGCTGAAAAGTGCGAAAATTTTCAGGTTCTTGGCGAAATTTTCGCGAAATCACGCTCCGGCACGTGCACAGACATGTCCCTACCTAGATCTGCCTGTGGTTGGGCTCAGCACACTGATATGGGCGATGCAGTCAGGACCACTGACAAATGATAATTCAAGATTTAGAATTAGTTTCTCAGCTGAAGTGGTTGAAAAAGCAGTTGTTTTATAGAGTAGTGAGAAAAGTCATGATACTATTTAGAATATTTGTTTTTTTAATTTTTTTTTTGAACCAAGAAAAATATTATATTGTTTGGCAGAGCTACTATGTGGTGACTGATTGTACATTAAATTTTTTTTTTTGCATATTTATATATGTCATAAATGATATTTAAATTTTAAATACCACACAAAAAATATTAAAAAAAGTATATATATATATGGTATATTAATAACATATATTTATAAATTAATTATTTTTGATATATTATTTATTTTGTTTATATCTATACTATATATACAAAAATATATCAACATCCAATCAAAATTCACGGTGTAACACAAACGCCCACCAAATAAATTTACACCGACTAATATGGTTTGATCATAAGATCTCAACCGTTTGATCGCACAAACGAATCAGGATCGTCTGTCATCATTTTTTATAGGTCTCCTGAACCTAGGATGGTAGGGTGGCCTAAACCTATATTTTTTGTATGACTCCTACTCATGTGTGGGTCAATCAGCACAGCATTGAGGACTAGATCTCTAACTGAAAGGGACACTAGGTCTAAGTGAGGTGTGGAGGATGGACATACTATCACAGTATCACCAGACCACTCGTCCTTACTAACGCGACCACACCCCTCGTATGTGTAAAATGGTCATGATCGTGATTGTCTCCCAGATCAAGTGGGAACTGATGAATCAAGATCAGGTGTCGGGCTTTTATTTCAGTGAGAGCACTACCAGACACATCAGTGGCTTGACCCAAATCCCTGGGCTTTCTCCAATTGAATCTTCCTAAGATAGATCACATGTGATCAAAATACTCATTTAAGAGATCAAAGCAGTCAAGAACTAATTGCTGAAATTCGGCCTCAGGTACCTCTATTTGCGGAACACAAAGAGGGTCTTGACATGTTCTGTGATCCTAGCGATATTGGCCTGTATAGGGTTTCTAAGGGTAATCTGACAGTAGTTCTTATCATAATCACATTGTACTTGTGGGCGTGTGTGGGTCCTATGAACGTGCAGTGGTGGTCACGCATATCCAAACTCAAATTCCTCAACTAGAGGAAATGTGGAGCGACGAAGATCTGAACAATACTCAAGTCTATCATCATAAAGTCGCGGAGAGGTCTAATGATGATAACGTAGGATTTCTCGTCGTGGCGATTGTCTCTAGCATAATGGGATTGTGTGAAAAGGCCGACATGATCTCTAGGAGCGATGTGCAATGAGCGTTAATAATCATCATAATAACATGAAAGTTTCTCTAAAGTTGCTCTATAAGATCGGATATAGGTAGATTTGAGATCCCCAAATAGAGAAGACGAATGACGATGATAACTAGCCATAAATGAACCTAAAGATCTATAATACCTACCAAAACCCTTATAAATGTGGTCCAAACCTTGGGCTCTAACAACAATTTGATGCAGTGGCAGGACTGATACGAGGTGGATTCACTAAATGCACACATATATGCAATGTCGTATGAATAATGCAAGAGAAGGCTAGTACAAACAATTGCAACAATAATTAATTATTATATAAAAAGTGCAGAGGCGCAAAAAGTAACAAATAATGATTAAGAAAACACGTATCAATTTCTAAACGACAGAGACACAATAATTTTTAAGCACATACGAAATAAGTCTTGCAAATCATGTGATGATCGAACTAATAGCAAATAACAATGAACATCAATTATAATCAAGTGTCAAATACACAACGATAGAAAATAAAATTCCAACTATGACTTACATGTGCAGGCGGCTGATGGAGGCTATCCAAGGTCATTTTGATTATGGGAAACGTCAAAAGATGGGTGTGAATATGGAGGAACTATGGGTTGGGTTGGATGTGGGTAAGTGACTGATGGTGGGGGGTGTAGCAGGCTGGTTGGGGGCGATGAAGAGGGGGAGAAGGGTTGCGACAACTAATACACATGAGACGGCTAGAGTGGATGCAAAAGGGAGCAGTAGAAGGAGGAGAAAGAGAGCTGGACAAAATGACTCGGTAGCAGTGGCTATTGAAAAATTGGCTGACTCTGTGCAAGGTGCGGTGGGGACCATGACGACTGGTGATGTTGACGATATCTACGTCGCACTTACTCAGATGACAGATTTATCTTCTCAAGATTTACTCAGGGCGATGTATATACTGTGTCATGATAATGTCAAGCGTGACATATTCAAGAGACTCCCGGACGGGTTAAATGACACATGACTGCAAATGCAGTTTGATCGCTAGTTTAATGTTACTATTTATGAGTCATGGACTATTTATGTGGTTTTGTTGCTATTTCAGAACTTTATTTGTGGACGATGCTTTAAAATTATTAGTACTTTCATTTCAAGTATTATTAGTATTTAGATTTTGTGGACAATGATTAAATTTTTACAAAAATAGTTTCTAAAAATTGCAATTCCAGAAAGCCAATTTCAGTGTGTAGCCGAACAACTTTTACATATCAATGTCAATTCTGTTCACTGAAAACCATCCTGCAGCCGAACAACATAATTGATTTTTTGCACAAAATCAATTTTTGCAGATATTGATTTTCAGGCAAAAGCCAATTACAGAAAATCAATACCTGCGCGCCGAACGGACCGTGAATGAAAATCCAGTTATATTTTTGAACAAAAAAAAGATCTCTCACCGATCTTCCATGCGTTATCCGCACATAAAATTTTCTCTAACCAACTTCTAGAATTCAAGGACCCCATCTTCTAGAATCCTGTAAATGCCGAGTCCTGCCGCACGTGCTAGGTCAACAGATCAAATGGGAATTAAGGGCTTCAACCCGTCAACGCAAGCGGCATCACCTCCCTCTGCGCGTCAGAGGCTCGTTTTTTAAACCCTACAGCTTGCTTTAAGCACCACAATCCAAATCGGGGCTAGAGAGAGAAACAGAAGCGAGGACGATGCGCAAAGAGAGAGACGTTGAATCGCCGGAGATGCCACTGGAAGACAGCGAGCGGTCCCCGCCGCAGTTCTCAGTGGAAGCTGCCGAAACAGAGGAGAAAGACGACGAAGAGTTCGAATTTGCGTTCGTGGCCCGCGATTGCGACACTGGCACCTTAATCACGGCCGACGAGATCTTCAGCAACGGCGAGATCCGCTCCTTCTACCCTGTCTTCAACCGCCACCTCGTCCTCACCGGCGCTGAGGATCGTGTCGAAATCGTACGGCAGACACAGAGCAGTCCCCTGATTTCCCCCCTTTCCTGCTCCGACGACCCGCTCGATGGAATCCTGCCTGAGACGTACTGCGTGTGGAAGCCGGAATCGTCGGAGCAGTGCCAGAAGAGCGCCTCTACGGGTTCGCTTCGCCGATGGCGATTATGTGACCTGGTGGTCCGTCGAAGTCAAAGCGATGGGAAGGAGAAGTTCGTGTTCGTGGAAAAGCCGGCGGCTCCGATGGCGGAGGTAGTGAAGCATAAGGAAAAAGGGAAGCGGACGACGGAGGTAGATATCGCGACTGCTGGTCTGAGGCTCCATCGCCGGAGTGGGCAGGGAGGGACGTCGAAAGGATCCGCCGCCGCCGCCGCCGGGAAGTCGTTTCTTCCGTATAAACCGGACATTCTTGGATTGTTTACCCGTGTGAACGGTATTAGACGGGTCCACCACCCATTTTAGAAAGGGTATTTTGGTCTTATTTTATTTTGGATTTCCTCAGATTTAATTTGCAGTTTTTTTTTTGTAAAATATGAACAGAACTGTACTATTAATTGAAATTTATTGACAAAAGTATCTACTGTTCTACAGATGTTACAAATATTCAAGCCTGCCAGCAATATTTAGACTTTTTAGTTATAGTATAATTAGGAGTTGATGCTACTTTCAGCCAATCAGGAGGGGTGCACGAAAAACCGAAAATCATCCGAATCACCCGAACCGAACCGAAATTCGAACCGAACCGCTCGGTTCGGTGTATGGGTGGTTTTTTATTTTGGTTAACCGCCCCCTTTTCGGTTTGGTGCGGTTTTCAATATCGGTAAATCGAGAAAACCGAACCGAACCATGACATATTTTGTTGCGAGCGGTGGGAGTATCTTGGTTACTAGATGGATCAAAGTTTAGATGATATTACAAAGTGATTAGATGATTTTGATTTGTTTAATGTTACTAATTGATAATCATGACATATACTTAATGTTTTTTATTTTAATATAGTATAGAGACACAGAGCGCACATCATATGATCTATAAATTGATTAAAGTATGATGAAAAATATTTGTTTTTAACAATATAAATGTTCTTTACACATTTTGTTATTATTATTAATATCAATGTCCTTTTATTATATATTATATAATTAAAGGAAAACGTTTTTAAAATAACTATAATACATAAATAATGATATCAGCTTGTCCTATAAATTATTATAATAAAACCGAAAACCGCCCTGAAAACCGCCCTGAAAACCGCCCCAAACCGCACCGATTAGTGAACCGAACCGATCAGTTTAGGTTTGTTTCGATTTGGAGAAAAAAATAACCGACCCTTTTCGATTTGGTTTCGGTTTTGGTCCAAACCGACCCAAACCAAACCGCTTGCACCCCTACCAATCAGTCAAGGCATGAGACCTCTCATTTGAAAATAAGAGTGACAGACATGGAGCTTGTCTCTATGATCACTCGTGACATTATCCTGATCACGATAGTGCACGGCCCTCGCATGACAGTAATCCGGCCACAACATTGCCCCGATGTGACGACCTATTCGCCGCTCGTTGACCCCCGAACGCTAAACTTTGTCAGTCACTCGTTTTTTTACTTTTGCATGAGGGTTTATGAGCAAAAATGGTGCCACTTTTTTTATTGTAGTTAAGAGATTTAACCTATATTCTAAGAAATTTAATTTATTGTTATTTATTATAATAATGGTAGCATTATTGGACGGCTGTGATCCATTTGATGATCTCCATCCCCAAATATAAGAATTTCCTAACAAATATGCTAGCTTCAAGAGCACGGTGCGTGCGGCGGAATCGCGATTTTAACTTAGCTCATGCACCAAGTAAAAAATTAGAATGATGCAGTCCAATTAATATTTGTAAAGGTCAGTACAACAAGTCATCTTTGCTCAAGAGAATCTAACATAAACACTGTCAAAAATAGATGTCAACAATATTTTTAGGAGATTGTTATCCGCAGATCGAAAATGACTATTCACAGATTATTACTATTCACAGATCTAAATATACTTAAAATTGTAATTCGTAAAAATTATTGTTATTCGCAGACCAACATTAAAAGTTAAAAAAAAAATCAAGAAATGCACCAGCACCACAAGTCCACAAGTATCAGTAAGGGCATAGCTCAATGCTCACTACAATCCAAAAGAAACGGTTGGCTCCTTCGAATAAAGTGAAGGTCTATGCACTCACAGCGGGGGAGGCGCAACGAACGGTTCACTCCTTCGAATAAACTGAAAAAGCGAAGGATCGGGGGCTTCGAACATGAGGATTCTTCTTCGCCGACGACGTAGAGGGCACCACCTTTGCCGCCTACGCCCGCGCCAACGAGGGCAATGTCTTTTATGAAATTCTTCATTGGCGAGCAGACGGGCGACGTCGTCGTAGTTGGCGAGCGGGAGATGTGCGATCGAGAGTTGGGAGAGCGAGAGGGGAAGATGCAGAGTGCGGGATCGGGCAGGTGTCTGGGAAGGAGAAAATGAATTAGTGTTTGGTTTGTGAATAAAGGGTTTGAAAAAGCAAGTAGAATATTTAACACATTTAAAAAGTGCTATTTTTGATTTGCAAATAGCCATATTCGATCTGTGGTTAACAATTCTCTATTTTTAAAATGAAAAATTTAACATTGACAAAATAATCAAGTAACCAATCTTATTATATTTTATTATTGTAGGAGCCCAAACTTTCATTGATTGTCATCCTCTTATGATTGACCGTCTAGTGCAGCTTGAGTGTCATTTGTAGTATGCATCTCTCGTCAATTATACCGGCTGCAACTCTACAAATGTCATGATGTTTGGAGATTTTGGCTCCGTTTGGCACGGTCGTGGCGGTCGGAAACGCATGGATTAAACCGTCATTCTATAAGGATCACCTAATGTTAAGGTATTTAATATATGTCCGTGCGTGTTGAGACCGACTCGGAACGACCTAATGAGTTACGTGTCACTAGAGTGTAACGGCTCTACGCTGGAGATATTATATAAGGTCATTTCACACCGATGAGCATTAGTGGACTATCTTGAACGGAGTCATCTAACATTCTCAAGATAGATTTTGCGCTCTGCTTAGGGTTTTCCCGTCCGCTGCTCTCTCCCGTTTTTCTCCCGATCGAAAACAATTTTCGTCGCCGCTCACGATCGGAAGAAAAAGATCCAAATCCAGTTCGCCGGCTACTAATCCTCCGTCGGCTCTTGGCGTTGTCGCCGGATCTCGAGGATACAGTTCTCCCTTCTCTGCGTCGCTCCTGTACTCACGATCTGGAAGGAGATCGCGTCTTGCCGCTCGATCGAAGAAAAAAAAGGGCGGCCCGTCGTCCGCTCTTGAGCTTGATGTCGATCGGAAAGAGATCGAGATAAAGGAAGCTGCTGGAGATTAGCGTTTTTTGTCCAGATCTGTCGTCGTTTCCGTTCCCTCGATCGCCGCTGCTGTGATTCCCTGTTTTCCTCCGTCTCGTTCGTAAGGTTGAAGATCGGGAAGGGGATTAGGATTCCCGTCCCTGGATCGCGGATCTGTCGCCGCTCCTAGCGAGAAGAAACTTCGTCGTTCTCTGCTGAGATTGGTGAGAAAAAAAGGGGAAGCACAAGCCATCAGCGATCGAGAGTGGCACACATGATCTAAACGAAGATCTTTCGCTGCTCAAATCTGCAATCGGAGGACTATCGACAAATCAGATCTCGGCCCTCTTTTTTGTCCAGATTTCATCAAAGATTAAAAAAAGAAAAAATATTCCTCTGTTTCTCTGCTTTCCTGGAGCAGATTACAAGCAGGAAAAGCTTCTCTGATTTTCTTCCCGGTGTTGCCGGATCTATTTTCTTCCGCTGTTGCCAATCAGAAGTTCTCTCTATTGTGGATTGCTGCAGAAATATAACTGCCTGGAATAGTCGCAGATCGAGAATCCTAGTTTGGCTCTTGTTTGACAAGATCTGTTCTTATTCTGTACTGTGGATGAAGGACACTTTGTTCTTGTCCTGACCTGAAACATATTTTGTTGTCTGCGATCAAAAAACTTCTTATCAAGATCGTTGGTGTCCAGATCTAGAGGAGTTGAACTCATCCCTGGTGCGTGTTCCAGATATGCAACTATTTGTTGGTGAGTGCCTGTTTTTTGGTGATTGTGATCAGCCGGGGCGGAGGTATAGCAAATTATCTCTGGATTGGATCTGAAGGTTTTTCTGACGTCTTCACACGGCTCAGATGACCTCGTTCTAGATTTTTTATTTCTGCTTTAAATCTAGAAATATGTCGAAGAAAAGCGCGCTCGACACCATTAAACTGCAATCGTTCGACGTCTCCGATTTCCTTAGTTGGAAAATACAAGTCCAACTAGGTATGAAGGAACGCGAGATTTTCTACACCGTTCAGAGCGATTTTGCTTCTACCGTCGAGGACGTGGACGAGTACCAGTGGAACAAGGATGAAAATTTATGCAGGGATTACCTGTTAAATTCTCTGAATCCCCGGCTCGCGTTGACCTACCACGCTTACAAATCTGCAAAGGAGATATGAGATCGACTGAACGCGCATTTCTGGAAGTAGGAAGGATTGTCAAAGTCGCTCATTAGAGAGAAGTTCTTCAACTTCAGATTCAAAGAGAACGTGTCTATCACTTCTCAACTCTTGGAGCTAGTCAATCTTCGTCAGAAGCTGAATGATGATCATTCGAAGATGGACGACAGTCTCTTTGTGTATATGATCCTGAGTAAACTGCCTCATGAGTGGCTCTTTTTCAAGACCGAGATGCACCGATTGAAAGAGAAGATCAGTTTGGACGAACTCAAAAGGTTCATCCATATTTAGGACCAAAACATTACTGGGAAAAGCTTGGAGCAGGTTGCGTAGCCCTCACAGGCTGTCAACTTCGTTTCACATCCTAGTAAGCCTTCTCGGAAGCCCCCGGAACCTAAGAGTGATACTCCAGCACCGTTGGCGGTCAAAAAGCCTTCTCTCAAAAGAAAGAAGGGCAAGTGTCACAACTGCGACAAATGAGGTCACTGGGCCGCTGGATGCAGGGGTCCGAAGAAGCTAAATGAGGATGCCCTACAAAATGTGGCGCACATGATGGTCGACAACTCCGATCCTAAGTCATTTGTGGCTATGATTGGGAGTAGTAACCGCAGTGCGTCTTCTGAGTGGTGGCTGGATAGTGGTGCTACCTGTCAAGTCACAAATGACAGGAGTCTCCTTTCTAAGGTGACAGCGGTCAAGGACATAGTCGAAAATTGCAATAGAGGAGAGACTGATGTTACTCATGCTGGGAATTCAGAGCTAGTACTATTTTCAGGTAAAACTTTAATTTTACAACATGTTAAAGTAGTTTCTAATTTAACTAAGAATTTGATTTCTATGAATTTGCTTGATAAAACCGGAATGTTTTTCACAACCGTGAACAGTAGAATGACATTAACTGTTAATTCTCACTACTTTGGTTGCGCTTACCTGATCAATGGTATGTATAAACTTAGCCTGGATAACGAGTGCATAAATCAAGTGAGTGCAACTCTGATTGATCCAAAGTTACTACACAATTGACTTGGACATATCCACTATAAGAAAATGCGAGATCTAGCTAAAAGTCAAAATATTCCATTAGATCTTTCTATTCAATTTGATAGGTGTGAGATTTGTGCCCAGACTAAGATCACTAGAAACCCTTACAAGACAGTTTCTAGGAGCGCACAACTTTTGGAGTTGATACATTCCGACCTCTGTGACTTTCGTAGTCACGCCACTAGAGGGGGAAGGAAGTATCTAATTACATTTATCGACGATTTTTCCAGATATTGTCATGTTTACCTATTGAAATCGAAAGATGAGACATTCGAGACCTTTAAGATCTTCAAATCTCGGGTAGAAAATCAATTAAATCTAAAGATTAAGAGACTTAGAAGTGATCGAGGAGAAGAGTACACTGCAACTGAGTTTAAGGACTTTTGTGCCTCTGAGGGTATAATCCTAGAAACCACTGCTCCTTACTCACCCCAGTCGAATGGTGTTGTTGAGCATAAGAATAGAACTTTAACAGAAATGTTGAACTCTATGCTCCTCACAGCTGGCATGTCTAATTCTTTTTGGGGAGAAGCAATTCTAACTGCAAATCATATTCTAAATCGAGTGCCTCACTCAAAGCTCAACTCTAATCCATATGAGTTGTGGCATGAACATCCTTGTAGATATGACACTCTAAAGACTTGAGGTTGTATCGCCTATGTAAAGATACAAGACCTTAAGAGACCTAAGGTGGGACCTAGAACGACGACCTGTGTTTATCTAGGAAGTGCAGAAGATAGTGTAGCTGACAGGTTTCTGGATCTATCCACTAATACAGTGATAGAGTCTAGAGATGCTATTTTATTTGAACACAAATTTATCAAAGATCATGGCTTGACCGTCTCCGGGTCTACTGACATGATTTCAGAATCTACTGTAGAACCTGAAGCTGGCCCTTCTAGCACTGCTCCCCAACCTCTAGAGGTGGAACCTGTTCCTCTTAGAGTATCTACAAGAAACAGAATCACTAAGGATTTTGGTGAGAATTTCGTCACCTACCACTTAGAGGATGATCCATTCTCATATCAGGAAGCAATGCGATCTAGAGATGCGTTAATGTGGGCAGAAGCCATTGATGATGAGATGAACTCGCTGCTACAAAACAACACTTGACATCTAGTTGACCTGCCAAAAGGAGCTAAAGTCTTAGGATGCAAGTGGGTACTGAAGAAGAAATTGCACATTGATGAGTCTATAGCCAGATATAAAGCACGTCTAGTAGCTAAGAGTTATAAATAACAGGGGGGAATTGAATATTTTGACGTCTATTCACCTGTGTGTCACCTATCCACTATTAATATTCTTCTTGCCATAGCTTCTATCGAGAACTTTATAGTTCATCAGATGGATGTAAAGACAGCCTTCTTAAATGGAGAGCTTGATGAAGAGATCTACATGATACAACCTGAAGGTTATGTACATAAGGATCTAAGAGACAAAGTGTGCAAGCTCGATAAATCAATCTATGAGCTTAAACAAGCACCTAAGATGTGGCACATTAAATTTGATCAAGTGGTAAAGAGCGTTGGATTTCAGTCCAGTCTCTCAGACAAGTGCCTCTACTATCGCTCGATGGCAAATCAAACAGTCATCATATGTCTATATGTGGATGACATGTTGATTCTGGGGTCAGATCTTGCCGCAGTGAGGGATACTAAATCCGCTCTCGCGAAAGAATTTGACATGAAGGACCTTGGTCTCGTAGATACCCTATTAGGTATGAAAGTTAGAGTAGACAAGGGACGTGTCACTCTAAGTCAAGCTCATTACATTGAGCAGATCCTCACTACCTGGGGTTATAAAGACTGTCGGCCTGTTGAAACACCAATTGATCCAAATGTCAAGTTGAGTTCGAATGAAGGGACCAGCGTTGATCAAGTCAAGTACTCAAAGATCATTGGAAGTCTCATGTATGCCACAAGTTACACTAGACCAGACATTGCTTTCTCGGTAAGCATGCTGAGTTATTTTACCAGTAGTGCAGGCAAAGAGCATTGTGATGCCTTAGATCGGCTGATGAGGTACCTTAAAGGTACTAAAGACCACGCTCTGTGCTACACTGGTTACCCTCCTACATTGGAAGGATACTCTGATGACTCCTGGTGTTCAGAAGTTGGGAACAACAAGTCCACTAGTGGATTTATTTTCACTTTGGGTGGCGCTGCAGTCACTTGGAAATCAAAAAAGACAGACTTGTATAACTTTGTCGTCTATGGAAGCCGAGTTATTTTCCTTAGCCTCTACTGGCGAAGAGGCAGATTGGATCAGAAATTTGATTCTAGACATTCCCTTGTCTAGACTTCAAGTCAATTCTTTGAGCCTGTATTGTGATAATCAAGCAGCAGTTCAAGTCGTGAATAATGTCCTTTTTAATACTAAGAGGCGACATGTACGACTGAGACACGCTCTACTGAATTATCTGAAAGAACAAGACATTATCACTTTGATCGATGTGCGATCGAAGGATAATCTGGCTGATCCACTGATGAAAGGAATGCCTAAAGATCGATCAATCAAAACAGTGGGGGAAATGAGACTCAAGGCGATTTAAGTTCAGCCTTAGTTCAAGGATAGGCGATTTAGTTCAGCCTTAGTCCAAATGTTTTGATTTTTCCACTTTCCTTTGTCAAATCAAGCGTGTTGTGCTCCGCTGATGCTCAGGGTTGCTGAGTACGAATCTGGTGAGTTGTTTTATTCCACATTTGATGTTAACAACTTTCACTGGGTTCGTCTTCCTTATCTAGGAGGAGAGGGTTATTCCACATCTGATAACTCAATCTGACTAGGTTTGACTCTTCTTCTGTTTATTAGTTTCATTCCACATTTGATGAGTTCCAATTGACTTTAGAAGAACAGTAACCATGACATTCCACATAGGAACACAGATACAGCTGCGGTGTCCAGAAGTCCATAACATCGTTTCTTTGGAAATAGATAATGGATTCTGAGGTAGAAACTAAATACTCTACACATGTTTCCTCATACTGTACTACGTTCATATAAGTAGAACTAGATACTTGTACATTTTCCAAGGTTGAATTCATTCCGAATGAACTTCTCTGTTGGAAATTACAGGAGCTGCCGCTGATGGAGGAGCACTTGCCGGTTGGGATCCAGATGAGGATGACCTGCTGGACTCTGATTTCTAGAGTATAAATTGGTTTTTCTTCTGCTTAGAGCACTGTTTAGTTCTCTTTGCTTTCACTTATTTTGTTTGGACTTTCTTGCTCTTTAGCTGATCATGAGACACTTGGTGTTTTGGTACCGGTGCTGTGATTGTACTGTTGACTTTGTTATGATGCTGATGAGATTTTCTGTTTATTCTTATGCATGCATACAACTGCTTTACTTAACATCCAATATGTTCTGACAAGTGTGATGGACACAGTTGTGAGTGATTCATGTTCGGTTGAACACTTCACACACCACCCTTTTTCCGACGTCGGGTTTACGCCGGACATAGGAGGAGATTGTTAAGGTATTTAATATATGTCCGCCCGTGTCGAGACCTACTCGGAACGACCTAATGGGTTACGTGTCACTAGAGTGTAACAACTCTACGCTGGAGATACTATATAAGGTCATTCCACACCGATGAGCCTTAGTGGACTATCTTGAGCGGAGCCATCTAACACCTAACATACACCATCCGTTCGAACATAAAAATGGATGAAATTCCTTAGGTGGACGTTAACGAATGACAATTTAACTCTCATGTTAATGACCGCCGCCATCTTGTCAAACAGAGCTTTTGTCTCCGTTTGACATGGTGACGACGATCGTAAATGCACAAGTGAAACCGTCATTTGTTATGGATCACTTAACAAACATCATCCGTTAGAACATAAAAGTGGATGAAGTTTCTTAGGTGGATGTTAACAAATGTCAATTTAACCCTCATGTTCTGATGTTCATGACTGTCACCACTGTGCCAAACAGAGCCTTTGCTGATTCTATGGCCAGCCTATTGGCTTCATTGTGTTAGAAATAAATTATGTTAATAGTTAACACCCAAATATATTTTATTTTCACACCAATATGTTATTGTCACACCAAATATAAACTTTGTTATTCACACATCAAAATGATATGATTTTTCTCGTCATTTTCTATATATTTAAATAATAGCTATTAGAAAAATCTAAACATTCCAGTTATCTCCCTTTCAAAATATCAGAGAATTTTAGGCTTTATTTGATTCAACATGGCAGACGGGTGGAGACGCTGTATAGGGACCGAAGAGGGGAAGCGGGGATCGAAACGCCCCGTTTCGTCGGCTTTTCCTCTATCCGGCAGGAGGAAACAACGGAAACGGAGCCGACGATCCATTTATTTTGCTGCCCTGCGGCAGCATTTCCTACAAAAGTCGCCCCTAAACACTCTACCAAATGAAGCCTTAATATACAAAATGAATGCACGATCGTACACACACACACACGAAATGAGTATACACATGACCCAAGCAACCTCTTCATAAATGTTAGAGACGCAGTGCCAACCAATAGTTTTATTCCCCCCAAAGTGTGAACTTCTTTGCTGCTGCTTGAAATGATCAGCACACATGAATAGTTGAAATAAATCTGAAATGGAATATACAAAAATTTCCAACGGGAAGAAATTCCTAAAATATTAGGGATGCAATGTTCTTCCATTCATAAGAGCTAAGCACAGGTTTCATAAATATGAGACATTTTAGATAACAAGAGATAGGGTTTTCTCACAATTTTTCATGTCAAATCGGTAGGACTCCGGCCAAAAATATTCATGCAACACGATCCAACCGAGCGAGCGTTTTCCTCATGCAAGAAATAGTTTGGCGCAATCTGTGGGAAATTGTTCCCAACTCTGCAACAACTTCCTAGCTAGAAGCAGCCCTTTCCCGACGCAAGCACCCTCACTCGATGACAATGACAAGAGGAGGCGCTCACACCACAGACCATGCAACTGACAAGAAATTTGACAATCAAGCCTCCAACAACTCGCCTGCCGGCAACTGACCGTGCCCCGTGGAAATTATTGTTGAGGTATATTTATATTAGTGTTTAATGGGCTACTTAACGGGTTGGTTAGGATCCGATAGGAATCCAAACCCGTAGTCGGGGATTTAGGGTTTCGCCTATAAATACCCCGCTGGGGGCAACAGGTAGGCCATTCCAAACTAGATGGTCACGCGGATGCTTCGAGCACTCTAACATTCTCGAAGCTTGCCCTAGCCCCGCTCCCGTCCCGTGACCGACCCCCGCTCCCGTGCGTCTTCTCCGATCGGGAAGAGATCGACGAAGAAGGGATTCTCGGCCTCGCGGATCGGTGAAATCAAGAGGTTGCCGCTCGTTTGTGTTCTGCGCCGTTGTCGATCGGGATCGGGATCGCGACCGCCGCTCTACTCTTCCGTTTTTCCAGATCCCGCCGCCTGAAGCTTCTCTGTCGATCCCGCTCGGGTTTTCCAGATCCCGCGCCTGAATCCCGCTCGGGTTTTCCAGATCCCGCGCCTGAATCCCGCTCGGGTTTTCCAGATCCCGCGCCTGAATCCCGCTCGGGTTTTCCAGATCCCGCGCCGCTCCCCGACTTCGCCCTAGCCGATCGCGAAGGAGGCGGATCGCGGCCTGTGCTGTCGCTGCTTTCACGGGAAGCCACCAAACCGATTCGCTAGATCCTGCGCTTTCGTCGATCGTGAAGACCTCAGCCGCCGTTCGTTCTTGCCGGAGGAGAAGCTCGTTGTTATCATAGTGATAATTTTATTTTGGCTATTTTCCTGTGCTGATCGGAAGGACTTCTTGCTTGCACCGAAAGAGTGGTTTTTTGTAGAAAAAATTCTCTGAATATTTCTAAGGAAGGAGACTTGCTGCTGCTGTCTAGGTCTCGTCCAGATCACACTTTTTGTAGAAGGAGGCAGAGAGGTTATCACCCATCTGGATCCTTGTTTGCATATCAGTGAAGCAAAGCCCGTCCGTTTTCACCTCTAAATAATCTTGCACTGAGTTTTGGTGTGGAGTTCTCGTCTCCTCTGGCTTGCTTGGAGGAAGCTGTGACTTCAGTTGTGTGCTGATTGATACCTAGTCTTTGGCGACTGTGCTCAGCCGAAGAAGAGGACCAAATCTTTTTCTCCTGGATTGGATCTGAAGAATTCATCGTCTCCGCGGCTCAGGTGATTTCTTTCTTGGTTTTACTACTCTTGTTTAGATTGCTAGTAGAATACTATCGTTTGGAAAGAGACACGAAATGTCAAAGGCGATCAGTCACTCCTCTCCCGTACCGATGATCAAGCTGGAGAAATTCTCCAACGCCGAGTTCAGTGCCTGGAAGCGCAACACACAGTTCGGCATGAAGTACCTGAACATCTTCTACACAGTGCAGACTGTGTTTGAAGAATTCAAAGGAAGTGACGTTGAAGATCAATGGGTCAACGACGAGTACTTCTGCAGAGATTACATCCTGAATTGCCTCTCCAACAGGCTTGCAGAGACGTACGACAAGATGCAAAGGGCAAAGGAGATCTGGGAAGCCTTAGAGGAGCAGTTCAAGGAGGAGGAGAACATGTCCAAGACGCACCTGGTGGACAAGTTCATGGCATTCACCTTCACTGAGGAAAGGGAAATTCTGCCACAGGTTGCTGAGTTTGAAAATCTGGTGGACAAGCTCAACAGTGAAAACATCCCTCTGCCAGATGGATTTGTTGCAGGGGCGATCATTTTCAAATTGCCCTCGGCCTGATATTCCTTCAAGACTGAGATGTACCGGAAGAAGACGCAGGTGAGTCTTAAAGACCTCAAGCGCTTCATCTGCATTGAGGATGAGAACCGGACTAGGCACGATATAGAGACGATCAGCAAGCAGTCTTCCACTGCTAACATGATCACGCACCCTAAGCGGAAGCCTAAGCCTGGCAAGACTCGCCCACCAACCAGTGCACCCGCAGTTGCTGCCACCAGCAAACAAATCAAGAAGAAATTCAAAGGCAAGTGCTACAACTGCAATAAGTGGGGTCACTGCGCTTCCGAGTGCCGTCAGCCCAAACGGTGCGAATCCAGCACACCAAGAACCAATAATCAAGCCAACATGGTTCATCAGACTGCGCCTACCGACTTTGTTGCCATGGTCGGTAACGGGACAGCCAGTTCAGAGTGGTGGCTCGATTCAGGCGCTACCTGTCACGTCTGCCACAATCCAAAGCTTCTGGAGGATGCACAAGAGGTGCAAGAGTCTGTCACTGTTGCAAATGGAGCTGTAGCTGACGTGCTGAAGGTCGGCAACGCTACCTTGACTCTCTCCTCAGGTAAAACTCTTACTTTGAAAAATGTTAAATTTATACCGACATTAGTTGCTAATTTAATTTCTATTAGCCTGTTGTGCGATGCGGGTATGTCTTTTAACATTAGTGGTGGTCGGGTAACCCTTATGGTTCACTCACATTACTTTGGTTGCGCATATGTCGTTAATGGGATGTATAGGCTGAGTCTAGCACACGAGGTAGTTAATCAGGTTAATTCTAATCTGATAGATACTAAGACTTTACATGCAAGACTAGGACACGTCAATTACAGAAAACTTCTCCTGCTAGCTAGAACTCACAACATACCCCTCGACACAAAAACCAAATTTGAAAAATGTGAAATTTGTGCTCAAACTAAGATAACTAGAACACCTTTTAGTCAGGTTTCTAGGAGCACACAATTGCTAGAGTTAATACATTCCGATATTTGTGACTACAAAAGTTTTGTCACTCGAGGCGGTCGGAAGTATCTGATAACCTTTATCGACGACTACTCTAGATTCAGTCACATTTACCTTCTTAAAACCAAAGATGAAGCATTTGAAAAATTCCGTATTTTCAAAAATAGGGTTGAAAATCAACTTGACATGAAAATAAAAAGGCTAAGAAGTGATAGAGGAGGAGAATACGTCTCGGGGGAGTTCAGAGATTTCCTTGCCAGTAATGGCATAATCCCTGAAACCACCGCTCCATATTCCCCACAATCCAACGACATCGCTGAAAGGAAAAACAGGACTTTAACAGAAATGTTGAATTCTATGTTGTTGACTGCTGGCATGCCTGCGGTCTATTGGGGTGAAGCCGTGCTCACGTCAAATCATATTCTTAATAAAGTTCCCCATGCAAAGTTGACAAAGACACCATACGAGCTTTGGTTTAAGAGGCCTCCTAGATTTGACAATCTTAAGACCTGGGGCTGTATCGCTTATGTTAGGATACCAGACTCTAGAAGAGCTAATATTGGACCCAGGACTAATACCTGCGTCTACCTAGGATGTGCAGATGATAGTGCTGCAGACAGGTTTCTGGATCTCTCCACTAATACTGTAATAGAATCAAGAGACGCTGTCTTCTTTGAGGATAAGTTCCTTAAGGACAAGAACCTGACACTGCCAGGTCTGCCAGCCACTAGTACTGAGCCTTTAGCTGAGCCAGGACAACGTAACTCTGACACTGAGCCTGTAGACACGAGTGGTTTAGATACGAGAAGGCTATCTAGTAGAGAGAAAATGCCTAAAAGCTTCGGTACAGACTTCGTGACTTACCACGTTGAAGCCGATCCATCCACTTATAAGGAAGCGATGCGATCTAGAGACTCTCTATTATGGAAAGAAGCCATAGACGGAGAGATGAACTCTCTCATGCAGAACAACACATGGACTTTGGTTGATCTGCCCAAAGGGGCTAAAACCATTGGCAATAAATGAGTTCTGAGGAAGAAGCTAAATCCTGATGGGAGTATCGCAAAATACAAAGCACGTCTAGTTGCCAAAGGCTTCACTCAAGTGAGTGGTGTAGACTACTTTGATATATACTCACCTGTATGTCACTATGCGACTATTAGGATTCTTCTCGCACTAGTATCTATTGAACATTTCATTGTTCATCAGATGGATGTCAAGACTGCATTTCTGAATGGAGATCTGACTGAGGAGATCTACATGCACCAGCCTGAAGGGTTCGTCATAGAAGGTCTAGAAAATAAGGTCTGTAAGTTGATTAAGTCACTATACGGATTGAAACAAGCACCCAAAATGTGGCATGGAAAATTTGACACCTGTGTAAAGGGCTTGAGTTTCAAATCCAGCCTATCAGATAAATGTCTGTACGTTAGAACAAGTGCAAATAAAGTAGCCATCATATGCTTGTACGTTGATGACATGCTAATTCTGGGCACTGATCAGTCTGAGGTGAAAGACGTGAAAGTTGCCTTGACGACACAATTTAGCATGAAAGACCTAGGTGAGGTGAAAACCATCCTAGTAATGGAAGTGAACTTCACAAAAAAGGGTATTACCCCGAGTCAGAGTCACTACATTAGGAATCTACTGGAAAAGTGGGGTTATGATAAGAGCAAAAAGGCTGAGACTCCATACGATTATAACAGTAGACTGAAACCGAATGAAGGTTCAGCTATCAGACAGTTGGATTATTCCAAACTCATAGGAAGTCTCATGTACGCTACTACCTGCACTAGACCTGACATAGCCTTTACGGTCGGCATGTTGAGTAGATTCACCAGTAACCCTGCGAAGGACCACTGGGACGCCTTAGACAGGCTAATGAGATACTTAAAGTATACTGAGAAGTATGCTTTATGTTACAGTGGGCATCCTCCAGTGCTTGAAGGGTACTCCGACGCATCTTGGTGCTCGGAAATAGCTGATTGTCGATCCACTAGTGGCTTTGTGTTTACACTAGGAGGAGCTGCAGTAGCTTGGAAGTCTAAGAGGCAAACGTGCATTGCACTATCCTCTATGGAATCAGAACTCTATGCTCTCGCTTCAGCTGGAGAAGAAGCAGAGTGGATAAGAGATCTGATATTGGACATTCCAATGACGAGTCTGAAAATGCACTCTATTTCGATTTATTGTGACAATCAGGCCACAAAGACCATTGCTACAAATACGTTGTTCAATGGCAAACGAAGACAACTTAGGATGAAACATGCCTGGTTGACCTATCTCACCAGTCAGGGGATAATCTCCCTATTGGACGTGAGATCAATAGATAATGTAGCAGATGTCCTTACTAAGGGCTTATGTAAGGTTCTCACATCTAAAACATCGGGGGAGATGTGATTAACGTCCATTTAGGAGGACTTAATACCTAGCTTATGTTTTAAATTTAAGAACCGTTGTCTGCTTACATTCAAGCATCTACGTTGAGCACACTAAAGTATTTCAGATGCTATCTGATGAAAGCTAGAGGTGAGATAGTTGCCAGTCATTCCAAACTTGATGACTTACGTAACTATTCTTTGCCAAAGGCTGAATTGGGTATCATTCCAAAAAGGAGTACTGAGGTTGCTGATATTTGTCATGATATTATGATTATTAGTTATATCATTCCAAACTTGATGATATAATAGTCACAGCTTGTTGTATCATTCCAAACTTGATGATATAGCACAATTGTGGAACGTTAATAATAATCTTAATAATCGAAGGAACATGTTTTGATTCTATGAAATCAATTAATCTAATTTTGTGTAAATTAGATAGAGATGCTGTTTTTTGGGATTCTTTCCTCCCAGTTATAGTATTAAGTTCACCCGCTGTTAGAACTAATCACTTTATTTCTGCAAATGTTTGAATTCATTGAGATTTGTCTCATGACATTCTTGTTGTAATTGTTTGCAGGAAAAGTGGAGATTGGAGGAGAGACAGTTGATTTTGACCTAGATGATGATGATCTGCTTTTCGCTTAGATCAATTATCGGTTTGAGATTTCCAGTTTATTGATTTTTCATGTTTGGAACATTTGGTTTGAGTTTAGTATTTTGTCATCTAAAACTCATATTTGTTTTTCTGGAAAAACTCTTGTTTGTTTGGTCATTATTAACTTTTGGATAAGTAGCACCTTTCTTATGCTAACACTTATATACAATATAGGAGGAGATTGTTGAGGTATATTTATATTAGTGTTTAATGGGCTACTTAACGGGTTGGTTAGGATCCGATAGGAATCCAAATCCGTAGTCGGGGATTTAGGGTTTCACCTATAAATACCCCGCTGGGGACAACGGGTAGGCCATTCCAAACTAGATGGTCACGCGGATGCTTCGAGCACTCTAACAATTATTATTGCACTAGCATCTTCGGAAGCTCGGATGTGTTAGATGAAAGAACATCAAGCTTAGACGTTCACCCTGCTAAGGGACTTAGGGACTTTTTCCATGAGCATATCTTACGGCCGCATGTCAGTAATCATTTCCCTCGAGCCACAGCTCGCTCAGCGTAGTGGCCTGCGCCACAAGCTATGCATGGACTAAGGGGGCACCAACCGCAGGAGGTATCACCCCTAATGATGCACTTCACCAGCAAGGATAAGAAAGCCAAAAGAGAAAGAAAGAGAAAGTACTGGGCCCGCCGTCCAGAGGAGGAGGAAGACGCCTTGGTAGGACCTCATGGGTTGGGGGAAGTTACACGATCCGCACCTCGTAGGCTGGTGGAGGTTACACAAGGCCACACCAGTGGCAACACATGAACAATTCACAGGCAGGGTGGAATCAGGAGAGTTACAGATGCATTTTTTATTTTATAACAGCTATGTGTGCTTGTTATAGTCCCACATCACCAAATTCATTTGGTTTCTTGCTGTATATTAGGCGCGTACAAAGTGAATTAATTGATGTGTTCTTGTTGTTGGACTTACTTAAGCTTAAGTTCTAGCAGGTTTTCTTTCGCGCCCAATGGGCTTTTTTTGCATGCGTAGTGAAGGGATTGATTTGGCGCGTCTCAGGTGTTACACCATGCAATCGCAGCAAAGTAATTTTTTGTATATATATATTCTTGAAGCACGCTAAGAGTTTAATCTCAGCTATTCAATGGAGAGAAAAAGAAAGAGTGAGGAGGAGAAAGAGAGAGGGAGAGGAAATATGTTTACCCATCTTGTCCCTAGAGAAAGGGAGGGAGAGGGGGGGGGAGAAAGATCGAGGGAGAGAGATGACGTTGGCAGAAGAAAAAGAGAGGGAAGGAAGGAGAGGATGAGATAGAGATGGGGTTGTGAGTCCCACGACATTGAAGTAAAAAAGAAAGAGAGATGGTGGGTGGTCATGGTGGTATAAAGAGGGAGGGAGAGGGAGAGAATGCAGTGCTTTCTGGGCCACGTGGCATTTTCCCATTTCTCTCTCCCATGAAGTTTTGCGTGAGTAGAAGAGAGGGAGCGAGATAGAAGAGAGGCGGAGAGGCGTGTGGGGGGGGGGGGGGGGGTGTTCCTCTCTAATATGAGGGGAAAAAAGGGGGGAGGAGAAAAAAATGGGGGAAGAGGGAGAAAGAGAGAAGAGGTAAAGAAAGAAAAAAAAGGGAGGGAGAGAGAAAGTAATACAACGGTACCAGACATTGCATACTTCATTTTGCATATCTATGGCTGCGTTGCTTGAAATTGTTACGATTTTTAAGTGCTCTCTATTGATTTCTCCACAATTAGTGGAGAAAAATTAGATATTCTCTACCACAATTTTTTCTGTCTGTTGATTTCACCTTATTGAAGCTCTTCTTTGATATTTTCCACGTGTTTTTGTTAATTTTCACACTGATTTTGAAATGAGCGTACTCTTTTTTGTTAATCTGGGGTTATGCATTATTTCTCTATCATTAGGTAGACTAGGAGTTGTGTTAAACCGTTTATATTTTTTCTCATCACCCATATTTAGAACTATATTAAGAAAATCAAATGTGGTGAAAATGTTGATACAATTGGTTAACAATATTGCCTATTATAGTATGGACAAAAGTCTTCTTCCTCATAAATTCGACAAATATAATGCAAAGCAAAGTGAAGCTTTCTAACAATTGCGTCCATAAGTGTTGAAAACGTAACCACATCAATATAATATTTGCATTCATTCAATTCAATGCCAATGCAACCAATGTTTGTTAAAGAGACATGCTAGCGACACATTCTACATCCCGGACATTAAGATCAGTGATAATTGCATTTGCGTCGGTATTTATGAATTATATTCATTGTCCTCCACCGATGAGGATGACAAATCACTCCAATTTTCTACTGAATTAATAATAATAATAATAAGTTTGTTAAAGAGAAACAAAATAAAAAATGCAAACTAATATCTTGCTGCATGATAAAGAGAGAAACAAAAGTCTCTAAAACTATTTGGTATATATATACACTTTAATACTTAGTAGCTGTAAGACACTCAGTAAATACTAAATAATGCACAAGTGCATGCAATTCAGAGAGAACTTAGTTTAATGCTAAACAAAATATACACTAGAAAATATCTACAAATGAATGTAAACAAGTAATCTCATGCCTGCATACTTAAATGCAGACCAAGTAATGATACCAAATTACAGGTTACTACAACTATAGATGCATTAATGCGCGAAAAATAAAATGTTTTGATGTTAAAGATATTTTTTTATTAAGTAAAATTTTTCTAGTTCTTTTGACCACAAAGTAAATAAACAATCTCAAACTAAACACAACTTCAAATGTTGAAGACCTCATTAACATAAATAGTGACATGCTTATAGCAGGAGAGTTTCTTACAATATTTATAAACTATTTTAATTGCTACTTACTAAAATATCTGAACATAATAGGTTTGAAATAAACTCTCTTGCTATAAACTTCATATTTTAATGAGAACTTCAACTTTAAATTTATCTAGTTCTTTTCGTCATCTGAGTTAAACAGTTGAAGTTCCACTACATTAATTGAACATAATAGGTTTGAAAATATGATGTAATGCGACTAAAATTTTGGCAGTTATAAACCCTAAACTTTAACATTGATATTTTTTGCTTCCAATTAGACAAACACAGAAATGACCATAAATCCAAACAATCCTAATCAAGGTATGTTGAGAATGTATCAGAACAAAAATACAATGATAATTGTACAACCCCATATTCGATGGGTAGGACCAAGATGCCTCAAGGAACTGAATTATGCTAGTCTTAGGCTAGCTTTGAGCTGAAACCGGATCAGATAAGTAAGTAGGCGAGAAGGTTCCCGCCCAGGGCAGACGAAAGGGCTTGCGCCTCAGGTCGGCGGGAGCCCTCCAGCCCTTGGCGTTGAGTGATGCTTCTCCACTCAATGCCCCTTCAGTCTTTAGGTTCCCGCTCAGGGCAGGCGAAAGGGCTTGCGCCTCGGGTGGTGGGAGCTCGTCAGCCCTCGGCGTTGAGTGATGCTTCTCCACTAAACGCTCCTTCAGTCTTTTTGCTCCTGCCCAGGGTAGGCGGGAAGGCTCGCGTTCGAGATAAGTCGTGGGCCCGCAGAGATCAGTAGAACGGCTTCTGCAAGGTGGGGTCCCGGGGTGAAATTTCCCGGATGCCCCTCGGTCTCCATTTAGTTACTCTGAACAACAGAGTTTGACTGTTGGCAGACCAGCCTAGGGTATTTCAGTAATTTCAGAGTAGCTGAATTAAGTTTTTTGCAGACCGGATATTAAAAATCTATAAATAGACCCACATGGTACCTCAGAAAGCAAGTTTTTCATATTCTCTCATTTTCCTTCTAGTGCTTTTTGAGGTACTCCTAGCCCAACAATTGGCTTTGGAGTGGAAGCGCTCAGAGATCTTCCGGGTTAGAGGAGAGACCTCCTAGCTGAGGCTTAGGGTCAGTTCTAGGTGCTTCGTCACTAGTTAGGGGTCAGGGTTTGGGAGAAATATGTGTTAGCTACACCCCAAGGTCCGAACTCTCATTGAGGTCAGTTTTTGGCTTAAACATTTCTGATGCAATGAGCATGGACTGTAGCTCACACAGGAAAATCAAAAGTCAAGTCTCATGGTCGGAGATGAGGGAGGAGCTGGATCGGGAGGTTCTCCTACTCGGGGAAGTGGGGTGACGTTGGGGATGCTGGAAGACTTTAGGCGGGAAGTCCTCCAGACCATCCGGTGAAGCGAGTGGGCGACCCCTCAAGTCCTGATGGTGGCCGCTCAGTCATTGGGCGAGAATGCTCCCAAAAAAGCGGCGATACAGGGGCATGACACGAGTAGTGATCGCCTAGCATCCGGTGAGATCTGAGCGACAAGACTTAGAGTGACCGACGAGCCTCTAGCATGTCATGTGCGGTGACTTCTCATATTCGTCATCTTCCCCACCAGTAGCCCGAGAAGAATCAGCGCTGCCTCCTGTTCCCCATTCTCATAAACCACGACCCGATTCCTTCTCAAAAATCCCTACATCCGGTGAATCACGAGCGACAAATCGAAGCAAGAATGGAGAGAGGCGCACCACCGGAAAAGCTTGTGGTAGTTGGGTCTTTACCTATTTTCTACAAGCAGAACATGAGCAAAGTTGTGTATGTCGCAATAAGCTCAACTGATTTTTTTCTTATAGTCTTTAACTGGACCATGACAACATTATGATGGCATTGTTGATAATCCGTGACAACTATAGCTTTTGTATCATTCTGTGACATAATTTGCAGTGTTTTGAATTAAAATTTTAAAATACCTAGGGGCTGTTTCAGAGAAAATAATCAACATGAAAATTGTAGCTCTATGTGTTTACTTTAATTTAAAATTAGTTTCAACCCATTTGGGTAAGTGGTTTGACCAAAGCACTCATTTGGTTAGAACTATACCTAGGCTAGACCAGAGACTATTTTGAGTTCCTCCATCAATCCAGCCATCCAAATGACTTGAAATTTTGGTTGTCGGTCACTATTATATATATCTAGGACATATCCAAAATTAAGAATTTGTGGAAAACATTTTCCTAAAGTTTTTGTAGAAATTTAATAATCATGTATGAATTATTTAAAGGGTCTAATGACCTCAAAACCCTCCCAAATTTTGGTGAGTGGTCCTTGGGGTCATTATAAGCTCTGTATAAATTTTCATCCCATTTGGAGATGATTTAGTGTGGAAATAAGCAAACCCTAAGTTGGACCAATAAGGGGTAATTAGGTCAAAGTGTCCCTTTGTGGGTTTTAGGTGGCCAAATCACCTCAACAGAGGTTGAAACTTGGGCCACTGATTTGTTATGATATTTAACTCTCTCACATGGAGGGTGGGTTAGATTAAGGTAGATTTGCTCTAAGAACCAAGTTCAAACCCTAAGGTTGAACTTTGGATATTTGTGAAGGACATAAGGTGTTATGTCCTTGGATGGACTTGTTGATTAGTCCATGTGATCCTAGGGAGGTGAAATGCCCTAGGAAGGGATTTGGTGGACTTTTGACACAAGCACACAACTTAGAGCGCACAGTAGATATCTAGGTCTTTACACCTTAGGGAATATTCAATGGGTCATATGACCTTGGATTTTGGTGGTATTATGGTGCGAGTATTGTCATAGTGATATATACCTCTGGAATTTATTATAGGGTGTCTAGATAACAGTAACTCACCCTTGTAGTTATAAACTTCATCTTGCCTTTTTGATGATATTGATGTAATTATGGTTTTTATGTTTTAGAATGATTTCAAACTCCGAAAAATCTGATCAAATAGCATTTAGATGCACTAGTGAATTATTTGGTATAGATGAACATTTTTATAGTACATCATGTGTAAAGTAAACTAGTACACCTTACTTTGATAAATAGAAAATAAATACTATAGCTTGCTGGAAAACTGTGTCACTTAGCCAGAGTACTTTTTAGGGTATAAAGAAGCTTGGAAAAATATTTACATGTTGTTTAGTTCAGGTTATAAGTATGTTCCTTCACAAAGTGTCCTATGATGAATTTGGTTGAGATATTTTTATATATAGTTTACCTACCCTGGAATTGCATGAAATTTAGTCAGTAAGGTTTTATGATCATGCTAAAGCTATGTTAGTTTTTGTATAATTTTTGGACAAGTATTTATGGTACTCCCTTCATTACCCCTATTTATTTAAATTATTTTGGATTATTTATTTGGAGGATAATTCCTTTATAAAAACTTATGAAATTTGGTATTCACTGATATCTTGCTAACATATAGTGTTAACAATTTTGGTATGGTCATATAATAAGTAAATCTAGTACTTCATGTTCAAATCATTAGTGGACCAATTTTTGGGAAAATTAATTAAATGCCAATTTTTTAAGGAACATTCCAAGTTTCTGGATTTATGCTAAATATATCATGATAGGCCCCCAATAAATATTTTAGGGCTTTTGGATAAAAATTTGGAGTACCTGCTATCGTATACATCATATAGCTTAGAATGGTCTGCATATAGTAAAACTGCAGAAATCGTGATAGAATGTGAAATGGACACAGGGAGTTGGGGTTATTAGCTTACTGGTTATGGTGAAGTGAAAATGAGTTCATTGTTAGGAATCATCATGTGGAGAAGTGATGGGTTGACTAGTATGAGTGGTGCTCGGGATCGACGAAAGATCGTCTTTTCTGTGGAGAGAGAGAGAGAGAGAGTCAAAACACACTAGGGTTAGATCCAGAAAAATATTAAAATGGATCGGGAATTGGGTATTAACTAATAATAGTAAGTGCCTTGCGAAAGGGAACGATGAGCTTCAGCTATCATCATAGTTTCTAGTGCCCTTTGAGAACCCTTCACCGGGTATGTCGAGGGCAGTCCTGGGCTAACCTAAACCGTAAGAAAAATCAATGTTTAAGAGTAACTAGTATAACTAGGATTACACTTACAAGCCTCACCATAACTGTTGAAGCCAAAATTGACCTCTGTGGAGTTCGGGGTCCCAAAATAGGGGTGACCGCACACCTACTACCCTCAAGCGAACGATCTAGGCACAAGATTAGGAACACAAGGGACAAACCCAAGGTCTCAGCGTGGAGGACCCACCGCATATCAGGAAGACTAACAAACTCTTCCCCTCCCAAGCCAAAGGCTGAGCTAAGACACTTTCGGAGGGCGCTCTTGGCCGACCGGAACATCTAAGGAGGATCTCAAGACCAACTCTCTCCTATCCAGATGTGTCTCCTTGGGTCTACACAAAAATGCTCCTCACCCGCCCTACTGATGGCGCAAACTCGCCGAGCAATGCCACGACACGCTGCCCAAACTGGGTCACAAACAGCGTAATTCCGCTATTCTGACTGGCTGCCAACATGCCATTAGGGGCCTCCCGGCAACTACACCTCGTGGCCCCCACGGGGCGAGCGGTTCACGAGCACACCACTCGCCCAAGGCAGAAAGAGTAAAACATACATAAACATAGCATCACAGATATTAAAAGAATATTACAGGAATATGAATTCCATACTTCGGCACGTAGGCCGACAATATAAGAAAAAATAGGCCTTCGAGGGCCGGCACCAGCTTGGGCTTAAGCCCGCTATTCCCCGCTTGGAATGTGACACCTGTACGCCAACGTCTCATCAGGCGACTGCCAGCTGGACAACCGTCAGCTAACATAAGCTGGCTAAAATATATTGCACATACCCCTTTTTCGGGGCTATGGTGCGCATTCCCTGCAAATGGAAAATATACAACTTCCTCGGAGTGTTCTTCGGGAACCCCAGAACATCACCAATCCGGCTCACACGTCCGGATGGGCTTCACACAGCATGCCTAAACCCGTACTCACACTTCCGGGCGCTAACACAGTTAATTGCGGGGACGTACACGTCAACCCGTCGGAGAGCTCCCTTCCCCAACCCGTTGGTGGAGAGGGGCTTCCATGCAAATATGGAAACTGAGGGCTTCACCTGCCCAAGTAGAAATTTCGTTACCCTTGACGCGTGTTTGGCGGGGCCGCAACCGCGCTCATTGCCCGAGGCTCCACGTCTAGCATCCGTAGTGGTTGTCCGTGCACGGATCCGACCTCCGCGGGAGAGTTGAAAGCTCTGAATGATTTTTCCCCTCCATGGCCGAGCCTCTCCATGGTCGACCGTGCTCCAAGTGGCCGGCCGCTGCTGTACGAGGCCGATCCCGGCTCCAAGTAACACCGAGGAAGTCGATCCCGGCCTCCACGACTTCAGGCGGCGTCGGGGAAGCTGATCCCGACTGGCTTAGCTCCAAACGGCGCCGGGAGAGGAGCTCCCGGTCGACCTAGCTGTAGGCGGCGCCGGGAGAGGAGCTCCCGACCGGTCTCGCTGTAGGCGGCGCCGGGAGAGGAGCTCCCGGCCGGTCTCGCTGTAGGCGGCGCCGGGAGAGGAGCTCCCGACCGGCATTGCTTTGCCCTAGGCGGTGGCGACGAAGAGAGAACTGAGAGAGAGAGAGAGAGAGAGAGAGAGCCGAGGTGGAGTGCTGCTCCAGGAGGCCGACGGGAGAGAGAGATAGGGGGCGGGGTCGGGTGCTGCTCCAGGCGGCCGGAGAAAGAGAGGGCCGGGGCGGGGTGTCGAGGGCCGGGGCGGGGTGTTGCTGCTCCTCGCGGCCGGAGAAAGAGACGGCCGGGGTGGGGTGCTGCTCCAGGCAGCTGGAGAAAGAGAGGGCCGGGGCGGGGTGTTGCTGCTCCTCGCGGCCGGAGAAAGAGAGGGCCGGGACGGGGTGTTGCTGCTCCTCGCTGAGGCGGCGGCCGGAGAGGGAGGGAGAGAGGCCAGTCGCTTCCCGATGCCCTAGCGGGGAAGAAGCCAAAACCGATCCCTTCCCCTGCTTCTCTTTTTTTTTCTTTTTCTTTTCTGTCCTGAGTCCCAGCCCCCTTTTTGCTTTGCTGTACCCCGCCCCCTCCTGTCCCTCTCTCTCTTCCTTTTGCTTTTCTTCTTGTTTTTATCTGCCTTCACTCCTTTTCTTTCCGCCTCCCCATGTGCCAGCATATATATATATATATATATATATATATATATATATATATATATATATATATATATATATATATATATATATATATCTGTATATATATAAAGATATTAATTCAATACCAACAAAATGCCTTCAAATATAAATTCTCCGCACGCACGCACAACTACTCGCACGTCCTCGAACGGGGCTGCACCAAAACGTCGCTCATAACATGTCCCGAGCGCGCCACTTGGGGAGGATCCCGCTCGGCCGGATATGAGGTTGTACACAATACCCGTTCTTTTCGAGGTTGACACAAGCTCGGAAAGAAATGTCCAACCCCAAGTATCCGGCGAGTGGGAGCCGACCCAAAGAAAATTTTTGGGAGAAACTAAAAATTACACTTATGCAGTTATGTCCACTAATCTTTTCATGCCCCTTCTGATCTTGTTGAACCACTCGATACATTTTTTTTTCTCACTGTTATTGGATTGCCCTTATACCTTTACTTACAATAAGTACATAATTTATCAAGATATTATGAAATAATGAAGCCAAATATTTTGCAATCTCTTGAGCACGCGGAGCTAATCCTTCCCCCCCAGGTGTGCATACCGCCCTGCCCAGCTAATGAGAGCCTGAGCAGCGAGTCTACCCGGGGCCGAGCAGTACTCGGGGTCCCTTACCCCCACAGGCGAGCCTACGGACCTGCCAGCTAGATGAGAGCCTGCGCAGCGGGTCTACCTGGGGCCGAGCCGAGCTCGGGGTGCCGATGAAGATTCCACAACCAAAACCTATCCCCCACAGGCGAGCCTACGGACCTGTCAGCTAGATGAGAGCCTGCGCAGCGGGTCTACCTGGGGCCGAGCCGAGCTCGGGGTGCCGATGCCGTTCTCAAACCAACCAAACCTATCCCCCACAGGCGAGCCTACAGACCTGCCAGCTAGATGAGAGCCTGCGCAGCGGGTCTACCTGGGGCCGAGCCGAGCTCGGGGTGCCGATGACGATCTCAAACCAAAACCTATCCCCCACAGGCGAGCCTACGGACCTGCCAGCTAGATGAGAGCCTGCGCAGCGGGTCTACCTGGGGCCGAGCCGAGCTCGGGGTGCCGATGACGATCTCAAACCAAAGCCTATCCCCCACAGGCGAGCCTACGGACCTGCCAGCTAGATGAGAGCCTGCGCAGCGGGTCTACCTGGGGCCGAGCCGAGCTCGGGGTGCCGATGAAGATCTCAAACCAAAACCTATCCCCCACAGGCGAGCCTACGGACCTGCCAGCTAGATGAGAGCCTGCGCAGCGGGTCTACCTGGGGCCGAGCCGAGCTCGGGGTGCCGATGAAGATTCCACAACCAAAACCTATCCCCCACAGGCGAGCCTACGGACCTGCCAGCTAGATGAGAGCATGCGCAGCGGGTCTACCTGGGGCTGAGCCGAGCTCGGGGTGCCGATGAAGATTCCACAACCAAAACCTATCCCCCACAGGCGAGCCTACGGACCTGCAAGCTAGATGAGAGCCTGCACAGCGGGTCTACCTGGGGCCGAGCCGAGCTCAGGGTGCCGATGAAGATCTCAAACCAAAACCTATCCCCCACAGGCGAGCCTACGGACCTGCCAGCTAGATGAGATCCTGCGCAGCGGGTCTACCTGGGGCCGAGCCGAGCTCGGGGTGCCGATGAAGATCTCAAACCAAAACCTATCCCCCACAGGCGAGCCTACGGACCTACCAGCTAGATGAGAGCCTGCGCAGCGGGTCTACCTGGGGCCGAGTCGAGCTCGGGGTGCCGATGAAGATCTCAAACCAAAACCTATCCCCCACAGGCGAGCCTACGGACCTGCCAGCTAGATGAGAGCCTGCGCAGCGGGTCTACCTGTGGCCGAGCCGAGCTCGGGGTGCCGATGAAGATCTCAAACCAAAGCATATCCCCCCACAGGCGAGCCTACGGACCTGCCAGCTAGATGAGAGCCTGCGCAGCGGGTCTACCTGGGGCCGAGCCAAGCTCGGGGTGCCGATGAAGATCTCAAACCAAAACCTATCCCCCACAGGCGAGCCTACGGACCTGCTAGCTAGTTGAGAGCCTGCGCAGCGGATCTACCTGGGGCCGAGCCGAGCTCGAGGTGCCGATGAAGATCTCAAACCAAAACCTATCCCCCACAGGCGAGCCTACGGACCTGCCTGCTAGATGAGAGCCTGCGTTACTCTTTCTGCCTTGGGCGAGTGGTGTGTTTGGCGGGGCCGCAACCGCGCTCATTGCCCGAGGCTCCACGTCTAGCATCCGTAGTGGTTGTCCGTGCACGGATCCGACCTCCGCGGGAGAGTTGAAAGCTCTGAATGATTTTTCCCCTCCATGGCCGAGCCTCTCCATGGTCGACCGTGCTCCAAGTGGCCGGCCGCTGCTGTACGAGGCCGATCCCGGCTCCAAGTAACACCGAGGAAGTCGATCCCGGCCTCCACGACTTCAGGCGGCGTCGGGGAAGCTGATCCCGACTGGCTTAGCTCCAAACGGCGCCGGGAGAGGAGCTCCCGGTCGACCTAGCTGTAGGCGGCGCCGGGAGAGGAGCTCCCGACCGGTCTCGCTGTAGGCGGCGCCGGGAGAGGAGCTCCCGACCGGTCTCGCTGTAGGCGGCGCCGGGAGAGGAGCTCCCGACCGGCATTGCTTTGCCCTAGGCGGTGGCGACGAAGAGAGAACTGAGAGAGAGAGAGAGAGAGAGCCGAGGTGGAGTGCTGCTCCAGGAGGCCGACGGGAGAGAGAGATAGGGGGCGGGGTTGGGTGCTGCTCCAGGCGGCCGGAGAAAGAGAGGGCCGGGGCGGGGTGTCGAGGGCCGGGGCGGGGTGTTGCTGCTCCTCGCGGCCGGAGAAAGAGACGGCCGGGGTGGGGTGCTGCTCCAGGCAGCTGGAGAAAGAGAGGGCCGGGGCGGGGTGTTGCTGCTCCTCGCGGCCGGAGAAAGAGAGGGCCGGGACGGGGTGTTGCTGCTCCTCGCTGAGGCGGCGGCCGGAGAGGGAGGGAGAGAGGCCAGCCGCTTCCCGATGCCCTAGCGGGGAAGAAGCCAAAACCCGATCCCTTCCCCTGCTTCTCTTTTTTTTTCTTTTTCTTTTCTGTCCTGAGTCCCAGCCCCTTTTTGCTTTGCTGTACCCCGCCCCCTCCTGTCCCTCTCTCTCTTCCTTTTGCTTTTCTTCTTGTTTTTATCTGCCTTCACTCCTTTTCTTTCCGCCTCCCCATGTGCCAGCATATATATATATATATATATATCTATATATATATATATATATATATATATGTATATATATAAAGATATTAATTCAATACCAACAAAATGCCTTCAAATATAAATTCTCCGCACGCACGCACAACTACTCGCACGTCCTCGAACGGGGCTGCACCAAAACGTCGCTCATAACATGTCCCGAGCGCGCCACTTGGGGAGGATCCCGCTCGGCCGGATATGAGGTTGTACACAATACCCGTTCTTTTCGAGGTTGACACAAGCTCGGAAAGAAATGTCCAACCCCAAGTATCCGGCGAGTGGGAGCCGACCCAAAGAAAATTTTTGGGAGAAACTAAAAATTGCACTTATGCAGTTATGTCCACTAATCTTTTCATGCCCCTTCTGATCTTGTTGAACCACTCGATACATTTTTTTTTCTCACTGTTATTGGATTGCCCTTATACCTTTACTTACAATAAGTACATAATTTATCAAGATATTATGAAATAATGAAGCCAAATATTTTGCAATCTCTTGAGCACGCGGAGCTAATCCTTCCCCCCCAGGTGTGCATACCGCCCTGCCCAGCTAATGAGAGCCTGAGCAGCGAGTCTACCCGGGGCCGAGCAGTACTCGGGGTCCCTTACCCCCACAGGCGAGCCTACGGACCTGCCAGCTAGATGAGAGCCTGCGCAGCGGGTCTACCTGGGGCCGAGCCGAGCTCGGGGTGCCGATGAAGATTCCACAACCAAAACCTATCCCCCACAGGCGAGCCTACGGACCTGTCAGCTAGATGAGAGCCTGCGCAGCGGGTCTACCTGGGGCCGAGCCGAGCTCGGGGTGCCGATGCCGTTCTCAAACCAACCAAACCTATCCCCCACAGGCGAGCCTACAGACCTGCCAGCTAGATGAGAGCCTGCGCAGCGGGTCTACCTGGGGCCGAGCCGAGCTCGGGGTGCCGATGACGATCTCAAACCAAAACCTATCCCCCACAGGCGAGCCTACGGACCTGCCAGCTAGATGAGAGCCTGCGCAGCGGGTCTACCTGGGGCCGAGCCGAGCTCGGGGTGCCGATGACGATCTCAAACCAAAGCCTATCCCCCACAGGCGAGCCTACGGACCTGCCAGCTAGATGAGAGCCTGCGCAGCGGGTCTACCTGGGGCCGAGCCGAGCTCGGGGTGCCGATGAAGATCTCAAACCAAAACCTATCCCCCACAGGCGAGCCTACAGACCTGCCAGCTAGATGAGAGCCTGCGCAGCGGGTCTACCTGGGGCCGAGCCGAGCTCGGGGTGCCGATGAAGATTCCACAACCAAAACCTATCCCCCACAGGCGAGCCTACGGACCTGCCAGCTAGATGAGAGCATGCGCAGCGGGTCTACCTGGGGCTGAGCCGAGCTCGGGGTGCCGATGAAGATTCCACAACCAAAACCATATCCCCACAGGCGAGCCTACGGACCTGCAAGCTAGATGAGAGCCTGCACAGCGGGTCTACCTGGGGCCGAGCCGAGCTCAGGGTGCCGATGAAGATCTCAAACCAAAACCTATCCCCCACAGGCGAGCCTACGGACCTGCCAGCTAGATGAGATCCTGCGCAGCGGGTCTACCTGGGGCCGAGCCGAGCTCGGGGTGCCGATGAAGATCTCAAACCAAAACCTATCCCCCACAGGCGAGCCTACGGACCTACCAGCTAGATGAGAGCCTGCGCAGCGGGTCTACCTGGGGCCGAGTCGAGCTCGGGGTGCCGATGAAGATCTCAAACCAAAACCTATCCCCCACAGGCGAGCCTACGGACCTGCCAGCTAGATGAGAGCCTGCGCAGCGGGTCTACCTGTGGCCGAGCCGAGCTCGGGGTGCCGATGAAGATCTCAAACCAAAGCATATCCCCCCACAGGCGAGCCTACGGACCTGCCAGCTAGATGAGAGCCTGCGCAGCGGGTCTACCTGGGGCCGAGCCAAGCTCGGGGTGCCGATGAAGATCTCAAACCAAAACCTATCCCCCACAGGCGAGCCTACGGACCTGCTAGCTAGTTGAGAGCCTGCGCAGCGGATCTACCTGGGGCCGAGCCGAGCTCGAGGTGCCGATGAAGATCTCATACCAAAACCTATCCCCCACAGGCGAGCCTACGGACCTGCCTGCTAGATGAGAGCCTGCGCAGCGGGTCTACCTGGGGCCGAGCCGAGCTCGGGGTGCCGATGAAGATTCCACAACCAAAACCTATCCCCCACAGGTGAGCCTACGGACCTGCCAGCTAGATGAGAGCCTGCGCAGCGGGTCTACCTAGGGCCGAGCCGAGCTCGGGGTGCCGATGAAGATCTCAAACCAAAACCTATCCCCCACAGGCGAGCCTACGGACCTGCCTGCTAGATGAGAGCCGGCGCAGTGGGTCTACCTGGGGCCGAGCCGAGCTCGGGGTGTCGATGAAGATCTCAAACCAAAACCTTTCCCCCACAGGCGAGCCTACGGACCCGCCAGCTAGATGAGAGCCTGCACAGCGGGTCTACCTGGGGCCGAGCCGAGATCGGGGTGCCGATGAAGATCTCAAACCAAAACCTATCCCCCACAGGCGAGCCTACGGACCTGCCAGCTAGATGAGAGCCTGCACAGCGGGTCTACCTGGGGCCGAGCCGAGCTCGGGTTGCCGATGAAGATCTCAAACCAAAGCCTATCTCCCACAGGCGAGCCTACGGACCTGCCAGCTAGATGAGAGCTTGCACAGCGGGTCTACCTGGGGCCGAGCCGAGCTCGGGGTGCCGATGAAGATCTCAAACCAAAACCTATCCTCCACAGGCCAGCCTACAGACCTGCCAGCTAGATGAGAGCCTACGCAGCGGGTCTACCTGGGGCCGAGCCGATCTCGGGGTGCCGATGAAGATTCCATAACCAAAACCTATCCCCCACAGGCGAGCCTACGGACCTGCCAGCTAGATGAGAGCCTGCGCAACGGGTCTACCTGGGGCCGAGCCGAGCTCGGGGTGCCGATGAAGATCTCAAACCAAAACCTATCCCCCACAGGCGAGCCTACGGACCTGCCAGCTAGATGAGAGCCTACGCAGCGGGTCTACCTAGGGCCGAGCCGAGCTCGGGGTGCCGATGAAGATCTCAAACCAAAACCTATCCCCCACAGGCGAGCTTACGGACCTGCCAGCTAGATGAGAGCCTGCGCAGCGGGTCTACTTGGGGCCGAGCCGAGCACGGGGTGCCGATGAAGATCTCAAACCAAAACCTATCCCCCACATGCGAGCCTACGGACCTGCCAGCTAGATGAGAGCCTGCGCAGCGGTTCTACCTGGGGCCGAGCCAAGCTCGGGGTGCCGATGAAGATTCCACAACCAAAACCTATCCCCCACAGGCGAGCCTACGGACCCGCCAGCTAGATGAGAGCCTGCGCAGCGGGTCTACCTGGGGCCGAGCCGAGCTCGGGGTGCCGATGAAGATTCCACAACCAAAACCTATCCCCCACAGGCGAGCATACGGACCTGCCAGCTAGATGAGAGCCTGCGCAGCGGGTCTACCTGGGGTCGAGCCGAGCTCGCGGTGCCGATGAAGATCTCAAACCAAAACCTATCCCCCACAGGCGAGCCTACGGGTGCCAGTTAGATGAGAGCCTGCGCAGCGGGTCTACCTGGGGCCGAGCCGAGCTCGGGGTGCCGATGAAGATTCCACAACCAAAACCTATCCCCCACAGGCGAGCCTACGGACCTGCCAGCTAGATGAGAGCCTGCGCAGCGGGTCTACCTGGGGCCGAGCCGAGCTCGGGGTGCCGATGAAGATCTCAAACCAAAACCTATCCCCCACAGGCGAGCCTACGGACCTGCCAGCTAGATGAGAGCCTGCGCAGCGGGTCTACCTGGGGCCGAGCCGAGCTCGGGGTGCCTATGACATTTCCACAAACCTAACCTAACCTATCCTAAACTATCCTAACCTATCCACCGCAGGCGAGCCTACGGACCTGCAAGCTAGTAGGATCCAGGCAGCGGGTCTACCTGGGGCCGAGCCGCGCTCGGGGTAGCTCTACCCGGTCAATCTCTACCCGCTACGGGGCACATCTACCCGCTACGTCCACCCTCTTGAGAACGAGGGTCGATCATATAATATTCTCCCTAAGGCACGTTTTAATCTCCATGATCGAACATCCTAGCGACAAGAGGGGAAAGGGAGGGGACTTTTTTCATCACATGACCCTGGTCGTCACTTGGTTCCTCTTCAATAACCATGACGTTCGACTGAGTTTTTCTGTATTGGTCACTCTCCATGCTCACCGCACCATAACTGTTGAAGCCAAAATTGACCTCTGTGGAGTTCGAGGTCCCAAAATAGGGGTGACCGCGCACCTACTACCCTCAAGCGAACGATCTAGGCACAAGATTAGGAACACAAGGGACAGACCCAAGGTCTCAGCGTGGAGGACCCACCGCATACCCGGAAGACTAACAAACTCTTCCCCTCCCAAGCCAAAGGCTGAGCTAAGACACCTTCGGAGGGCGCTCTTGGCCGACCGGAACATCTAAGGAGGATCTCAAGACCAACTCTCTCCTATCCAGATGTGTCTCCTTGGGTCTACACAAAAATGCTCCTCACCCGCCCTACTGATGGCGCAAACTCGCCGAGCAATGCCACGACACGCTGCCCAAACTGGGCCACTAACAGCGTAATTCCGCTATTCTGACTGGCTGCCAACATGCCATTAGGGGCCTCCCGGCAACTACACCTCGGGGCCCCCACGGGGCGAGCGGTTCACGAGCACACCACTCGCCCAAGGCGGAAAGAGTAAAACATACATAAACAGAGCATCACAGATATTAAAAGAATATTACAGGAATATGAATTCCATACTTCGGCACGCAGGCCGGCAATATAAGAAACAATAGGCGTTCGAGGGCCGGCACCAGCTTGGGCTTAAGCCCGCTATTCCCCGCTTGGAACTGTGACACCTGTACGCCAACGTCTCATCAGGCGACTGCCAGCTGGACAACCGTCGGCTAACATAAGCTGGCTAAAATATATTGCACATACCCATTTTTCGGGGCTATGGTGCGCATTCCCTGCAAATGGAAAATATACAACTTCCTCGGAGTGTTCTCCGGGAACCCCAGAACATCACCAATCCGGCTCACACGTCCGGATGGGCTTCACACAGCATGCCTAAACCCGTACTCACACTTCCGGGCGCTAACACAGTTAATTGCGGGGACGTACACGTCAACCCGTCGGAGAGCTCCCTTCCCCCACCCGTTGGTGGAGAGGGGCTTCCATGCAAATATGGAAACTGAGGGCTTCACCTGCCCAAGTAGAAATTTCGTTACCCTTGACGCGTGTTTGGCGGGGCCGCAACCGCGCTCATTGCCCGAGGCTCCACGTCTAGCATCCGTAGTGGTTGTCCGTGCACGGATCCGACCTCCGCGGGAGAGTTGAAAGCTCCGAATGATTTTTCCCCTCCATGGCCGAGCCTCTCCATGGTCGACTGTGCTCCAAGTGGCCGGCCGCTGCTGTACGAGGCCGATCCCGGCTCCAAGTAACACCGAGGAAGTCGATCCCGGCCTCCACAACTTCAGGCGGCGTCGGGGAAGCTGATCCCGACTGGCCTAGCTCCAAATGGCGCCGGGAGAGGAGCTCCCGGTCGACCTAGCTGTAGGCGGTGCTGGGAGAGGAGCTCCCGGCCGGTCTCGCTGTAGGCGGCGCCGGGAGAGGAGCTCCCGGCCGGTCTCGCTGTAGGCGGCGCCGGGAGAGGAGCTCCCGGCCGGCCTCGCTGTAGGCGGCGCCGGGAGAGGAGCTCCCGGCCGGCCTCGCTGTAGGCGGCGCCGGGAGAGGAGCTCCCGGCCGGCCTTGCTTTGCCCTAGGCGGTGGCGACAAAGAGAGAACTGAGAGAGAGAGAGAGAGAGAGAGCCGAGGTGGGGTGCTGCTCCAGACGGCCGATGGGAGAGAGAGATAGGGGGCGGGGTCGGGTGTTGCTCCAGGCGGCTGGAGAAAGAGAGGGCCGGGGCGGGGTGTTGCTGCTCCTCGCGGCCGGAGAAAGAGACGGCCGGGGTGGGGTGCTGCTCCAGGCGGCCGGAGAAAGAGAGTGCCGGGGCGGGGTGTTGCTGCTCCTCGCGGCCGGAGAAAGAGAGGGCCGGGGCGGGGTGTTGCTGCTCCTCGCTGAGGCGGCAGCCGGAGAGGGAGGGAGAGAGGCCAGCCGCTTCCCGATGCCCTAGCGGGGAAGAAGCCAAAACCCGATCCCTTCCCCTGCTGCTCCAGGCGGCCGGAGAAAGAGAGTGCCGGGAGAGGGGTGTTGCTTTGCTGTACCCCGCCCCCCTCCTGTCCCTCTCTCTCTTCCTTTTGCTTTTCTTCTTGTTTTTATCTGCCTTCACTCCTTTTCTTTCCGCCTCCCCATGTGCCAACATATATATATATATATATATATATATATATATATATATATATGTATATATATAAAGATATTAATTCAATACCAACAAAATGCCTTCAAATATAAATTCTCCGCACGCACGCACAACTACTCGCACGTCCTCGAACGGGGCTGCACCAAAACGTCGCTCATAACATGTCCCGAGCGTGCCACTTGGGGAGGATCCCGCTCGGCCGGATATGTGGTTGTACAACTAGGATTACACTTACACTCATACTCCCCGGTGTTGTGGGAGTTAGGTTAGGTCTCACGAGCGGTGGACTCAGTGGTTTGGGTGATGGGCAGGTTAGTCCGGCGAGCTGATGGCTCAGATGGTTTTGAGACAGACAAGTTAGTCCCGGGAGCTTTGGCTCGGTGGAAAATTCATTAATGTTGCATGTGCATAAGATATAAGGTGGTGGGTCATCGGTATTAGAGAGTCGTCACACCGACACCAATACATTGGCTCGGCAGGTGTGGTTTTGCACTTGGCCAAATAAAGTCTGGCGGTCCAGTCGGCAAGAGTACGCAGGAGCTCCGCTTTGTGCACCAGCGTTGAGGCGTACGACAAGTCTGACTGGTAGTGTGATACTGGTTTAGAGGTGGGCGAGGCCCAACCCACTGTTTTTGTTTGTCATTACGGAGGTATCCTGGGAGGTTAGGCTCCAGAAAGGGGGAACTAAAGGTCTCTGAGCACAGAGTCAAGTGTGTGTTGCACTTGCATGTTCACATCATGGCATACTTGCATGTCATAGCATCATCATTGCATATAATCCCTGACACCTATTGTATATAGTGGTATGAGACGCTTTATAAAATAGGCCTTGCAAAATGACCCCTCGGTCTATAGGTTTGTATGGGCATTCCTATAGGTCAAGGTTACTTACTTAGTCTACCTTTTCATATACTTGCTCACTTGTTCTTGTGTATATTTATACCGCTTACCTATATTGCTTATCTACTACTACTTACATATACTTGCTCTGTTTATATACTAATGTTAGACTAGTTCCACTGTCACCTGCTTACTTTGTTAGTCTCCACCTTCATTACCTTCCCTTTCCTCCTCCCCGATCAGTGCCTAGGAGCCATTGGGGGAGGGGTGGAGGATGTTAGGACTTAGTATTTTTAGACTAACGGTCATTGACCAAATCATTTTAGGGGATCGTGGAGCCGCACCAAGAGGCGCAACCCCAGAGGTCGGTGCACATGGAGACGGGGCAGTCTAGCACTGGAGTCAAGCCAGCAGGGACTGTGAGTCCTGATCCTTAGTAGTTATTATAGATTTGCTTCTGTGTTGAGTGACTTGTAGTGAGGATCTTGATGTATCAGACATGAGCCCTTTTTAGTACCTTATTTATTCTTTTCTGTGGACTCTCCCTTCGTGGAGATTTATAATATATATGTGATTCTGGTGGACAAGTTTGATTGTATTCTTTATACTTATTCTACTTTTTTGCGATCGGTATGACCGGTAGGATCAGTGTTTTGTAGTGATGACTTTCCCGGGTGTGTTGGTGTCACAACAAAGCGACGGTTTTGGGCATAAGACCCCGGTGGTTTAAAAGGAAAAAAATGAGTTCTTACACGCGCTCTGTTCAAACAGTTGCACAGGATAGTTAGGGATGACAGGCGCCGAGATCAACTTCTCTATTTTGGCCTCATCCATTACATGGAACGTGACACCACAACCACCTGAGCTCTTCGACTTCTTGCACATGTATCGAGCACAGATTGCAAATCTGGTGGTGTCGATGCAATCGATGATTCACGGGACACTAAATTGCTTGTGGAAAAGAAAGCCTACTTTGTTGCAAGACGGACATGCACCCGCTGTCATGTTGATGTCGTACTGCCATTCTGGATCGATCACTAACAACTGTTTCAGAATATACGCGTTCAGGTCGGGGCGCTTGCTCCACAGTGGCACAAGCGGAACAATTCAGATAGGAGGGCGCATGCCATCCTCGATCAGTTGCAGTTGGATCTTGATCCAATCATCCTGAATCTTGTTCTACGTGCCAGAATGCTTGCCACAAATGCACGACTCACTAGTGGGGCGGTCAAATGCTGACAAAGAGAATGACGACGCTTGAGTCGAAATCGATTCCTGCGGAATTTCATGGCAGCGACGGACGAGGGTCTCCTCCGAGCGTTGTGTTTTCGCAATGTCCCGCAACACAAGATCGATACCATTCATTAACAATGATGACTAACAGACAGACAATCTAGGATGGATCAGGCAAAGTCAGTGGCGAGAGGAAGAAGAACGAAGATTAACTGGAGCAAATAAGCTCTGCCAAACAAAGCCATAATTAATCCAGACTCAACAATTTTTCTCAAAATTCAATTAACAAAGAAAATTAAAGTTCACAAAATAGACATGAAGTACCTGCTTCTGCCAATAACGGGCTCTATAGGGTGTGTCTCTCTTCTTATTAAAAATGCTCTAGCAAACCATTCCCCCTATCATAATATAAATCACAATTAAATGCAACTTAAATGCTACACAAATTGAAATGCATTAGTTGATTAGTTAATATCTATACTTTATTTTACCAATAAGACTGAATTGTTTCACATAGAGATTCCCCACCCAAATGATATGTACTACTATGTTCACAATTAAAAAAGGTAAGATAGAATGAATTGGTCTCATTGTAATTGTTACAAATAAAACCTACAAACAAGTTGTAATACGGATAAAAAGGAGAAAAACAACCTTAATATCCTTTTTCAGCCGTGCCAAACGGAGCCTCCTAATTTATAACCAATTTTTCTCAACTAGATGGTTATAACAATTAATTATGAATAAATTGAAGTGTTGATGAAAAGAAGGAGATAATAATCTAAAAACTATGAAATAACAAATTCTGAAGAAATAACAATCTTGCTCTTGTGTATTCATCATCGGGGAAACATAAAGAAGCAATTGTACAAATTCATGTATTGTTGTTGTATAAAAGAAATGTCATTCTAAATATTCTGAAAAGAAAAGTATGGAAGGGAGGAGAAGAAAGGTATATACAAATGATATAATAAAGTAAATTTGACATGTTCCCTATATATGAGGTGAGCTAAAAGGATACATAGAAAAATGCAAACTACTATTACAAAATAAACCAGTGGTCTTTGAGAATTAGCTTAATATACTCTTTTCGACTAATTTCAGCAATAATTTCTAACTAAATGTTTAATATAATTCCTTTTTTACTACTTTCAGTTAGAAAATTATCAATCAAATTTATCGTCCATAATTTCTGACTTCTGGCTCATTCCAAGAACACTTATTTAGTGAACAATTGATAGTTTTCAAAACCTGGTATCATCAGGAATTTCTGACCACCATGGCTTGGTAAACACCAACATCAATGCAAAAATTACTCTGAAATAGGTAATACGTCTGCAAAAAAAGATTGCGTCAACAACATTACTAAAGAAAACTCCAATAATCTGAGATGACATCACCTACCAACAGATGGACCGGTACAACATTCATATATAAACAATTTCATATATAACACTATAATAAGTGACACAAATTGTAAAAATAGTGATCTATTGATATACCTCATTTAGTCATTCTGAGACAACAATTCTGAGATAACAATTCTGAAGAAATAACAAGGTCTGTGGGTTTCACAGCCCCAACACAAACGCAAAATCAAACTAAAAGACAACCTTAAAATTTCCTTCAATGAAATACATAAATCAGGAAGATAATGTGTAAAAAGTAGAGGTATGCAATTAGTGTATCAAAGAATACACCACTTCATATGGAGTAAACTATGCTATAGTGTAAAAAGTGGTGTTGTATGACCACACTAAGCCGGAGGTAACCAGCGTACAATAGAGATATCTTTCTAAGCACTGATTCACCACCGACTTCTAGCCATAAAATTGTGTGGGATAAGTTATGGAGGTATGCAATTGTACCTGTTGCTGGAGAAATGCTGGAGGCTGGCAGGGACAGCTCACTGAGGGCTGGTCGGGCCTCTGAATAACAATGGTGCTCACCTGGGAGGAAAGGGAACATAGGAGGCTCACATAATCAGCCATAGGAAGGAGCAGGAGGGCTCATGAGTTCGTCAGAGGTCGGAGTTGTTGTGGAAAACAACGGAAAATCTGGCCAGAAACAAGAACAGTGCGGCGGTTGGAACTGAAGGTTGCGCTGGAATTCTTCCGTCGGGGAAGAAGGAGGGCTGGAAGGTGCAACGACTGGAGGAGACGCCGTCGAGTTGGGGGAAGCCGGAGGCAGCAGTGGTGGCTTCTAGAGGGCTCACGACGGGCTGTTGCGGGGGCATCGGGGGCTTCCGTTGAGCAGGGAAAGAAAACGCAGGAGCTAGGGCGACACTGGATGGAAATAAAGCTCGATGCGCCAGCAACAAACAGAGGAGGAGGGATGGATTTAGGGTTCGGTGCGCCTGCACGCTGCAGCGGAGCTCGATGTGCTGGCAACAGAGAGAGGAGGAGAGATGGATTTGGGGTTTGGCCTAGCTGATCTTCTCGAGAATCGATTTGGAGGGACGCCGCAGGTAATTCTTGCCGTGAGGAGTGCGGGAGAAGGGTGAGGAAGGGCCGTGGGTTCCACCCATCGAACCTTGCAAAAATCCGTGAAGAAGGATTCGCCCTGGTTGAAGGAAGAGCGATGGAGAGAAAGGGCGAGCGAGAGAGAGGCATCGGGCGAGAGAGAGGCAGCGGGAGAGAAAGGGAGATAATCGCGTAAAATGTAATCTGTGGGGGGGGGGGAATGGGAATCATGTAAATTCAGTCCGATTCAGTCGGACTGAAGTAAGGCCCGACCGGGGGGAGGGAGGGGGAAAGAGAAACAATTAAAAAAACAAAATTTGAGAGAGAAGAGGGAGGGGAGAGAGGCCAGAGTGGGGGTTTGGGAAGAGAGAATTTAAATAAAATTTATAAATAGCCCAAATGCGGGCCCAAATGCTCGGATGCGGGCACAACTCGCTAAGAGTCAACAAACATGAGCGAAAGCCGTGCGGAGTTGCTTGCACACACGCGCGCACATACACACGAGTGATAGACACAGGGCTTTGCTCTTACGGCCAATCACATTACCTCGTCTGTGATAGGTTTTGGGGCTTCGCCCCTATCAACTATTTAATGCAGTTTAAATTAAATACAATATTAATTAATCAATTTTAATAAAGTTGATTGATTTAATAGTAGTTCTTCAAAAATACCACTGATATACTTAGTAAAAAACTTCTTGAATTGACTGCTGACATGCCTAATGACAGTCTACTATAGTAGGTGTAAGAACTCTATTAATTTTTTTTTGAATTTTAAGATATTTTAATCATTACTTTTAATTTTGAGATATTTTAATTACTTGAATGAACATTGTATTTTTTTTGAAATAAATTATAATATAAGTCAAAGGCAAATTATTATTATATATATATTAATATTACCTCCCCTCTATGTTTTACTATTACAAAGGCCCCCCTCCAAGTTTACAATCTCCCCCTTCTGTTAAAAAAATGGATGGAAAGTAAGTTATTCAGCAAATAAAATGTATTATATTACTATTTTACCTTTTGTAATGATATGAAAGTGTGGGGGGCCACGATCAAAGAGGACGTAGTAAAAGATCAAAGTAGATATAGCATGCCACCAATTGAAGAAGACGACTTGCGTCATTGTCGCAAAGTGCACGTCTCGCCGAAATAGGGCAAAACGAGATCAAAAAATATGAAAAGACGAAAATGAGAACTTTAGGGCTGATTTAAAGTAAGGATATATACGATATTTCAATAAACTATGTGAACATTTGGATGGAAGGGTGAGATTATAAATGGGGTAATTTTGAAGGGGAGGTCTTTGTAATATTAAAACATAGAGGGGAGGTACCAGTAATTATGCAAACTCCTAGGGGAGGTCCTGGTAATTATCCCTATATATATTTGATGGGTTTCACCATCATTTATAGGAGAGAACCCCCCCCCCCCCCATGATCTTCTCCCAAAGTGGATCATGGGTGGGCCATCCCCCCATGAACTCTCATGATGAGAGAATTATGGGGGGCGGGACCCACTCCCTCTCCCCGTGGAGGAGGGCCGCCGCCGTCGGAAGACCCCCGCCGTCGGGCGGCCTGACCACCACCGGCGACCGGCCCCCTTCCGGGCCTTGCCGCGGCCGAACCACCGGCCTCACCGACAGGGTGGCCGCGGCAGGCCGCCGGCCTGGCCACGGGTGGCCGTGGCCGGCCTAGCCGCGGCTGACCTAGCAGCGACCGGCCTGGCCGCGGCCAAGTACGACAGGCCTAGCCGCGGCCTGGCCATGGCCGGCCACCTAGCCGCCGACGGCCCGGCCTCGGCAGGCCGCTGGCCACGCCGCCGGCCTAGCCGCGGCCGGCCCCCGGTGGGCAGCCACCGCCGGCCACCAGGCCGGCCGACACTGCCACTAGCCGCCCGACTGGCCACCACCGCCACCGTGGCGGCCCGTCGCCGTGGACGACCTCCCCACCGTCCGATCGAGGGGAGGCTCTCCTCGCCGTCCGATCAAGAGGGTAACCACCCACTAACCCACTACTTTAGTGGTGGGGCCCTCCATGATCCTCCCCCGGAGGCTATAAAAGGGACGCCAGGGCCTCTTCATTCGTCACTTTTTTCCTCTTCTCTGAGTTGTCTTCCTCTTCCTCATGTGAGAACACGCCTGCCTCCTCCCCCGATTCGGGCTCCTGTCGCCGTGAACCACCGGCGGCCACCAGCGACCAGCTGCGGCTACTAGCGCTCCACCAACACGCCACCAACAGGAAAACGCCCAAGTCCCCAAAAAATCCAGAGGAAGAAGGCAACCGTCGCCAGCAAGTGTACGCGACCGCAAGCGACAGAGCACCAGGATCATCCCACGCATTTCAACATTCAAGCTACTCCCGCGGCGCAGTCTGTTGCCCGTCGGGAGCTGTAATCTCTCTCTCCCCGAAGTTGTAACGGGAGCGGCCTGTCGCCCCGATTCTCCAACGCACTGTAATCAGCGAAATCTAGTGGAATTTGACCGGCGCAGACCCGGTCACGTGGTTTTTTACCCATTTAAGAGATTTTTCCACGTTATCACATTTTGTGTCAACCTTCTACTTTCATTGACTGTGAGCGCGCTCGACCGCCTCGTGAGCTAAGACGGTCCGAGCAAATCCGGTCCGACCGGGGCATCGAGTTAGTCCGCAACAATATTATATATAATGACTCTCTTTATATATAATTGATGAGATCCCCCTCAATTTATAAGAATTCTGGGCTGCAATTAGCCGAAATTTTATGATCCATGCTAAGTTAGTGAGTGGTTATGGGGGAAACCACTGAATGTGCGATTTGCGCGCACGATCATGCCCGTTTGTCAGCACAAGCATTCTTCAATCTAGCCACGAGCACTAGAGGAAGTCCGCCAAGTCTCCAGAACGCGTGTTTTCCACCGCCAACAAAAACAAACATTAAGCTTCGCGAGCGGTGGCATGTCACCCTCCGAACGCACCTTTCTCTCTCTCTGTTGAAGCCAGAAATTGACCTCAACGAGAGTTTGAAATTAGGGGGCAGCCGACACCTACTTCTCTCAACTCCCGACCCCTGACTGGTTGTAAAGGACCTAGAACTGACCCCAAAGCATCAGCAGGGAGGTCCCACCTCTATCCCGGAAGATCTCTAAGAGTTTCCCCTCCAAAGCCAAAAGCTGGACTAGAAGCTCCTTAGAAAGCGCTAGAGAGTCTTAGAGAAAAAATGAAAGCTTGCCTTCTGAAGATCCCCTGCGGGTCTATTTATAGTTTTTGCTGACCTGAAATTACTAAAATACTCTTGGCTTGTCTGCCAATAGCCAAATCCCGCTGAAATGAAATTCTAAATGCAGACCCTGGGGCAAACAGGTAATTTATCCGAGGGCAACTAGGTAATTTCACCCTGGCTGGCCCCCTCCCGGCGAGAATCCTGTGCCGAGAACCATCCCGCCCTAATTTGGCGGGAGCTAAAGAAAAAAGGGATGAAGGGCCCCACGGACCGAGCCCGCTTCCACCCTTCGTTAGGCGTGATCCTTCCCACTGCCTCTGGGCAGAAGTGGGTCTCGGCCGGGGCTTGACGCAATCGTTCTCGTCTACTCCTAGGTGGGAGCTCTTCCGCTCTGAAGTTCAAAGCTAGCTCGAAGCTAGTCCAACACGGGTCCTTGAGGGGGACCTTGGTTCTACCCAGCGAATATGAGGTTGTACACTCTCCCCTCAAGTTGTAACAAGAAGCGATCTGTCGCCCACACATTCTCAAGAAACCTTATAAAACACATGTAAATAGTGGAAGTTTAGTAGACACCGATCCGATCACGTGATTTTTCACCCATTTCTGATATTTTCCACGTAAAAAAAACCTTCTCACCTATTATCTCTTATCTCTTTGACTATTTACGTGCTCGACCGCCCATGAGCTAAAACGGTCCATTCTAGACAGGCCTATCAAGACCCACGCCCGAAACCACCCAAAGACACGGTGGGGGGCACGTGCCCGAGCCTCTTTTTGGCGAAATCCCGTGCAGGGCTTTCCAGTTTCCTTTTTTTGTCTCCGCCCGAGTTTTCTACCTTCCGATTTCTGGCGGGGCATCTACCGACGAGTGGTGAGCTAGCCCTCTTCTGCAATGTCCGGGACTGGGAGCATCTGCGACTCTCCCTTCCGATATCTGGAGACGTGGATGACTCGCGAAGTTCCTCTCACTACAACAACTGAAGGTCGGCGACTTCAGTGTCATAGTTCAGCACTGTTCTTCACCGTTGGTTAACGCCGCCTCACGCCATCACTGATGCAGTTGCCAACTGCTCTCTAAATCTTCTCTCTCCCACTTCATCCAGCTCCATCTTGGGGAAGGCAGACTAAAATCATGACTCAGGGGTAGAAACACTCTCCCCATTCCTCGTTCCGAGTTTCTGTTGACAGGTTTTTTGCATACCAGATTTTCTTTTCTTGCCCAGATCTTGTTTTTTTTGCATATCAGATTTCTTTCATACGAGATTCATGGATTTAGGCAGACCATTTGGAACCTAACAAAACAGATTATAAATTTTCAATCAAATCGATGCACCAAAGTTACAAGACCAAAGCTATTTCGCGACACCATACCTGGCTCATTTCTATACAGCTGGTTTCCTAATGAAATGTCTTCAACAGTTCCTCAAAAATACAAGAGAAATATCAATTTTGTCGAAATTCATTAGAAGATTATAGGAAATTTGGGCTTCACAAGTTGAAACATGATTTAGGAAAGAAATGACAATTTCAAAGGTGTTTTAAGAGTTCAGAGTCAATCAACGTTTTGAAAATCGAACCGGTCATCGAACCGGTGAAGCAAAAGGTTCAAGTTTCAACCGGTTCCATCGGGGTCGAACCGGTATATATAAATATATATAATTACCAATATTTTTTAAGTATAAATATTATATTATATATTTGAAGAGTATATATAATTTTATACGGTATATATATTAATTATTGCATATATTTGAATGAAATATATTATATATTTACTCATATATTTTAAATGCATCATAATTGTTTTTAAATTTATCATAAAATTACAAATATATTTAAATTTATCATAAAATTATTTTAATGAAAATAAATATTTAATTTCATATTTGTATGTATATTTATATAATATATTCCGAAAAATTTCAATAAGATTCAATTGCTCTAGTGGTCTTCAATCTTGTTTGAGCTGGAGGTGGTTCGGGTTCAAATCCTAGGCATTTTTACATGCATTAATAATTGGGTTTGTGGCCCGCCCGGTTCCATAAAACCGTGCCCGGTTTCCGGTTAGCCGGTCCGCCCGCCCGGTTTACCGGTTCTTGGGCGGTCCGCTACCATACCGGGTTTTCACCCTTGACCGGACCGGCCGGGTGTCCGGTCGGCGGTCCGCCCGGTTGAACCGGCCGGTCCGGTCCGGTCCGGGTTTTAAAAGCTTGGAGTCAATATGAATTTCTAATTACATATGCATTTATGAAATTTAAAAATATACTTGTCTTCTATAATTATTGAATTTACATAAAAAAAAGAAATTTAATTTCTTACCTACATAAAATGAAATTTAATCTGTTACATAATATTAGAATTTTTTGATTAATTGTTTCTTGAAGCTTTATCTGGGTTCAAACAAAAAATTTACCTGCAGTTCTGTATTTAAGATGCCCTATAAATTTGATGGGGATGGAGCCACATTTATATAAGAATGGGTGTGTACTTAGACATCTCTCCCATGATTCCTCTAATTGTGGAGATCATGAGTTTGACTACTCAACTCACTTCCCCCATGATCTCCATCATAATAGGAGAGATCATGATGACCTCCCATTCAACAACTACCGCCGGCCGCCACCGCCGGCCGCCGACGGCCGCCGTCGCCCGCTGCCGTCGGCCACCCGCCGCTGCCAGCCGCCCGCCGCCTCCACCCGCCGCCCGCCCGCCGCCCGCTCGCCCGCCGGCCCGCCGCCACCGACCGCCGGCCCGCCGCCGCCCGCCCGCCGCCGCCCGCCGCCGCCGTCAACTGTCGCCGACCACCGCCGCCGTCAACCGCCGCCGTCACCGCGGCGGCCCATTGCCGTGGACAACCTCCCCATCGTCCGATCAAGGGGAGGCTCTCCTCGCCGTCCGATCAAGACGGTAACCACCCACTAGCCCACTACTTTAGTGATGGGGCCCGCCATGATCCTCCCCTGGAGGCTATAAAAAGGACCCCAGAGGCTCTTCATTCTTTACCTTTTCTCTTCTCCGGGTTGCCTTCTTCTTCCTCAGGAGAGAGCTCGCCTGCCTCCTCCCCCGAGTCGGCCTCCTATCGCCGTGAACCACCGGCGGCCACCAGCGGCCACCTGCGGCAACCAGCGCTCCACCAACACGGTACCAGCAGGAAAACGCCCAAGTCCACAAAAAGCAAAAGGAAGAAGGCAACCGTCACCAACAAGTATACGCGAGCACAAGCACCAGAGCATCAGGATCATCCCACGCATTTCAACACCCAAGTGACTCTCGTGGCGTTGTCTGTTGCTCGCCGGGAGCCGTAGTCTCTCTCTCTCCCAAGTTGTAACGGGAGTGGCCTGTCGCCCCGATTCTCCAACACACTGTAATCAGCAGAATCTAGTGGAATTTGATTGGCACAGACCCGGTCACGTGGTTTTTTACCCATTTAAGGGGTTTTTCCACGTCATCACATCTTGTGTCAACTTTCTGCTTTCATTGACTGTGTGCACGCTCGATCGCCTCGTGAGCTAAGACGGTTCGAACAAATCCGGCCCGACCGAGGCATCGAGTTAGTCCGCAACAGTTTGGCGTCGTCTGTGTGAAGCGAGTTCCCAACATCCTCAAAAGACAATACCCTCAACACAACAGTACTCATAACTAAAGACCATGTCGGGAGAAGATGCCCGCACGACAGAAGGGACAGCACTCGGGGGGCAGGTTGGTCTAAGTCCCCCTCATCGGCATGTCGTCATACCAGAAGGAGAACTCCCCAGAAACAACAGAATCTGAGATTCAACATCACTACAATCACCCAGAAACAACAGACATCAGACCAACAGAAGTTGAAAGGCTCACACGTGAAGTTCTCAACTTAATCACAGAAGAGCGCGAGCGGGCCAAGCAATGTACTGCTCCCGCCAGCCGCCCTCTCCATCATTACTCGCCATTTGCACCCGAGGTTCGGGCACACCCAATCCCTCACGATTTTAAGCTCCCAAATATCGAGGCATACGATGGTACAAGTGACCCGTCGGAACATGTCAGACACTTCACAACCATTATGCAACTTTGCAGCGCCTCAGATCAATTATTGTGCCAAGCTTTCCCAGCAACTTTGAAAGGGCAAGCTCGCACATTGATCATGTCCCTGAAGGAAGGAGAAATCAAGGATTTCACAGAACTAACACAACAATTCACGGATCAATTCATCGCCAGCCGCCAGATATTTAATGGTCCTTCCCACATGTCCGGTATCCGTCAAAGCGAAGGGGAAACCCTTAAAGATTTCTTCCGTCGTTTCACCACTGAAGCACGACGAATCCCTGGAATTAAAGCGGAACTCCTGCGCGTATTTCTTCTTGGAGGGCTCCGCCCTGGTGGCTTCCATTCTGCACTAGTACACGAAACAATACCCAGCTATTCTGATCTTGTTCAACGGATCGATGCCCAGATCATTGCTGACGATGCAATCGAAGCACACCGCCAACAATTCAAAAGCAATTCAAAGAGGCAGCGAGGGCAGGGGTTGACAGCACTGTCGGTTCCCAAAAAGAGCAACTCGCGCCATGTCAACTCTCGACGGGCTGGGGGGCATCACCAACATCAAGCCTTCACTACTTCAACACTTTGCGAGCGGAAGTGTTGCTCGCCATATGCAACCATCCGTCTCTCCAAAGGCCAATGACTCTTACTCCAAATTCCGGTGACCAATCTAAGTATTGCAACTTCCATCAAGGACACGAGCATAAGACCGAAGATTGTTTAAGATTGAAGACTGAAATCGACGTTCGCCTTGGGTACCTCAAGGGTTCTCTCCAAATCAAAGGCTCTGAATCAACATGTCAAGAATTATCCGGGACTGAGACGATCACCATGATGAACATCTCAAAGAAGAGTTCGCTTTCTGCCAAATAAGCATTCAGAGTTTCATCATCACTGCTTGTATTTTGTATTTTTAACATTCGTGAGACGAACAACATGTGTTATTTTCAATCTTATTGATGACTACATTACAGAGTGTTCAGTATTCCCAACAAGGGACTCTGACCTCTCTTCTTCCAGAGTGTTCAGTGCTCCCAACAAGGGACTCTGACATCTACTCTTCCAGAGTGTTCAGTGCTCCCAACAAGGGACTCTGGCCTCTACTCTTACAGAGTGTTCAGTGCTCCCAACAAGGGACTCTGGCCTCTTCTCTTACAGAGTGTTCAGTACTCCCAACAAGGGATTCTGGCCTCTCCTCTTACAGAGTGTTCAGTACTCCCAATAAGGGACTCTGACCTCTCCTCTTACAGAGTGTTCAGTGCTCCCAACAAGGGACTCTGACCTCTCCTTTTACAGAGTGTTCGTGCTCCCAACAAGGGACTCTGGCCTCTCCTATTACAGAGTGTTCAGTGCCCCCAAAAAGAGACTCTGGCCTCTCTTCTTACAGAGTGTTCAGTGCTCCCAATAAGGGACTCTGGCCTCTCCTCTTACAGAGTGTTCAGTGCTCCCAACAAGGGACTCTGGCCTCTCCTCTTACAGAGTGTTCAGTGCTCCTAACAAGGGACTCTGGCCTCTCCTCTTACAGAGTGTTCAGTGCTCCCAACAAGGGACTCTGTCCTCTGCTATTACAGAGTGTTCAGTGCTCCCAACAAGGGACCCTGACCTCTTCTCTTACAGAGTGTTCAGTGCTCCCAACAAGGGACCCTGACCTCTCCTCTTACAGAGTGTTCAGTGCTCCCAACAAGGGACTCTGACCTCTCTTCTTACAGAATGTTCAGATCTTCGCAAAAGAGATTCTGGCCTCTTCGGCTCATAGCCAACTAGTCGCGAGCAACCCTCGTGCAAACTAAGCCGCGAGCAACCCTTGTGCAAACTAAGCCGCGAGCAACCCGCGTGCAAACTAAGCCCCGAGCAACCCTCGTGCAAACTAAGCCGCGAGCAACCATCGTGCAAATCAAGCCGCAATTATAACACACGCAAACCAAGCCATGAGTCAACCTTACGCAAACTAAGCTGCGACTACAACCCATGCAAAGTAACGTCACAAGTCAAACTTACAGCGGACTTAACACAAGCTGGCACATGAACCACGCCGCTTATTACCTCCGAAGAAGTAGACATCCTTGGGGCAGTAGTCTCCGGAAGAGAAGGCCTGAGCGGCAGGAGATCCCAATGCCATCACACTTTGGTCAGCTGGGGCAGTAACGCCAAGAGAAGCAGTGTGCCACCTTTTTCGACCATGTGCACAAGGTACCCTGATGGCACACTCGGGGGCCCCAGAAACTCCGCGTCTCGGCAACCTCTTCCCTTCCGCAAAAGAGCACTCAATGCGCCATACATATTACATCTTGCGCACGCTGCACGCATCACACACTTAAACAAACATCTGAGTAAAAGTCCCCTGAACGGGTTCGGCTGAACCGCGGGTCCAGTGAACGCAATCACGGTAATCTTCCGCAAAGAGCGACCCCACGACACGGCTGTCGGGGCCGCTCCCTTGGGGCTACCCGGGCGGCGATCACCCTGCGTGACAGAGGTCACGCATGGGAGTTCCCGCTAATCCCGCGCACCGTGTATGCGTGATTAATTCCGAGGTTGTCGCGCGGGATTAAATTCCCGCGCCGGCAAATCCCTCGCAGGATTAATCTCGTCTGCGTTGGATTAATTCCGACCCCGCACAGTAAGCAGAACGCGTGCCCCTCTCAGTGTGCGCTTCCTTCCGCACGCGCCCGCTCTCGTGAACTGGTGTGCGCGCACGCTCGCCCAGCGCACACGCGGTCAGGGGCGCACACGACAAAATGCGCGCCCTCGCATGACTTGATCCGCGCGCCTCCTCTCGTGCCCGCGCACTGGCCGCTCTCCACCGTCATAGTCAAAGATAATGAGAGGAAATCCTTGCTCTCTCGCTTGTACCAATCTTCAACAACAGAGGATTTGGGGGGCAATTGATGGGGATGGAGCCCATTTATATAAGAATGAGTGTGCACTTAGCCATCTCTCCCATGATCCCTCCAATTGTGGAGATCATTGGTTTGACTAGTCAACCCACTCCCCCCATGATCTCCATCATAATAGGAGAGATCATGATGACCTCCCATTCAGCAACTACTGACGGCCGCCACCGCCCGCCGCCGTCGGCCGCCCGCCACCGCCAGCCAGCCGCCGCCGCCCGCCGCCCGCCGCCCGCCGCCCGCCGCCCGCCGCCCGCCGCCCGCCGCCCGCCACCGCCCGCCGCCGCCGGCCACCGCCGCCGGCCGCTGCCGTCGGCCGCCGACCGCTCGCCGCCGTCAACCGTCACCGCCACCGTGGCAGCCCATCGCTGTGGACAACCTCCCCACCGTTCGATCAAGGGGAGGATCTCCTCGCCGTCCGATCAAGAGGGTAACCACCCACTAGCCCACTACTTTAGTGGTGGGGTCCGCCATGATCCTCCCCTAGATGCTATAAAAAGGACCCCAGGGGCTCTTCATTCTTCACCTTTTCTCTTCTCTGAGTTGCCTTCTTCTTCCTCAGGAGAGAGCTCGCCTGCCTCCTCCCCCGAGTCAGCCTCCTGTCGCCGTGAACCACCGGCGGCCACCAGCAGCCACCTGTGGCCACCAGCGCTCCACCAACACGGCACCAACAGGAAAATGCCCAAGTCCACAAAAAGCAAAAGGAAGAAGGCAACCGTCACCAGCAAGTATACGCGACCACAAGCGCCAGAGCATCATGATCATCCCACGCATTTCAACACCCAAGTGAATCCCGCAGTGCAGTCTGTTGCCCGTCGGGAGCCGTAGTCTCTCTCTCCCCCAAGTTGTAACGGGAGCGGCCTGTCGCCCCGATTCTCCCACACACTGTAATCACTAGAATCTAGTGGAATTTGATCGGCACAGACCCGATCATGTGGTTTTTTACCCATTTAAGGGTTTTTTCCACGTCATCACATCTTGTGTCAACTTTCTGCTTACATTGAATGTGTGCGCGCTCGGCCGCCTCGTGAGCTAAGACGGTTCGAACAAATCCGGCCCGACCGGGACATCGAGTTAGTCCGCAACAAAACTCTTATGATTCAAGTCTTCAACAATGAAATGCATGTTAAAATTTATTGTGCCCGGACGACATTCAAATCTTAATTCCACCACTGCCAAGAACCTTGAGTGACCCGCAACAATGATATAATAGAATATAATGACTAGTGGCTGTAATAGGAGCTAAGTCAACGTTGTTTGTATGGTTATTATCCCAACTAAAAGTATTAAATAATTTTTTAATTATCATTATTTTACGAATTATTTTAAAAAACTACATATATAGGATTGAAACATTTGACTATGAGGCTTATAAGCACTTTCAAACAAACCATAGAGTCGTACATTCCCACCTTCTGAAGTTACATGTTCTAGTGGAATGGGCAGAGAACTATTTATTATTTGAAAAAAAAGATTTAATAAACTTTAATCGGCAAAATGACATCACCAATTTTAGTTTAATTGAATGCATATTTCTATCACTTGTTTTTAAGAGCAATCAAATATCTGATTTTGTAAATATTGTGCACCTCCGTTCGTTATTTACAGACCATTGTTAGACCTGATCAGGCTGGGTCCGGCTAGCTAGACCTAACCAGGCTGAGTCCAATAAGCCGGCCACTTGATGTGACCCAGTAGTTATTACTGGCCGGGTGACTGCCCACCACTTATTGTCGGACTAGGCCCCTATTAGGCAGCGACGAACCGAACCGCTGAGCAGCGCCCTGCTACCAGATCCATAAGGGTCTGGTCGGACACCAACTTAAATAGGGGGCCTATCAGGACCCCTTGGGCTAGCATGGGCCTGAGCCCTGACTTAACTAGACACATGCCTAAGCTTTCAGGCTCTGATTTTTTCGTGCACACCTACATGTAGTCTTGGAGACCATACATTTTTATTAATAGGTCCCCTTGTTATCTGAATCAAAAAAGTAAGAACTTGATAAATGTCTTCATTTGGGGTAGTGTGATGAATATTTCAAAGAGCTTAAAGCTCGGGCCCAAAATTTGATATTACTGTCCGTTCATGCGGAGCTGAGCGCCCCCTTATGCCCAACGAGCTCATTAACAATGTCTCTGTGGACTTCAATGGATTCCAAGCAAATGAGATTCAAGGTTCACCAAATCAAGAGGGTCCTATCTTAGGCTCCATTTGGGAGGACTTATTTTCACCGGTCAAGCGGTTACGACCGCATGAATCGGACCATAATTAAGGTCTGATTCTTGCGGTCGTAACCGCTTGACCGGTGAAAATAAGTCCTCCCAAACGGAGCCTTAGTGTCTGGAGTAGATGATATCACTGCTCAAGGTGAGGGAGAATATGTTGTCAGCATGCTTGATAGAGAGGCGACAAGAGCCAAGAAGTAAAATCACGAGTTATGGGGAGGTGAGAATCAGGTTGAAGGTGTGCTCGAGATAGTAAAATTATCCCACACGGATGCCGCAGTTCTTATCAACACTTCTGTAAGTTTTTATAAACCTAGAAAAATATACTATGAAAAGGAAGAAAAAAGAGAGCCCAGAAACAAAAGGGTCCATGTAGGAGAGAGTATAAAAAACATAACTTTCATAAAGGAAACCGAGTCACGCTCCATTTTAAGAAAAAAAGTGTCACCCTCCATTTTTAGGGTACATGGAGTATTATCCCCTTTCTTCTTTCACTTCTTCCTAATATTCAATTTCTTCTCCTCCTCATCCCGCTCCCATGCACTTCTGCCCCCATTCCTTTTCTTCTTCTTCTCATTTTTTTTTGCCTCCACTTCTCCTTCTTCTTCTCATTTTTTTTCAAATTCATTAGCTTATTTCTCTACTTCGGCTTCGTTTGGGGGGACTTATTTTCAGCGGTCAAGCGGTTACGACTGCATGTACCGGACCTTAATTAAGATCCGGTACATGCGGTCGTAACCGATTGACCGTTGAAAACAAGTCCCCCCAAACAGAGCCTTCGTTAGGGGTGTGCATGAAAAACCGAAAACCGACCAAACCGCCCCGAACCGTCCAAACCAAACCGATTTTACACCGAACCGAACGACTCGGTTCGGTTTTGGTTTTCCTCTCTGAAAAACCGAACCGCGCCGACTAGTAATACATGTAAAAATATTACCAATAATGATCTTTGAACTATTTTTATTAACTAAATAATGTACACAAATTATATCAACTTAATAATTTTTATATCATTTGAACAAAAATAAATTTTTGTAATGCATATTTTATGCATCAAGAAGAATTAAACATTTTGTTTAAGTGATTTTATTTATATCTTTTTATATTCAATCATAATTTTTTTAATGTAACATGAGCTATTAGCTCTAATATATCTTATGTAAATAAAGTTTGATGATATTTATTTTTTACTTATCATACCATTTTTAAATGTTTTTTAAAATTTTATTGAGATATTTAAGTACAAAATTATTTAAAATAGTATAACTGAAAAATCGAAAACCGAACCGAGTAAACCGACCAAAAAACCGAACCGAACCGATAAACATCGGTTCGGTTTCGGTTTGGGTCCAAACCGAACCGCTTGCACCCTTAGCCTTCGTCATCTTTCTTTACTTCTTCTTCTCCCCTCATTCCGCCCTTTCATTTCCTTTTGTTGGTTTTATTTGTGATTTCTCTGATATAAAGAATATGATGATTTTATTCTCTATAAAATAATCACTTTCACTCCTGTTGATATTCCGTTTTTTAAATTCTAATTCATTGTTTATGCCTCTTCAAGAACCTGTCACGAACTTGCTAAGATAAGAGTTGAAGATTTTCATAATGTAATTCTGATTATGTTAAGCAATTCTCACAATAGTGGTCATTATGAATGTAATTTAGATTATGTTAGGCAATTCAAACTTGCCACTACTGACTTTACCTGCTATGGCATACCATTAGTATTTGAAAGAGATAAATATTTCTAAGGCTCTATCAAAGTTAAAGAAAAGAGATTCTTACACTTCAAAAACTGTATTGAGGTGCTAATATTTCATAATTATATATTGCAGAACTATGAAATATTCAAATTTATAAATTTCATCATTGAAAGTTCATTTATTGGTGATGAAAACCCGATTGGATACAGTTGAACCCTTCAACAAAATAACGATAGACAGAAATTGTGTTGGAAGTTGGTTCTTACTAATCCTCTCAACAGTACATAGAAGTACTTCAATGAGAGGAACGAAGCACAAGTTTACACGAGGGAGAGGAAAAAAGAAGAGAAGCTTAGATTAAACAATGATCAGTGATGCAAGATTAATGTTACAAAATATGAAGACAATCACATAATGGAACTAGAACATGAGCCCTGCAAAGTTATAGAGCATTTTGAAAGTCATGTAATATCGAAAACCGAGTATTGTAGTGTTGATGATATTGCAAGGATAAATCCAAAGGTCCTAAATACCAATTATTGTACAATAACAAGAATGATTTGAATAATGAATTGTTAGCGGTAATGATTATTATTTTTTTGAAAAAAAGGGGAACTAGACAGAATTCTGGAAAATAAAGAACAGTGATAGAGCAAAATATTGATGAATGGATAGCAAAACCAAAACTTGAAATTCGCTCCGTATTAGAATCGATTCAAAATCAAGCAATTCTAGTAAATTTGAGTGAAATCAAAACAATTCGAACCTAGTGTTAAGCCAAAGATGGCTCGCTGAAAATACAAATTGAGCCAGGTAGAAATCATAGATTGCATCACTGTATTAGATTCATTTGTTCCTCCTATTTCAATTAATTTGTTAGGACAGACTCAAATTGATTAATTAAAGGATTACATATTTCAAGCTAGTTCCAAAGCAAGACAATTTCGGAGTCTGAGCCGACACAACTCAAAACGGGCTCAAAACTTAAGCTTAAAGAGCAAGGAGCCCCAAAAAACACAATATTCATTGAATGGCGCCTTTCTTACAGCATTTGAGCCTTATTTATTGGCCGCTAATCCAGTCATATTGCCCTTAATTACTCTTGAAATATAGCATTGGTGGTAAGCAGGTTGAATCAGGCCTGAACCGATTCAAACTCCCAGCCGGTTTAAGTCCAAGAAACTCTTCAAATGTGACGACATTTCTTATAAGTCACAACATTATATTGAATGCAGGACATCTCAATGCCAACTTTTTTTTTAAACAAGCACTGCACTATTTATGCCACGGCATCACATAAGAGACTCAGATTGTTTAAATCTATACTATACAAAGAAATACTTGTGACACCCATAGTGTAACTGCGGAGGACTATCAAAGCAATTCCAGCGATTCGTCGCATTGGGTATAGTTTTTTTTTTAAATTCACTTGCACTCATACAGTTATAAACACTGAGATTTGAACCACTGACCTACAACACCTACAACATTAATACAATACGACCAAATCAAACAAATTTTATTTAACAAGTGCAACTTTATGATATATATAGATATACAAATATATACATACACTAAAATTTTAAGTTGTAATTTATACAATTTTATAATATTACGAGTGATAGTACACACGGGAACATCATGCGTTGCGATAGTACCCCAACCACGACGGTGTCGCATGGCGGCTTAGCTCGCACCCCCAGAGTTCACTACTCAGGCTGTTGGTCAATCATCTAATGCGCTCCAGAGGTGTGTGGAGGGAGCGTCGTCACACCGCAACACCGTCATGATCGGGGTACTCTCGCGACGGCACGTGCACTGTCACTCGTAATAACAATAATAATTTAGTCTTCGGCAGGTCGCAGGCGCATGTCGAAAATGTCAAACGTCAAATTTGGATTGATGTGCACATCAGAGCAGATCTCATAAATGGGAGTGCCATCAGCAGTTTCCTGGTGGGAATGAAACCCTCTCTCCGGGCAGTGTCTCACCACATCAATGCCTCCGGGTTCTGATAGTCTGAATATTCCACTTTTTCTGCACAAAAATATCAAACAGCTGAGACATTAATGCGTGGCAGAGTTTAGAAGAAGCCCGATTTTGTCTGAAAAGTACTTAAAAATGGTCAATTTGCCTTAACCATATTTGTTTACAACACACGTTGATCCTTACACGCAAATCATCATTAAGCTATTAAATATTGTTATAATGTTCTGAAGATGATGAGTGTATTTGTAGTAGAGAAGTCCAAAGAAAAACAACTTCTGTCAGATTTCTAAGATGTCATGCTTTTAGGTGAAAGAAGAGCTTGCATGGACCTCTAAATATCAGATGCATCTTTTCAAAAGAAGTGGTGAAATCAGTTTAAGAACTTCGAGTGAGCGTAATTATGGGATGGATGACCTCATAGGAAGTACTTGTAAGTCAGCGCCCGAAGTGATAAAACCACACAATTCAACTTAATATTGGCTAAGTTGAACCAAAGTTACAATATACTGCAAATATCATGAGATGAGTTGTTATAAATAGGATTGGCTCGGTTAACATTGATGTATTTAAGAACCTATAATAAAGGATTAATGGCGCTTCCTTTTTAATTCTTCATTTAGGTGAACATTCGTGTGCATAAATAGGATTAGCTCTGCCTATGAATTAATTATGAAAGAAATTATATATTTAATCGTGATATCAGAGGCCCCTGAGATCTTTTGGCTGCTCCAGACTTCGACCACCATTCCAGTTGTTATGCCTGCCGCCTTGACGATTCATTTTCTCTTACCAAGCATGCATCATCGGCCCCAATGATCTTAGTTAAATCTTCAGTCAGCAGTTTTCAGCCTCTGTGCCCAGCTGACTGCTGCTTACACTCAGAGCTCAGTTGATGCCTCTATAAAGTCATACTGTCGCATACTGCTCACTAATATCCTGACCTCCACAACTATCTGCTTGCTGAGCATTAAATATTTTCTTGGCACCATCTCTACTTCATCTTCCCTTGCTGACCAGAGCTCTCGTGAGTCGTAGGTCAAAAGTTCTAGTCCAGTTCCGATCAAAAGTTGTCGCAAGTGGAAAATACATCCCCATAATTGTTGTTCCTCGTCGTCCTTGCCGGATCTGGGCAGGTAAGACTGATTCATGCTTCATTTTCCATGTTTAAATCCTCCTTTGCTAGATAAGGACACATGAGAAAGGCACATCGTTTGCAAGACTGATTTGTGATTCATCATTTGATCAAAATTTCTTGTCAGCTTTCAATTTCAAGATTTGTAATGGTTATCTTCAGCAATTTACTGCGCTAATATATACCTCGAGGGAACTTCTATTTTTTTTGGTTAATTTCAATGTAATTATTCTTGTGAGATCTGCATGCATTCATTCACTTTTTAGGACTTCTTGCAATGGCCGTCATAAGTTCCCTGCAATATTTTGTCATGGGTGCACGTATTCTCTTGAAATATCATTTTGAATTATAGTTTGAGTAGGGTGCAGGATACATAATTTGTGTGAATGGTGCTTTCAAGCACATGAGCTAATTATGACAATAAGTTTTTCACGAATAGGGAAGACCATTTAATTACGTTCAAAATCAGATCAAATAAGTCACAAATTGATTATTTTATGACTCGGAAAATGAATAAAATGATTTGCAAGCATTGCAAAGTCATATAAGGAGAAAGTTTGACAACAAATATAGATTAGTGGCGTTTGACGTGCAAATTAAATATAATAAATTTAAAACAAGGACAAAAATGTTGCCAAAATTTGGTGGTGGAACTTGAAGATGAAAAAACAGGTTGCTTTCAAGACAACAGTTATGAAACAATGTTACAGATATGCGGGGCGGACGCGGCGCGAACAAAAAGAGACGAACCGGGTGTGTCGGGAGCGGATTGGACCGACGAGGACGACCCAGGCGGGGTCGGCGCGGGGGATATTTAAATATTAAATATGTTTCTAATTAAATATGTTTTATTTGCTTGAGCCGTTTTTAGTATTTTCTATATTTCCTATTTTGCGTATTTTCTTTTGTATTCGCTCCTCGCCACTATAAGATGGCAAGCAGACCATGTAATTTTTATCTTGGATGAATGTATGTCTTTCCCTTCCTATAATCTCTAACCCTAATCCCCCTCCCTTCTCTCTCTCCCCCTCTCTCACACACACTGTTTTCCCCACCACCGCCTACCCTCCCCCGACATCGCAATAATTTGGACAGACCCGTTGTCCCACATGCCGCAGGCCGCCGGTTGCGTCCCACGCTAACGATCTACTGTCGTTTCCGCGGTACCGTCCGGTTTCCACTTCTGCGCTCCCGCACGGACCACATCGCGTCCGCCACAAAACTCCGCGATTCCGCCAGAATTCCGCATCCGCGATCCCACCCGGACCACGATGCCTCAGCCTCACGCAGTTCGGCGACCCCGATCGATTTCCGTACCCCCGATCCAGTTCAGTTCCAGGATCCAAGTTCGAATCCCACTATAAGCCTGCTCCCGGCCGCCGTCCAGCGCCGCACAACATTTTTTCCCAGCGTCGCACAGCCGCTCAGTCCCGCCGCAGTTCCGCACTCCAGCCAGCCGCACCGCAGCACCACACTCCAGCGCCGCACCGCAACACCGCACTCCAGCGCCGCACCGCGGCTTTTCCCCACCGCCGCATCATTGCAGCGCTCCAGCCGCTGTAGACCTTCCGACGTTGCCATGGCGCCAAACACCCGTTCCACCGCCTAGGCGCCATCGGAGGACGCCGACGAGGCCCTCCTACACCGTGTCAGCACCGAGGAGTCCATCGTGGCCTCCTTACAGGCCTCCTTGCTCGCCATCCACGCAAAGTTTGATACATTACAACCTTCCGCTGCTTCGTCCGCCAGCGGATCCGCATGCCCGGCGAATGGCGCGTCCATCCTCGGGGCGCCACCTCTCCCGCACAACGGGGAGACCACACCCCCGTTTTCCTTTGGCCGTCCAACACTTGCCTTGGACCTCCCCACCTTCGCCGGTGTGGACCCGATTGGGTGGATCGCAAAGGCGGAACAGTACTTTGACCTCCACCACACTCCCGAGCAAGACAAGGTCTCCACCGCCGTCGTGGGACTCGACGACTCCGTCTTACATTGGGCCGGATGGCTACGACAGTCCAATCCAACCATCTCATGGCCAGAGATCAAGCGGGAGATGATCCGCCGCTACGACAGTTGTTACTCCGGCTCTGCCATCGAATGACAGTGTAGGGTACGTCAAGTCGGTGCGTTGGATGAATACATCGATGAGTTTGTGGCCCTTGTCACCCATGTTCCGGGCTTACCGCCGGATCATTATCTCAGCTTCTGCAGGGCCTCCTGCCCCACATCCATTACCGACTCTGCACTCACCATCCCCAGACGGTTTCAGAGGCCCTCGACATGGCCCGCCTCGTGGAGGCGGATTTGTCTCCTCGACCACCATCACCATCAGGCGGACCTCCACTGGGAGACCAACCATGGAGGGCCACTACTGCAGAGACACCAGCCCCTCAGCCACATCTAGCCGCCCAGCCAGGTCGACCGGCCCCTACTCAATGACTCTCCAACCGCGTGTTGGACGACCTCCGCAGAAAAGGGTTGTGTTTCCGCTACCGTCAGCCCTATTCTCTTACCCACGTCTGCGCGGTCAAGGATTTTCGTGCCATCATCGACGATGTCGACCCTGAGGTTACCTTAGCCGACTTTGAGGCTCTGGAGCTCTCACCGAAGGACACACCTCTCGACTCCACAGCTTTGTTCCACCGAGCGGAGCTATCTTGCACCTCGACGGCGGGATCCCGAGCCAACAAACCATGTAGCTCTCGGGCACACTACCGGATTGCCCGACCATCATCATGGTAGACAGCGGCGCAAGCCACAACCTCATCTCAGAGCACCTGGTGCAGCAGCTCCGTCTTCCCTCAGTTCCCTCCCCGGATGTTGCGGTCCATTTGGGCGATGGGCGCCACCGTTTGTCTCTGGGCTGTTGCAATGTCGTCTCCCTCTCGATGGGGACCTATTCCGTGACCGCAGACTTCTACATATTTGGCTTAGGCGGTCTAGACGCCATTCTTGGAGTGGCTTGGCTCGCTACCCTCGGCGATGTGTGCGTTAATTGGCAGGCTATGTTCATGCAGTTCCCAATCCAAGAATTATTAATCCAAAAATTACTTTAGAACTTGAGAGTGTACACATATATAGGTAGAGAGAGAGAGAGGAGAAGAATCCCAATCCAAGATGTGGGAGTAAACTTTCTAGCTAAGTGACTAAATGAGCCTTTAGTAATGGGCCTTTACATATTTCCTTCAACATATATATTTTTATTATTTTATATCCTAATCCCTATAGGAATCGAATGATCCCACCAATAGAAATTTAGGTTTCCTTAATCACAAGAGAGGGAGTCGCTGTTTAATGGAGGCTTCCGACCGCCACCATAGGAGCTCCGGTGCACGGAATCCTTGCCGGAGCACAGATCCGGAAAGCTCTCGCCGAGATCTACGCGTGCACGGTGAGTATTTTCGGTTTCGTGGATGTTTTGGCGTTGGGGTGTGTGGCCCTAAATTTCATTTTTGTCCAAATCTATTCAGATTTTCCTTTCCATGCCTTCTCTTCGGTAGATCCTTGTCGTGGAGCGCTTAGGAGGTTGGAAAAAAACAATCGATTTGAGGTAAGTGATGGTCTATCCTTCTTGCATAAATTCCTTTTGATTCTTTCCTTCTCTTTTCTTTTCAGGATCTGATTATATTTTGTTGTTTTTAGTGAATATCTTATGCTAAATCTAGAATGAACACTGTATTGTTTAGGAATTTTTTATAGTGAAATTATTGATTGTAGTTAAGGTTTTCATCCATGCGGCTAGGCTAGACCGATTTAAGGTAAAATAATTCGGGTCGAAATGACGGATTAGGACGGTCTTTGGCAACATCGAATCGACTTCCCTTCAATGTTTTTGTTACCGCGCGACTGAACCACGTCGACCGGATCTCCAATCGGCATAGCGTAAAAATATGTAATTATATAGATTCAATCAAACATGTGGAAATTATTTGGGGAAACGTCGAGGGTTCTTTTCCTTCTTTTGTTGGGGGTATTTAATTTTTTTTATTTTACAAAAATTATAATTAGCACGTCCATGATAAATGTAAATGAAAACTCCGGGTTTGACTTATTGAAGTTGATGTGAAGTTCAACCCAGCAGACGCATCTCTGTTTGGGCCTTCTTAATTCTTCAATATTTTCAACCTATAATTATTCTAGTTACATTTATTATTTGTGAAATTATGTATGGTGAACTGTTGGTGTGAGTGGAAGGAATGTCACTGCCACGGTACCCATTTATAATCTGATGTATGATGGACTGTTGGTGTGAGTAGAAGGTATGCCACTGCCACAGTACCTAGTTATGATCTTGTATATTATGGACTGTTGGTGTGAGTTGAAGGTATGCCACCGCCACAGTGCAGGTTTGCGAGTCATTACACCCGGTGATTGTGATGGACTGATGGTTTGTGTTGGAAGGTATGCCACCGCCTTAGTACCAATTTATGTCTGGTGCTAATGATGTAAATTATCGAGCTGATCAGACTCAAACACTCTATTCTATCTATCAACTTTAGGATAGCTCTGTCTCATTATGTGCAAAACATTCCTTAAAGGTACTTACAGCTTCATTATATTGATCTATTGAACATCCTGATCAGAGTTACATTCTTAACAATTATAATGATTACAGTTATTATTTTTTAATGAAATTAATGAGAATGAAAATAGAACATTCTTGAGATGATCAGTTTCTAGCACATTTTATGATGAGACATTCTTTTCTTTTTGAATGTCTCAGGCTCGAACTAGTAGCGGCTAGTGCGGATCGCGTTCGAGTTCCAGACTATTTTTGTGGTTGTAACCAACTTTCTTTCCCCTTGCCGTTTGGGAGGTAGTTGTTACTTTCTTTTCTTACTCCGTTATTTCAGTTCAGACTTTCACTTTTGTTACTATGAGTTCGTGTCAGGTTGTTGACGCCCATAATTTGTATGCTTATGTGTTAGACTACTTGCTCATTGCTTCACTGATGCTACCTTTCTGCTGATATTACAATTGCTCTCTGGAAATATTTTATGTTAGAATGCATGTTAGTTATTTTGACTATATAAAAACTGCATAATTAGTTCACGTCATAACATCACTTTAAACATGATTTTATTTTATTTTAACCGGTTATAAAACTCATTTTTTTTACTTATACTAAACGTAGAATTTGCATTGCATTAGAGTATTTGTTGTGTCTGCATGCTCATGTATGACAAAATGAAGTAAATAAAAACTTTCCACTATAATTATATTTTTTTGTGGACAAGTTGATCCACTAATCCGAGGGACACAAATAAATACAATTCTAAAGTTTAAAACATGTTTAAGCATAATTCATGTGACTTTTATATAAATAAACAAAAGACGGTATTTGCCAGAGCGTCTGCAGTTGTCTTATGCACGACATGACATCACGTCACGTATTTTCTCTCACTCTGATAATATTTTTATTTTGAGAAAATGTGGGTGTTCCTCGCAATAAGGAGTCAAATCCACTACATTGAATACTTGGTTGATGCTTATACCACGAGGGATGTCAATTTCATAAGTGTTAGTACCGATCCGTCGCATGACTGTATAAGGGCTCATTCGGCGGGCGTTAAATTTCTTTGTTGGTCCTTGTGGGACCCTCTAAGGTCGTATGCAAATTATAACTTGTTCTCCAATTTTAAATTGTGATCCCACCTATGCCTATCTGCGTGAGCTTTATAATAATCAATGTTTGTAGCAATTACCTTTTGGACTGACTCATGAAGTATATGCAAATGAAAAATAGACGACTCAATAGACTTATGCAAATGATGTGAATGATGCAAATGAATCACGACATGCTCAAGACACTCCCTGAGGGAAAATCTGGAATGACTTGGATATCTCTAACGTAGGGCGGTCGATCAGGAGGCTCACTAGGTGGTGAAAGGTACCTCTCAAATGATAAGGCCCGTCAGGTGGCTTACCAGGAGATGTATAAGAAAAATCATTGCGTACATTATAATCACTAGTGCAAATGTCTTCTAGGAGGGGAAACTCGTCAAATGAGCCTCTCAGGAACTTAATGAAGAGGAAGTCAATAATGATAGGATAGTCCTCCAAGAGGAAGACACCAATAACTGTAGTGTTTGTGGGAACAAGTAGGACACCCATGCTCCATAACCACTCTAGTAACGCTCTCCATCTGTATCATACGATCAGGGTCAGAGTCGACTCCAAGATAAATTGGGAACTGAGTCTCATTCGGACAAGATGAATCAACATAAGGTGTTCGACCTCTCAAGACAGTGGGAGCACTACTAGGCGCATCAGTGACTTGATCTAAATCCCTAGACTTTTTTCCATTGATTCTTCCTGAGGCAGATATCAAGTGATGAACATGATCACCCAAGAGATCAAATTGATCAAGAACTAAATGCTGAAATTCAGCGTTAGGGATCTCAACTTGCATGACACTAGGAGGGTCTTAAAATGTGATGTGATCCAAGCGACGGTGACCTCTGTAGGGCTCCTGAGGGTCATCTAGACGGTCGTTCCTAACATAATTTGATAGTTCTCGCAGGTGCAAGCGAGCCCTATGGTCGGGCGGTGGTGGTCGTGCATCTACAGACTGAGATTCCTCAACTAGAGGGAATGCGTAGCGATGCTGATCCGAACGATACTCAACTCTACCTTCATCAGGTCATGGAGAGATGTACTGACGATAATGTGAGGACCTTTCGTCAGGACGGTCATCTCTAGCATAATAGAATCGTCTTGAAGGGTTGACACGATTCCTGAAAGTGATGTGCCGCGTAGGAGAATAATCATTGTAATGGTAAGGTTGTCTTTTAAGTGAAGGTGAGGGGTAGAGAGAATAATACGACATCAGACAAAATCAATAGACTCAATAATTGCGTGTTAACATAAAGCGCGAACCAACCTGACTTTGATACCAAATGATGCAACACGAGTCTACAGGCGGTGGATGGTCGATGGCCATGCCCTAAATGCAATGCAAACAAACACACTGTGAGTGCAATGTATCTACGATGACACTATAATGACGAGCTAGCATAATGTGCATGCAAATGAATTGGTCCAAGTGCAATTTAGCCACAAACAGTTAATTAAAATAAAGACTCAAAACAGTCGCATAGTAGTTCATAAATACTAATTAAAGAGAGTGAGTTCAACTCCACAAACAACCGAGGCGCAATTATTTTCAAGCATGTGAGAAATATACCCTGCAAATCATACGAGAACTAATACTAATAGCAAACAATAATAACATCCACAAAAGATATGGTGCCAAGATACACAACAAAAGAGAATAAAACTTCAAAGCACAACTTACGCATGTAGGCAGAGGTCACTAACGGTTGACTGCGGCATCCAAGGACTCTGCAGAGTGGGGAAGGTGTCGAGAGAAGGTTCTGGACTTGTGGAGGCTCAGATGGTGTATGTAGTGGCTGGTTGGGCGTGATAGGTGGTTGTAGGGACTCACGTCCAGGGGGGTTAGGGACTGGCAGCGGTGAGGAAACACAAGATGGGGTGGTTGTGGGGCTGGAGGAGGATAGGCGGGAGAAGGGAATGGCTGTAGGAGGGCCGACGAGGGTGGGGTTGACTGGTGAAGGGCTGTCGGGGAGTGGGACAGGCTGGAACAAGGGTCAACGGGGTCGGGAGAGACGAGGGAGGTGGCGACCGAGATGTATGAGGCTTTACAGAATCGGGAGAGAGGAGGGGAGGTGGCGACTGGGCTGCAAGAGGCTTGACAGGGTCAGGACTGAAGAGAGGAGGCTGTGATTGGGCTGTAGGGGCTCGTCGGGGTCGTAGCTGGCGGGAGAAGGCTCGGCAGGAGTAGGGGATTGAGTCGGAAGTTGCGAAGGGGAGGAATGAGCTGCTCAGAGTACACCGAGGAGACTGACCGACTGCAGATAGGCAACCTCTGATGCCCATGTTGGTGTTACCATGGTGATCTGAAAGTGATCAAACATGTAGTCTCACTGTCAACGCAATATGAGCCTATGAGGTCACACATAAGAGCATTGGAGAAGTTGGAAATGTTTGTGTTGACCTTGCTCATATGTGATATGAGTGAAGGACCAAGCCTATGACGTTCTGGATGTGGTTGATTTTCATTCTGGGACTTATATTGTGAATATGTGTCATCAGGTAAGTAGTCAGAAGAATTTAAGGGAAATTCTGTAACATTCATAAATTTGACGCGAAATGTAACTTTTAAATTTGTAGGGGCAAGTCCCGACGAATTTTGATCGAGGCGGCGCGTCGGCAAGGTATAATGTTACTTTTCCTTATGATAGCGTTCGTTAGTCAGTCAAGTGCGTAAATTATAGGGTGTGACGCATTTTATTTTAGTGACACGTGCAGTGAAAATGAGTTAATCATCAAAGGTATTAGAAATGGGGTGCCAATAGCAAACTTCCCCCCCTCTTCTCATGCGATTATCAAAACCGTGTGCCGTGGGAATTTTATTCCCGCATATCAATTATCACGGGAGAAAAGAAAACTGAAGTCGTCCGACGCCCCGTTCCGCAAGCAGACCCCGCGACTTTTCCTTCTCTCGCAGCCGACGAGCCCGACGCTTCCCGCGTGCCTTCTCGCCGGCCGATCCTCCTCCGGAAACCCTCTCCGATTTCTCCTCCCTCCCCTGCAGGCATCAGTGGACATTCCTTTTCCTTCCTTAGCCGTGGGAGAACCGGGTCTAACCCTAACCGAAGGAGTTTGAGTTTTGTTTTGGTACCGGTGAGTGGATCTCTTCCTTTTCTCGATTTCTGCTTGGATTTCCTTCGTTTTGGAAACTAGTTTAACCTAGGTTTTCATTTTGATTGCCCTATTTTAGGTTTTGGTGTTCGTAGTTCACCACAGATTTTGTGTGGAACGCATTGGGAGCCTCAATCGCTATACGTAAAGGTAATATGCGAAGTTTAGCACATGTATTTTTTGTAACCCTAGATGTTTTGGAGATTTTCCACCGGAAACCCTAAAAGGGGAACAATTATGAAAATATGTTTGTCTTAAATTGCAGGACTCTAGTAGGTTCGAGGCAACCATCTGAGTTTTCTATACAGAAGAATTTCCTTCGGAAGAGCTAATGTCGCCGCGCCGCGTGTACGAGCGTCGCAGCACCTCTGTAAGGAAATACTAATTTCTTTTAGTTATACATATCAAATAATTATATTTTTATACGCATGTGTAGCTTTCGTACAATCATCATAACCATGTATAGAAAAGTGTGGCAGTAGGAAAATAATCGTGGAAACGTGTATGTTAACGTCTTCTTCCATAACCACGTTAGTAAAGTCATGAACAGTTATTTAAGTACGAAACTCTACCAATGTACGTAAGTTTTAGAGATTGTCCAACCAAGGGCGTGAAGGTCCCTTCAAGTCGACCACGAGAAAGTCAAGGGTCGCTCAGTAGTACACCAGAAAAGATATCCCATGCAGAGTAGCGTCAGACCAAAAAGGTGAGTAACACACCAGTCTTTTCGTGCTTGGTAGATGTGCACTACCATCCTCATAGGGCATATGGTATCCTATGAGTTTTCAGAGTCTTGGGAGTTAACTCCCCTTGAGACAGTTAGTAGATTCGAGACCGTGTCCGCGCGACACTAGAACAATTGAGTTCGTCAGATGGTCTCGGGTCGTCAGTTTCAGTTGCACGTTAGGAGCTACTCTGCCTAGAGCCTTCCCAGTAAATGTGTAGACTAGAAGCCACCTAGAACTCAAGTACAGACTTGATGTGAGACAGTACACCAGTTAATGAACGTCAGGACTTGGGTAAATGAACGGAAAGTCATGAATATATAACTAATAGTGTGTTAACGAGGAAGTATAGGAAAGCATGCATAACATATAGCATAAAATATTTTCAGTGCACGAGACTATTTTTAAAGACATGCATGCATTCATATGTAAATCTGTTTTAGTGTCACTAAGGGGAATTATTTTTCTTTACTCTGACCCTTCGTGGGCAATGTTTTTCAGGTGACCCGGGTGAGAAACTACGTCTAGGATGAGCGTTATGGTAGCGTCAGTTTGTAGTACTTTTCTCATTCAGTTTACTCTATTTCAGCATGTACTTGTAGTTGTGGGCAGTGTAACTTATTAATGTTTGTTATATCTTGTATCAGACTTTTTATGATAGTTCAGATTTTCAGTTAATTCAATTCTATTCACCTGTAGTGGCTATGTGATTTCAGATTTCAGGTATGTGGTTACCTTTAGTTTACTTTCTCAGCTTCCGTTGCTAGTTATAAACTCTTTTAGTAGCTCTTACTGTATACCTGTTGTGTACTAGTTTTAATACTGTTTCCTAGTTCTCTTTATATCGCTGACCCGGCCGGATGACTGATTATTATAAAACTGGGAAGGGGTGTTACAAATTGGTATCAGAGCCAGGTTTAGGATCCCTGGACCCTAGAAGGTTTTCACAGAGCCATAGGATTGTGTAAGAGTAAACTCTTGTTAGTATAGTATTTTAAGTTGTGTTTAAGCCTTAGTTTTCGCAAGAGTACGAAATAAAGTTGCCAAGCTAGTTTTAGCAGATGCTTGATAAATAACCAGATTTCTTTTATATGTTCTATCAGGCAACTCGAGTAAGTGAACCAGGTGAATCTTCACGTCAGGACCCTGTTCCTAACGCCACTATGGGAGATGCTGCAGTGCCATAGGTACCACCAGTTCCAGCAGCTTCAGAGGGCACTGACATAGCGTCTCAGATTACCAAGGCGGTTACTGTTGCCTTGATGGAGTTTCAGAGAGGATTGGTTGCAGGGTTTCCAGTTCCAATACAAGCACCAGCCCCTGCACCAGCTCCTGCCCCAGCACCCGTGGAGATGACCCTGGAGCGTTATTTGAGGAATTTTAGAGAGCTTCAACCTTCGAACTACAGTGGGGATGAGACCCCGAGGGACACAGATGATTGGGTAGCAAACACCAGAGACCTGTTGGATGTTTTGGAGTGCCCAGAGAACAAGAAGGTTCCTCTGGCGGTTTTCCTCCTCCGAGGTGAGGCAAAGGACTGGTGGGACAAGTGCCGGGCAGATGATCCCGCAGGTAAATGGTTATGAAAATTCCTTTTATTTTTGGAAGTGATACGTTTTCTTTTTAAATAATATGACCATACTTTTGGCCAGGTCGTACGCCAGGCATGTTTACGTGGGGCGAATTTTCTAGAGCCCTTGCGAGTTGGTTCGTGGCTCCTTCCGCACAACGAGGTCTACATGAGAGATATCTTAGACTTTTCCAGGGGGACAAGACTGTTGTTGAGTACGAGCGAGAGCTTACCCATCTGGCTCGATATGCGGGCGTGATGCAGGGAGACCAGACTGAGAAGTGCAGCCGTTTTGTGGATGGTTTACGTGACTCGTTGAGGCAGTCGCTAATGACGATGGTCAACGCTGATTACAAGAGCTTAGTGGATACGGCTCGCAGGCTGGAGGCTGACCAGCAGAAGGTTCAAAAGCGAAGTAATTTTCGTGCGAAGCGATATCAGGATTCGCATCAGTCGCAGCAGAGCAGGAATGACCAGGGGAAGAACTGGAACAAGAAGCAGAAGCCTGATGCGAGGAAGAATGGTCAATCTGGTGACAGGAGCAGGGACTACCCCCTTTGTCCCAAGTGTCAGCGTCGCCATCCAGGAGAGTGTTTGGCCAGCGCGGGCGTGTGTTACAAGTGCCGTCAACCAGGACACATTGCTCGTTTCTGTCAGGAAGGTGGTTCGAATCAGGTAATCAACCTTGTTGTATTTTTGTACATTTTTGAATTTTCTGTAGATGACAAGTGTAATTTGTTCCTGCAGTCGAAGTATGAGGTTGGTGGCCCTAGCAGAGCAGACAAGGACAAAGCTTTGATGATTACTGATGGAAGACCACAGCAGGGTCGAGATTTGGTGCAGCCCGGAGCTTATGGGCTTGGTCAGCAGGAAGCTAAGGAGCAGGAGTATGTAGTGACAGGTAAGTATTTACTATGCCTGACAAGTTTATTTAATCCTCCGTAGTGACACTCTTTTTATTTTTGAAAATCATTCATGTAGGCATCCTTATGATTCGTAATTTACCCTCTAAGATTCTGTTTGATACGGGTGCCTCGCACTCGTTTATCGCAGAATCTCTAGTGCGTAAGTTGAAGTTAGAAGTTTTTCCAGAGACAGTACCACTGGAAGTCATGATGCCTAATGGATCTCTTCTGCAGACCAGAGATAAGTGTAGGGTACCGGTGCAGTTTGGTGATACCGAGATTATTGTGGAAGCTTTGCAGCTACCTATCGCAGGATTCGATCTGATCTTTGGAATGGATTGGCTATCGGCAGTCAACGCCAGAATTGACTGTAGGGCGAAGCAGATACAGTTTGAGGGCCCTAATCAGACTGCGTTTTCTTTTCAGGGCTTGAAGGGAGTTGTGAAGATGATTATCTCCGCAATCCAAGCTAGAAGGTGCATCAGTAAGGGTTGTGAAACCTTCGTAGTACTGATGAATGCAGAGGCTAAGGATGACTTGTCAGAGGTACCAGTGGTGCAGGAGTTCCCCGATGTTTTTCCGGAAGAGCTCCCTGGTGCCCCTCCTGATAGAGAGATAGAGTTCCCGATAGATTTGCAGCCCAGGGCTACACCAATAGCCAAATCCCCCTATCGGATGGCTCCTAGGGAGCTAGCAGAGTTGAAGAGCCAGTTGCAGGAGTTGCTTGATTTGGGTTTTATACGACCCAGTACTTCTCCTTGGAGTGCTCCAGTACTTTTCGTGAAGAAGAAGGATGGTAGTTTGAGACTGTGCATAGACTACCGTGAGTTGAACAAGCTGACAGTAAAGAACAAGTACCCGATTCCCAGGATTGATGATTTGTTCGACCAGATGGTGGGCTCGTGCACTTTTTCCAAGTTAAATTTGAGGTCGGGCTACCATCAGTTAAAGATTCGGGACGTTGATGTTCAGAAGACGGCTTTCAGTACCAGATATGGTCACTTCGAGTTCGTGGTCTTGCCGTTTGGGCTGACCAATGCTCCTTCGGTATTTATGGATCTGATGAACAGGGTATTTCGGGAGTACTTGGATCGTTTTGTTATCGTTTTTATCGATGACATCTTGGTGTTCTCTAAGAGTGCAGAAGATCATGCCGCACACCTCAGGATTGTTTTGAGTACCCTTAGGAAGAACCAGTTGTATGCCAAGTTTTCAAAGTGTGAGTTCTGGCTTTCAGAGATTGCATTCTTAGGCCACGTCATCAGTCAGCAAGGAGTCAGTGTTGATCCGAAGAATATAGAGGCCATTAAGAGTTGGCCAAGGCCGACGACAGTTTCAGAGGTTCGCAGCTTTTTGGGTCTTGCTGGTTACTACAAGAGATTCATCAGAGATTTCTCGAAGATAGTCTTACCACTGACTTCCCTCACCAGGAAGGGTAAAGGCTTGGATTGGACAGTTGAGTGTGAGTTGGTGTTTGAGGACTTGAAGGGCAGATTGATGACCGTACCGATCTTGAGTTTACCTTCAGGGCCTGACGGGTTTCAGATTTATAGCGATGCATCAGGTCAGGGTTTGAGATGTGTTCTCATGCAGCATGGAAAAAGTCGTAGCTTATGCCTCGAGACAGTTAAAGGTTCACGAGAGGAACTATCAAGTGCATGACTTGGAGCTTGCAGCAGTCATACATGCTCTGAAGATTTGGAGGCACTATCTTTATGGTGTTCGTTGTGAGATCTTCACTGATCATAAGAGTCTCAAATATATCTTTGATCAGCGAGAGCTAAATTTGAGGCAGCGCAGCTGGTTAGAGTTTCTATCAGACTACGACGTAGACATTCAGTACCATCCAGGAAAGGCGAACGTTGTAGCTGATGCCCTTAGCCGTAGAGGTTTGTGTTTCTTTCTCCTCACTCAGCAGGAGGAGTTAGTGCGAGAGCTGTAGAGACTGGACATTACCGTTGTGCCACGCAGTAGTTTTGGTTCTGCAAGGTTGAGTTGGATGGAGATTACCTGCGACATCAAGAATAGAATCAGGACAACTCTACCGTTGGATCCAAAGATGGTAGAGATTTGGAGCTCAGTGCAGACAAATCAGAAGGAGAGATACAGTATTCAAGATGATTTATTGTTGTTTGATGGCAGGGTGTTTATCCCCGATGTTAGTCACCTTCGCGAGGACATTCTATTTGAGGCACATAATTCCAGATATTCTATACATCCGGGTAGCACGAAGATGTTTGCAGATCTCAAGAAGGTAGTCTGGTGGCCAGGACTTGAAGAGAGATGTTGCAGATTACGTAGGGAAGTGTGAGACGTGCAAGTTGGTTAAGGCCGAGTGCCAAAGGCCTGGAGGCAAGTTGCAGTCACTTCCCATTCCTGAGTGGACATTCGAGGATATATCCATGGATTTCATCCATGGTCTGCCGAGATCGCAGAGTGGGAATGACTCCTTATGGGTTATAGTTGATCGGCTTTCTAAGGTCGCTCATTTCATTACTCTTAGGAAGTCGGATCAAGATCCGAAGCTGACACAGTTATATTTAGACGAGATAGTTCGACTTCACGGTGTCCCCAAGACTATAGTTTCAGACCGAGATGACAGATTTACCTCTAGGGAGTGGCGTTACGTACAGGAGCGGTTGGGTACCAGGTTATACTTCAGCACCGCTTTCCATCCCCAGACCGATGGACAGACTGAGCGAACAAATAGGACTTTGGAGGATCTGCTACGAATGTGCATTTTGGACTTTGGAGGAAAGTGGGAGAAATATGTTACTCTTGTGGAGTTCTCCTACAACAACAGCTTTCAGACGAGTATTGGGATGACACCGTTCGAGGCCCTCTATGGCAGACGTTGTCGGACACCGTTGTGTTGGGCTGAAAATGAGGAAAGATCTACTATCAGGGAGTCATGGATTGATAAGACCACTGATAGGATCAAGCTTATTCAGGAGCGTATGAAGACAGCTCAGGATCGCCAGGCCAAGTACCATGATCAGAAGCGCAGGTCAGTAGAGTTCAGTGTTGGAGACTATGTTTATCTGAAGGTCAGACCAGTCAGAGGAGTCTCTAGAATAAAGCGGATGAAAAAGCTGAGCCCCAAATTCGTTGGTCCTTTTGAGGTGCTGGAAAGAGTTGGTGAGGTTGCTTACAGGTTGGCCTTATCTGAGGAAATGAGTGGTGTACATGATGTATTCCACGTCTCCTATCTGAGGAGAGCAGTCAGAGATTCCAGTCAGATCATCAGTACCGAGGAAGCACCAATTGAGACAGATCTTAGTATTGGGGTTAGAGCAGTCAGAATAGTGGATTCAAGGATGCAGAAGCTCAGAAATAGAGAGATTCGCATGGTCAAAATCCTTTGGATGAACTTGGGAGCGAGATGATGAACTTAAGAGCAATGCAAACTATTCTTTTCTCTTCGATTCAGGTATGGTTACAATTTTCGAGGACAAAAATTTTTGTTAGCAGGGGAGATTTGTAACATTCATAAATTTGACGCGAAATGTAACTTTTAAATTTGTAGGGGCAAGTCGCGACGAATTTTGATCGAGGCGGCGCGTCGGCAAGGTATAATGTTACTTTTCCTTATGATAGCGTCCGTTAGTCAGTCAAGTGCGTAAATTATAGGGTGTGACGCATTTTATTTTAGTGACGCGTGGGGTGAAAATGAGTTAATCATCAAAGGTATTAGAAATGGGGTGCCAATAGCAAACTTCCCCCCCTCTTCTCATGCGGTTATCAAAACCGTGTGCCGTGGGAATTTTATTCCCGCACATCAATTATCATGGGAGAAAAGAAAAAGAAAAGAAAACTGAAGCCGTCCGACGCCCCGTTCCGCAAGCAGACCCCGCGACTTTTCCTTCTCCCGCAGCCGACGAGCCCGACGCTTCCCGCGTGCCTTCTCGCCGGCCGATCCTCCTCCGGAAACCCTCTCCGATTTCTCCTCCCTCCTCTGCAGGCATCGGGGAACATTCCTTTTCCTTCCTTAGCCGTGGGAGAACCGGGTCTAACCCTAACCGAAGGAGTTTGAGTTTTGTTTTGGTACCGGTGAGTGGATCTCTTCCTTTTCTCGATTTCTGCTTGGATTTCCTTCGTTTTGGAAACTAGTTTAACCTAAGTTTTCATTTTGATTGCCCTATTTTAGGTTTTGGTGTTCGTAGTTCACCACGGATTTTGTGTGGAACGCATTGGGAGCCTCAATCGCTATACGTAAAGGTAATATGCGAAGTTTATCACATGTATTTTTTGTAACCCTAGATGTTTTGGAGATTTTCCACCGGAAACCCTAAAAGGGGAACAATTATGAAAATATGTTTGCCTTAAATTGCAGGACTCTAGTAGGTTCGAGCCAGCACTCTGAGTTTTCCATACAGAAGAATTTCCTTCGGAAGAGCTAATGTCGCCGCGCCGCGTGTACGAGCGTCGCAGCACCTCTGTAAGGAAATACTAATTTCTTTTAGTTATACATATCAAATAATTATATTTTTATACGCATGAGTAGGTTTCGTACAATCATCATAACCATGTATAGAAAAGTGTGACAGTAGGAAAATAATCGTGGAAACGCGTATGTTAACGTCTTCTTCCATAACCACGTTAGTAAAGTCATGAACAGTTATTTAAGTACGAAACTCTACCCATGTACGTAAGTTTTAGAGATTGTCCAACCAAGGGCGCGAAGGTCCCTTCAAGTCGACCACGAGAAAGTCAAGAGTCGCTCAGTAGTACACCAGAAAAGATATCTCATGCAGAGTAGCGTCAGACCAAAAAGGTCAGTAGCACACCAGTCTTTTCGTGCTTGGTAGAGGCGCACTACCATCCTCATAGGGCATATGGTATCCTATGAGTTTTCAGAGTCTTGGGAGTTAACTCCCCTTGAGACAGTTAGTAGATTCGAGACCGTAGACAGTTAGTAGATTCGAGACCGTGTCCGCGCGACACTAGAACAATTGAGTTCGTCAGATGGTCTCGGGTCGTTAGTTTCAGTTGCGCGTTAGGAGCTACTCTGCCTAGAGCCTTCCCAGTAAATGTGTAGACTAGAAGCCACCTAGAACTCAAGTACAGACTTGATGTGAGACAGTACACCAGTTAGTGAACGTCAGGACTTGGGTAAATGAACGGAAAGTCATGAATATATAACTAATAGTGTGTTAACGAGGAAGTATAGGAAAAACATGCATAACATATAACATAAAACATTTTCAGTGCACGAGACTATTTTTAAAGACATGCATGCATTCATATGTAAATCTGTTTTAGTGTCACTAAGGGGAATTGTTTTTCTTTACTCCGACCCTTCGTGGGCAATGTTTTTCAGGTGACCCGGGTGAGAAACTACGTCTAGGATGAGCGTTATGGTGGCGTCAGTTTGTAGTACTTTTCTCATTCAGTTTACTTTATTTCAGCATGTACTTGTAGTTGTGGGCAGTGTAACTTATTAATGTTTGTTATATCTTGTATCAGACTTTTTATGATAGTTCAGATTTTCAGTTAATTCAATTCTATTCACCTGTAGTGGCTCTGTGATTCCAGATTTCAGGTATGTGGTTACCTTTAGTTTACTTTCTTAGCTTCCGTTGCTAGTTATAAACTCTTTTAATAGCTCTTACTGTATGCTTGTTGTGTACTAGTTTTAATACTGTTTCCTAGTTCTCTTTATATCGTTGACCCGGCCGGATGACTGATTATTGTAAAACTGGGAAGGGGTGTTACAAATTCGTCGAGTATAGTCTTAAGGTTACGACGAATAGTTTTGAATTCGACGAGTATATTTATGACATCTCAACGAGTCTGTTTGAATTCGTCGAGTATCGTAATATTGTCTCGACGAATTAGACTTGGTTCGTCGAGGATCGTCATGACAGTTTCGACGAGTTAGATGAGTATCGATCGGGTATGATGCTACATGGAGGGGGGCTTGCAGGAAACCGTCAAGGGGGTGGGGGAAATGTTTGGTGATGGGGTAGTGAACCAGTGGCGGTTCTTTGGCGAGGGAAGGGGAAGCCAGACAAGGTTGGGTTGCGGTTTTCTTCCGCGGAGGAGAATAGTGGCTGGATCGAGCGGTTAATAAACACTCCAAGATGCAAAGGGGTCTTGGAGAGCAAGCCGCAATCACATTCATTTTCAATAATCAGCTTCAAACATTATCTCATCTTGTCGATCTAATTTTTTCATCTATTATACTAATTAATCATTCATTAAAATCATTTATCTCTTAAAAATAAAATCAATATGGTCAATTGCATTATATCTAATTCTCAACGCACAATTATCTTTCATAAAAACTAAATCAATAAAAAATTATTGAGTTTTTCACTATTTCTTTCTTTATTTTGAAAAAAATTTACAAAAAAATCTCACTCAGACGCGTCTTTTATGTTCCAGAAGCGCAAATAAGGCACATGAATGAGCAAACCTCTGAGCCTGATGAGCCTTGAGCCTTAGGCGCGCCTTTAACAACATAGGTCGTGGGATACAATGGGGAAGGTTTCACAGAAACATGGAATAACAAGGGAAAACCAAAATTTCAGAAAATAAAACTGGGACGTCGACGCCTGGATCTTGCAACGTCACACTGCGAATGATTGCCAGATCTGGATTTGCTCACAAATACAACAATGATTGAAAATGAGAACATCTGCCCCTATTTATATCGAGAGGGGTGGTTAGGATACCCGACGCGAACGGCTATGATTGTCTGTTGTGCCTGATGTCCTAAAACATTAAATACAAGCCCAAATAAAATAAAATACATATAAATTGTAAAACAATACTCCGGACGCACTCACGGTCTCGGATCGCCAATCCGATCAATGCATCTCATGTAAATATGCAAAAAACGGGTCCCGTCGAGTGGTGACCTAATCTCCTTCGATCACGATCGCGCGACTGATCCTGGTCCCCGTCATGGTGGAGGGAGAAGGGCGATTGCCAGTGTGGCGAGTATATCGACGTTGCGAGCATCGTGCTAGTAACATGTCGGCCGAGCCGAACGTATCGGGTTACGTTACTTGTATCTCTTTTATGCGTTTTGAGCATGACAACCATATAAGCCATAATTTGAGGTATTTTGGAAGTGAAATGAAATCTTTAACTTCTCTCTTCTATTTTCCCTACTTTCTCCTCCCCCTCTCTCTCTCTTCCCCTCACGTGACACATGCGCACATGAACTCTATTGGTTCTAATTTATGTATTCAAGCACGTGTAGGATTAATGGTGAGGGGAAAATGTTACTTTCCAATTCTGGCAGTGGTCTAATTGTTATTTCTGTTATTAGTAGGGGCAATTATGTTGTTTGTTTGCTTTAGAGTTGTGGGTTAAATAGACTGAGGGCTGTTGTGTGATGTATGTTTGTTTTTTATTACATGTGTTTGGTGTTAGTTGGACGGTAAGCAACGGGAGTTCCCTGCCCACACCACCGATCTGTTCAGGGAGAGTCTCCCTTAGGATTGACATTATCTGCTCTTGTTTTTCCTGCATTTGTGGTTGAAGTTGTTTGAGAGTTTAATTTGCCGAGTATTGTGATTTCCTGTTCTTGGTTTCCTGGACTGGTTTGGTTGTTGTCGGACTTGCAGGTGGAAGAGGCGTAACATTGGTATCAGAGCCAGCAGTGTCCGGGCAAGTACCGGTGTCGGATGCTACTCGATCCAAGGATCTGCAAGTTGAAATGGACGCCCTCAAGCAAACGCTGTGTGATGAACTGAGCCGCTCCGTACAAGCTCTGAGCGAGGAGATGCGCTCCATGTTCGCCAGTCTCAAGACCGAGCGGTCCGGCGCGTCCAACCACCACGATCCGTCCCCGGAGAGTCACTCCCCAGCACAGATGCACAAGCTCCGAACCCGACTCTCCCTGATTGATTTTCCCCATTTTGGCGGTGACAGTCTTTTGGAGTGGATCTGCAAGTGCGACCAATTTTTCGACATTGTCGGCACACCCAACGATATGAAGGTGAGATGGCAGCGGTCCACATAAAGGGAAAGACACTTTATTGGCACCAAGATTTCATGAAGGCGCAGTTAACTCGGCAATGGCCGAATTGGGAGGAGTATAGCCGAGCTTTGTACGGACGGTTCGGCTCTGTCTTGTTCGATGGTCCCATGACCGAACTCAAGATTCTCCGTCAACGTTCATCCGTCCAAAATTACCTGGATGAGTTTGATCTCCTCCTCCATCGGGTACACATCTCGGAAGAGCATGTTATAGCTTCTGTTTGGCCGGCCTGTATAATGAAATCGAATACTGCGTCGGCATGTTTCCGCCCAAATCCCTCCAGGATGTATTTTCCCTCTCCCGGTTACAAGAACACAAAATGAATGTCCGCAGCCACAAGTCGTCTGCTACGTCTATTGAGTGGCGCCATCGCGACGAGAAGACAAGATCTTTCCCAAGCAAACCCTTCAAGGTCGTGGATGCCCCCGCCTCAAACAACAATTCCGCGTATGCACGTACCCCCACCCCTCAGACGTGTCAGCTAACCTCTTTTGAAATGGATGACAAAAGGAAGAACGACTTATGCTTCTGGTGCGATCAAGCCTACACCCCGCGTCACAAATGGCCCAATTGATGTCAATCCTATGCTCTGGTGGCAGTCATGGACGCCGAAGATGACCAGGGCCCATTGGAAGAGGAAGAAGCACAATTAGAGGCGGATGACCCGGTGGACGATCAGTAAATTCCCTAGGTTTCAGTCCATGCCCTGACGGGATTCATGCAGTTTCACACCATGCGGGTCACAATGTCGTTTCAAGGCCAACCTATCAATGTGTTGATTGATTCGGGAAGCACACATAACTTTCTCGACGCAAGCACGACACAACGCCTCCGTTGTACTTTGGTGCCGATTCCCCATGTACGGTGGCGGTGGCAAATGGGAAGAAAATCACGAGCTCGCACAAAGTGGCTGACTTCCGTTGGAGGATGCAAGGTGTTGTATTTGCCTACGATATGTTGATCTTGCCTTTGGGAGGTTGTGAAGTTGTATTGAGGGTGCAATGGTTGGTAGCTTTAGGCGTGGTGAAATGAGACTTCAAAAATTTGCGTATGTAGTTCACTAGTTTTGGGAAAAGAATCTCTTTGCGTGGCTCCACACCATCGAACAACCCATGGGAAAAGGAAACGAGGTTTCAGAAGCTGATAGCAAAGGAAGGACAACTAAGTATGATGACCCTTTGCCACATCCAGGGGCGACACAAGAGCGGGAGGAGGTTTCGTCTCCAGATTTTCGGTCATGGCAGCCACAGGGTGACCGCACCACCGCTGAACAACAAAAACAACTGCAGGCCATCCTCGATAATTTCAGCGACATCTTCGCGGAACTGCGTGGGTTGCATCCGCAATGGGAGCAAGACAATCACATACCGTCAAAAGACAGCACGGTGGATATCAACCTCCGTCCCTACCGCTACCCGCCTCTCCAAAAAAATGTGATTGAAGGGTTGATCGACGAAATGTGTGCCTACCGCTACCCGCCCCAGGTAGACCCGCTGCGCAGGCTCTCATCTAGCTGGCAGGTCCGTAGGCTCGCCTGTGGGGGATAGGTTTTGGTTTGAGATCGTCATCGGCACCCCAAGCTCGGCTCGGCCCCAGGTAGACCCGCTGCGCAGGCTCTCATCAAGCTGGCAGGTCCGTAGGCTCGCCTGTGGGGGATAGGTTTTGGTTTGAGATCGTCATCGGCACCCCGAGCTCGGCTCGGCCCCAGGTAGACCCGCTGCGCAGGCTCTCATCAAGCTAGCAGGTCCGTAGGCTCGCCTGTGGGGGATAGGTTTTGGTTTGAGATCGTCATCGGCACCCCGAGCTCGGCTCGGCCCCAGGTAGACCCGCTGCGCAGGCTCTCATCTAGCTGGCAGGTCCGTAGGCTCGCCTGTGCGGGATAGGTTTTGGTTTGAGATCGTCATCGGCACCCCGAGCTCGGCTCGGCCCCAGGTAGACCCGCTGCGCATGCTCTCATCTAGCTGGCAGGTCCGTAGGCTCGCCTGTGGGGGATAGGTTTGGTTGGTTTGAGAACGTCATCGGCACCCCGAGCTCGGCTCGGCCCCAGGTAGGCCCGCTGCGCAGGCTCTCATCTAGCTGGCAGGTCCGTAGGCTCGCCTGTGGGGGATAGGTTTTGGTTTGAGATCGTCATCGGCACCCCGAGCTCGGCTCGGCCCCAGGTAGACCCGCTGCGCAGGTCCGTAGGCTCGCTTGCGGGGGATAGGTTAGGATAAGTTAGGATAAGTTAGGATAGATTATGTTAGGTTTGTGGAAACGTCATCGGCACCCCGAGCTCTGCTCGGCCCCGGGTAGACTCGCTGCTCAGGCTCTCATTAGCTGGGCAGGGCGGTAGGCACACATGGGGGGAAAGGATTAGCTCCGCGTGCTCAAGAGATTGCAAAATATTTGGCTTCATTATTTCATAATATCTTGATAAATTTTGTTCTTATTGCAAGTAATGGTATAAGGGCAACCCAATAACATGGAGCGTTTTCAGGTATCGAGTGGTTCAAAAAAGTTCAAAAGAGCATAAAGAGATTAGTGTTCTAAGTGCAGTTTTCAGTTTCTCTCAAAATTTTTCTTTGGGTCGGCTCCCACTCGCCGGATACTTGGGGTTGGACATTTCTTTCCGAGCTTGTGGCAACCTCGAAAAGAGCGGGGATTGTGTACAACCCCATATCCGGTCGAGCGGGATCCTCCCCCAATGGCGGACTTGGGGCGCGCTATGAGCGGCGATTTGGGACGATCCCGGTCGATAGTTGTATGTTTATAACTTATGAAGGTTTTTGATAGATTTAAAATATAAATATAGTAAGTTTTATATATTTCCTATTATTTAAAATATATATGAGAAATGATAAAGGAGGGAGTGGAGACCCTAGCAAGACGAAAATGGAGGCAGAAAAATAATACCCCAAAATGATTTATTTTATTATCATAGCACGCGGTGACTACACCGGATGAAGATGGCCCCGAGCATAAGTTTCACAGAGAAAAAAGGGGATGAGGAGGCTTTTCTTTTATGATAGTATAATATATGTATACTTATTATATATAGATTGATTATAGATATGAGAAAACAAAAAAAGGCAGGGGATAAGAAAAAAGGAGAAGGAGGCTCGGGGATTGAGGAAAAAGCAGCAGAAAGAAGAAATGGAGGTGGGGGGATGAGCATCAGAGAGAGGAAGAGAAGAAAAAGAGGAAAAAAAGAGAGAAAGCAGGGGGAGGCATCCGGCAAGGGGGGTTTTTGTTTTTTATTCCCTGACTAGGGTTCAGCCAAGGAAGCACCGTCCCCCTCCCTCCCTCTCTCTCTCGGCCTGGCGCAGCACCGCCCGTCTCCCTCTCTCTCTCGGCCTGGAGCAGCACCGCCCGTCTCCTTCTCTCTCTCTCTCTGCCTGGAGCAGGGCTCGGCCGCCCGGAGGGAACGCCACCACCGTCGTCGTTGTGCTGGTCCTTCGGAGCCCGTCGGCGTTCAGATTTGGAACGCCGCCACCGTCGTCGTTCTTCTCCTCCTTCAAATCCTTAGGGAAAGAGCTGCTCTTGTTTTATTCTCCATTGATGATCAGGAAGAGCAAGCGTAGCCCCCTCCACCTCTCTCAGTCCAGGTCGCCGCAAGGAGGAGTGCAGCCCCACTCCTATTTTCCTGTCAAGGCCGCCTCCAGCAAGTGTTGCCCGAGCCTCTCGTGAAGAGGGTTATTGCTATCAATATCCACAACAAGAAAAAGGATCAGAGCTCATACTACGACATTCGGATCTGTGCGTGTACAGTCGCTACAGTCGCTAGACGTCGAGCCTCGGGCAATGTGCGCGGTCGCAGCTCCGCCAAACACGCGTCAAGGGTAACGAAATTTCTACTTGGGCGGGTGAAGCCCTCAGTTTCCATATTTGCATGGAAGCCCCTCTCCACCAACGGATGGGGGAAGGGAGCTCTCCGACGGGTTGACGTGTACGTCCCCGCAATTAACTGTGTTAGCACCCGGAAGCGTGAGTACGGGTTTAGGCATGCTGTGTGAAGCCCATCCGGACGTGTGAGCCGGATTGGTGATGTTCTGGGGTTCCCGGAGAAGACTCCGAGGAAGTTGTATATTTTCCATTTGCAGGGAATGCGCACCATAGCCCCGAAAAAGGGGTATGTGCAATGTGTTCGACCAGCTTATGTTAACCAACTGGCGTTTAGCTGACCGCCGCTTGTCGAGACGTTGACGTACAGGTGTTGCAGTACCAGGCGGGGAGTAGCGGGCTTAAGCCCAAGCTTGTGCCGGCCCTCGAAGGCCTTTTTTTGTTTATATTGCCGGCCTGCGTGCCGAAGTATGGAATTCATATTCCTGTAATATTCTTTTAATATCTATGATGCTCTGAGGATGTGTAGCTTTCTTCTTCGTATTAGGCGGGCGGTGTTCTCGAGAACCGCTCGCCCCGTGGGGGCCCCGAGGTATAGTTGCCGGGAAGCCCCTCATGGCCTGTTGACAGCCTTTTAGGACAGCGGAGTTACGCTGTTCGTGGCCCAGTTTGGGCAGCGTGTCGTGGAATTGCTCGTCGAGTTTGCGCCATCAGTAGGGCGGGTGAGGAGCATTTTTGTGTAGACCCAAGGAGACACATCTGGATAGGAGAGAGTCGATCTCGAGATCCTCCTTAGATATTCCGGTCGGCCGAGAGCGCCCTCCGAAGGTGTCTTAGCTTGGGAGGGGAAGAGTTTGTTAGTCTTCCGGGTATGCGGCGGGTCCTCCACGCTGAGACCTTGGGTCTGTCCCTTATGTTCCTAATCTTGTGCCTAGATCGTTCGCTTGAGGGTAGTAGGTGCGCGGTCACCCCTATTTTGGGACCCCGAACTCCACAGAGGTCAATTTTGGCTTCAACACCGTCCACCTTCCAGTCTTATGAATCGACTGTTTCAACCTCAACTCTACAAATTCATCTTGGTCTTCTTCGACGACATTTTGGTTTTAAGCCCCCCATGGAAGGACCACTTGAGCCATCTTTCCTTCACTCTCAGTACTCTCCGAGCCAATCAACTCGCCTTAAAGCGCAACAAATGCAATTTTGGACAGCAACAAGTTCATTATTTGGGGCACTTGATCTCGGGAGAGGGTGTCCAGACGGATCCGGCAAAGACCCGGGACATGATGGACTGGTCGGCGCCTACTTCACTGAAAAGGGTGTGAGGATTCTTGGGCTTGACGAGGTACTACCGACGGTTCATATAGGGTTACAGTCTCATCGCGCAGCACCTTACCGACTTATTGAAACAACCCTCCTTTAAGTGGGATAGTGGAGGTCAAGCAGACCTTCCATCAACTGAAAACAACCGTTTCCAAGCCACCGGTGCTACGACTTCCAAACTTCGATAAAACCTTCGTGGTGGAGACAGATGCCGCAGACGTGGGAGTAGGGGCTGTTTTGTTGCAAGATGAGCGACCGGTCACATTTTTTAGTAAAGCTCTTGGGGGGAAGAATGCCAGCTTATCCACCTACGATAAGAAGCTCTTGGCTATTGTCTTGGCGGTTCAACCGTGGAGGCACTATCTCAGGGGCAGCTCCTTCGTCATTCGAACAGACCACCAAAGTTTTTAATTTCTATTGGAACGGAAATTGGCGACGCCGGCGCAACAAAGACAATTGTCCCAACTTATGGGCTATGACTTTGTGGTACAATACAAGCGGGGCCGAGATAACGTGTGTGAGGATGCACTATCTAGGAGGCATGAAGCACCGGAAGCTGAGCTGAACGTGATTGTGAAAGTGCACTATGAACTCCTACAACTCATTAAAAATTCATGGCGGGAGGATAAAAGGCTCCAGGAGATAATCCTAGGAAAGACCACCAATGGCACCAAACATCCCAAGTATGACTGGGAGAACGAAGTCCTCACGCGAAAGGGGAAATTGGTGGTCGGAGATATACCCGCGGTCAAGGACCGATTACTGCACTTGTACCATGCGGGCACCATGGGAGGCCATTACGGCGTCACCACCACTTATCAAAGGATGAAGCGGGTCTTCTTTTGGAAGGGAATGAAACCAGACATCTATGACTATATCCAAAAGTCTGCCATCTTTCAGCAGTGCACGGCGGACAAATAAAGACCCATGGGAATGTTGCAGCCATTGCCTATTCTAGATTGCATTTGGCAAGACCTCTCCATGGACTTTGTAGAAGGGCTACCGAAAAGCAATAACAAGTCCGCAACTTTAGTGGTCGTTCACCGACTGAGTAAGAAGGCCCACTTCATTGCTCTCCACCACCTGTATACGGCCGAACATATTGCCCAAATCTTCTTAGATTCTATATTTCGACTTCATGGGCTGCCAAAGCGACAAAGATACATTTTTCATTAGCAGTTTCTAGCAGGAATTATTCATGGTGCTGCATGGACAATTGAACCTCTCGACATCATACCACCTGCAATCCAACGGGCAAACAGAGGATGTTAACCGTTGCATGGAGAGTTACCTCTGTTGTATGTGCTTTGATAGACCGCAAAGTTGGGCAAATTGGCTGCCACTTGCAGAATGGTGGTACAAGACTACGTACCAAAGTGCTATTCAGATGACACCTTATGAGGCGGTGTACAGACATGAACCGACAGTGGTACCATCTTATGTGAAGGACTCGACCACAGTAGAGGAGGTGGATCGCACTTTGCCTGCCAGAGATCGGGCCATGCAACTGCTCAAATCAAACTTGGCTCAGGCACAAAATCAGATGAAAACACTAACCGACAAGAAGCACATAGAGTATGTGTTCAAGGATGGAGCGTGGGTGTATGTGTGGATTCATCCTTACCTCCAGGTCAGTTTTTGTTCCCATCAAAGTCACAAACTATCACCCAAATTTTTTGGTTTGTTCCAAGTAATGGAGAGGGTGGGGCCGGTGACCTATAAATTACCGGCGGAGGGAAAATCCATCATACTTTCCATATCTCTTAATTGAAGGAGCACAAGGGTGATCCCCCAATTACACGGTGCCACTTCCATCGGCGGTGAACAAGGAAGGGAACGTCTTAGTTGAACAGGCAGTGAACAAGGAAGGGAACGTCTTACTAACAGGAATGGTCGGGTGGTGACACAACTTTTAGTACATGGTTGGATGGTTCACCGGAGGAGGCGACATGGGAAGATTTACGGTCACTGCGGCAAAAGTGGCCTCAATTTTGTCCTTGAGGACAAGGACTTTCTGAAGGGAGAGATACTGTTACGTTCCAATTCCGGCGGTGGTCTAATTGTTATTTCTGTTATTAGTAGGGGCCATTATGTATTTTGTTTGCTTTAAGGTTGTGGGTTAAATATACTGAGGGTTGTTGTGTGATGTATGCTTGATTTTTATTGTATGTGTTTGGTGTTAGCTAGACGGTAAGCAACGAGAGTTCTCTTCCCCCCTCCACCGATCTGTTCAGCGAGAGTCTCCCTTAGGATCGACATTATCTACTCTTGTTTTTCCTGCATCTGTGGTTGAAGATGTTTGGGAGTTTAATTTGCTAAGTATTGTGATTTTCTGTTCTCTGTTTCCTAGACTGGTTTGGTTGTTGCCGGACTTGTAGGTGGAAGAGGCGTAACAAAAAATAATTGTTTTACTCTTTTCTGAAAATTTTACCAGTTCTCTGAGAGAAATGTGATCAGTAAAAGCATTTGAGCAGTATCATTGTGAAATTGTGGTAGTAAATACACCGGTGGTTGTTTTTGGTGTTCAGAACTTTTGTAGCAACATTTTTGGCCCAAACTCCTTTTTTGGAGTCAGGCATTCATGGGCGATAACTCCTGACCATAGGTGGATGATTCTAGTTGTGTATTTCCCTACAATGCCGTTTTGGAGAAATAGCATTTGTAATCACAACTACCTAAACGCTACCTACATTTTCACCACTGTGTTCACAACCGCAGCCGCTCCCAAACAACTCAGTTTAACTAGCAAACTAGGTTACATGTGGTTCGCTTAATTGGAGCACTTTGAGATGTAAGCAAAATATTTAATATTTCATGAAGCTGGAGATTTTCAAGAAAATGAATGCAAGGAGAGTGCATTGGAAGATCGGGACATAGAAACTGATGTAAAGTGGCGTAGATTTAATATCGGAGATAAGGGAAGAAGAACATGGTCATGCATCCAAACTAAGGGCAGGGAGAGAATGAAAATCATGATTTCATTTCAGTAATTAATTTCTTGCTGCATGGCCCTCTTATCTCTATGTATAAAGAATCAAACAAGTTAAAACTAGTGGCCAAATTTATCCTAAACTATAAAATGACCAAATTCTCCATGATAATTATCAGATTTAAACTAAACAAATAGAAATGACATAATAACAACCAAAAAAGATACTAACACATGTAATGAAAATAAATCAATGAAGCTAGTGCATACCTTTCGGAGTCATTAGGTGCCATCACAATGGCAACAGCTTCAGGCAACATGACCTAGATAATAGTGGAGAGGTTAATCCATGATAGAGAAGGAAACTGAAACAAATATATCAAAGACTAAGACAGTTTCTGCTTGCCACCAACTCAGGAACTTGCTAGTCGTTCTTTCCCCTCAATTTTCAATTGAACTATTTCAAATATATTTGCTAATCGAGCATTTAATCTGCAAACAAAGTTTCCTTGACGAGTCTGCTTTCAGAGCTTATGTTTCATGCAAAATTCAATAATCGGATGATGACTACTTAATTTTAATTCTCAGTCTTTTCTTCTTACAAGCACTTAAGTTTGGCAAAATTGCCCCACCATAAGTATAAGGAGGTGGCATTAAACCTCCATAAGTATTAAGTTGTTCCTAGAAAAAGATACAGTTTTTTATTTAATTACGGGTGGGTGTTCAAATCGAATAGATTCAAATGTCAGTTCGAAGCGAATCGATTCAGACAGTTCAATCGAATCTGAATCTCTCATCTATTGCAGGTGTTTGGATTCATTCGAATCTTCGTATTCATTCTCCGATTCATATTTGTGTTAAAATGAAGTATTTAAAAATTTCGATCCAACGTCACATTCAGCACCGTTCAAAGATCCTTTTGCGTCTTGGTTGCGGATTATCCTCATCAGTCAACAGGGTGATGCTTGCACCGAGGCTTCAAGACCCGTTTGCGCCTTGGTGCGACTTTAATAACTAAGGTCGGCACCCCGGAGGCGAAAACTTGTATGTCACCCAAGTGTCTCTCGGTATCGTACGAAGAGTGAAGATCGAGTGATTCTCTCTGGGAAACCTAAATCCTCGATGCATGTAAAGGACCGGGCTGCTAACATATATATATGGGGGGGGGGGTAAGATTAAATGATCTGATGGGCCAAATCAGCCGATCGCATTACTTGACCTAATTCACAAATATGCGCTTGAAAAATAAAAAAAGTATGTACATGAAAAATGCCGAAAAATAGCCCGACGTGATTACAAACTCCCATTGTCCATCTGACGATCCAAAAATGTCGATCCAATCATCGTCTTCAATATCGCATGAACAATCTCCATCAATCTCCTCGACTCAAACACATTCATCGTTGGTGAATGGAGGGAGACCTACATGCTCTCGAAGCAAGCCAGACAAGACTCTCTGTCACTCCTTGTTGGAACTGTGTACGCATAAGATCATCATGTCGCTGAAGTCCTCGAGGGTCCCAAGCACTAAGCAAGCCGCAATGGAGATGGAGGGTAGGGATACAATGATGACAAGTAAGGTTGTAGTGGAGGCTGGAGGTACAAGAGAGGTTGTAGTGGAGGCTGGAGGTATAAGAGAGGTTGTAGTGATGATGAAAATTGAAGTTAAAATGTAAGACTAAAGGTCCAAAAATAGGTGACTCCATATTTAGAGTCAAATACTACACATTCAGTACAAGATGAACACGCGTATTCCTAGTAATATCAAGCTCAAAGAAATTTGACTCAGACTAAGCGGTCGGGCAACTCTACAAAACCTATACTTGATAGTCTTCTCAAAACGATGATCATAATAGTCGCTCCCACAATAATTAAGTAGGTCAGCACGATTTCCACAAGCGATGAGTCAGAAACGAGGATAATCATCATAATAGTATGACAATCTCTCTGAAAGGGCCTACCTTGGGTGGCCTCTCTTTTCTTAACCGCCTACCTTGGGCGGTCTCCTTCCTCTCCCGCGGCCTCTTGCGACCTCCTGCGGCCTCCTGCGGCCTGCATCTTCTGTCCGTTCCTCTCCCTTAACCGCTCGGCTAACTGCGGCCTCTATCTCTGATTCCGCTCCCTCTTCCTCTCCGTGGTTCCACCCTCCTCCTCGGGCTTCTTATAGCCTCCTTCCCCTCTGACCCGTGGGGTCCACTTCTCCCAACTATTCTCACTCAGTCCGCTGCGGGCTCCTCTTGTCCGCTCCGGGCTTCTCTCCTGCGTCTTGCGAGCTTGTCCCTTAGACCGCTTTCTCTTCTCTATCGCAGCCTCTTGGTTTATCCGGCCGCGGACTACTCCTAACCGCTGCGGGCTCTCCTCTCTACGGTCCGCTGACTCTGCCCCCCACCCCTTGCGGACTGCTCATGTCCGCCGCGGTCTCTATCAACTCGTAACTTGCAGCTTGCCTCTTCTACTCTCCGCAGACTGTTTCAGTTCGCCGTGAACAACTTCTCCTCACATCTTGTCGCTTGAGTTCTGCTACTCGCGACCTCTTCTCGCGGCTTCTCCTACCCGCTGCCTTCTCTATCCGCTCGAGTTATTATTCAACTCGCGGCCTCTTCTTCTATCCGCTCGAGTTCCTCTACTCGCGGTTTCCTCTCCCTGTCTGCTCGCATTCTTCTTGAAGCCTCCTTTGCTCTGACCGCTGCTGTGCTCACCCAGACCGCGCGGACTATCTTCTTTCCGCATTTTGGTCGCGGTCTGTCTGATCGCTGGTGTCCAGTGTGACCGTGCAGACTGTTGCTTTCCCGCATTCAGGTTGCGGTCTTCTCCTTCCCTCCGTGTCGTGCAATCTCCGACTCTTCCCGCCAGTCCTCCAGCGGGCTCCTCCTGATCTCTCTTTTCATCTGTTTCAGTGTGAGTCATGTATCTTCGCAAGCAGCCGCGTTCTTCTTTTCCTGCGCATTGTACTCGGAGCGCTGCTCCATTTGATTTAGTTCATTCTGGTGTATGGGGCCCTGTTAAGATTACAAGTATTTCTAAATTTTGTTACTTTATCACATTTATTGATGATTACTCTCGCACTACGTGCCTATACTTACTTCGTGCTCGCTCCGAGCTTCCCCGTGTTTTTCGGGCTTTTGTCCTTGAGACCCGTACACAATTCCACAACACCCTCAAAATATTGCGCCTCGATAATGCTCGTGAATACACCGGGCATGAATTTACCGATTTGTGCTCTGAATTCGGGATTATACATCAAACATCTTGTGCCTACATACCCCAGCAAAACGGTGTTGCCGAAAGGAAGACCCGTCACTTACTCGATGTAGCCCGCTCACTCATGCTTCAAATGCATGTTCCCAAGCCTTACTGGAACTTCGCGGTCTCCACTGCCTGCTTTCTCATTAACTGTCTCCCTTCCTCCGTCCTCCACTATGCTACTCCGTTCAGCCTATTGTTTCCCTCCCCTCCGGCTTTTCCTCTCCCGCCTCGTGTCTTTGGCAGCACCTGCTACGTCCACCGTCTGGGGCCGTCCTCGGGTAAGTTGGATCCCCGGGCGGCTAAACACATCTTTGTCGGCTATTCGCGCACCCAGAAGGGCTGTCTGTTATTCTCCAGCTACTCAAAAGATCTCGGTCTCTGCCGACGTACATACCCCAGCAAAACGGTGTTGCCGAAAGGAAGAACCGTCACTTACTCGATGTAGCCCGCTCCCTCATGCTTCAAATGCATGTTCCCAAGGCTTACTGGAACTTCGCGGTCTCCACTGCCTGCTTTCTCATTAACTGTCTCCCTTCCTCCGTCCTCCACTATGCTACTCCGTTCAGCCTATTGTTTCCCTCCCCTCCGGCTTTTCCTCTCCCGCCTCGTGTCTTTGGCAGCACCTGCTACGTCCACCGTCTGGTGCCGTCCTCGGATAAGTTGGATCCCCGGGAGGCTAAACACATCTTTGTCGGTTATTCGCGCACCCAGAAGGGCTGTCTGTTATTCTCCAGCTACTCGAAAGATCTCGGTCTCTGCCGACGTTACCTTCCAGGAAGATCAACCGTTTTTCCCTGCTCCTTTACCCGCTCATCTACCGTCAGCTCCTCTCCCTCCATTCATCCCACGCCCGGTTATCCCCGTTACTACACCACCTTCGCCGGTTCCACCTGCACCGGCTCCTGCTCCCTCCAAACCACCCGTTATCTGTGTCTACACTCGTCGCCCTCCCGGTTCCGTTGCCCCTATACAGTCGGCCTCAACCACGGATACTACGCATCCTGCTGATGAGGTACCGCTCTCTACTGCTCATCCTCCGGCCAACTATGTCTCCCTCCATCGCCTCTCTCCCCTCCTGCACACATTTGCTACTTCTCTTTATTCGATCTCTGTTCCTAACTCTGTGCAGGAGGCGCTTCAACATCCGGGCTGTCGGGCAGCCATGAAGGAAGAAATGTCTGCTCTATGGGCTAACCAGACATGGACTGTAGTACCCCTTCCTCCGGGTCAGAAACCGGTTGGGTGTAAGTGGGTCTTTGTCATCAAACATGCTGTTGATGGGACAATCGACCGTCTGAAGGCTCGTCTCGTGGCTCGTGGCTCGTGGTATCACCCAGCAACAGGGGCTCGATTATGAGGAAACTCTCTCCGGTGGCCAAGCTCAATACCGTTCGCGTCCTCATCTTTGTCGATGTCCATCGCCAGTGGCCCCTATTTCAACTGCATATCAAGAATGCTTTCTTAAATGGGGATCTCCAGGAGACAGTGTATATGCAACCACCCGGGTTTGAGACCGCGGGGGAGTCTCAGGTCTGCCGTCTTTTAAAGGCTCTGTATGGTCTCAAACAATCCCCACGGGCATGGTTTGACAAATTCAGTAAGGCCCTTCGTGATATTGGTTTTACTCGAAGCTCGACCGACTTCTCACTGTTTACTCGTCACCGAACAACAGGAATGGTCCTTCTGTTAGTATACATTGACGATATCATCATTACAGGAGATGACTCACAAGGGATACAGACAGTCAAACTACATCTAAGTTCCGTCTTTCAGACAAAGGATCTGGGGCCCCTACAATACTTCTTGGGTCTCGAGGTTACTAGACGGCCGGATGGACTTGTCCTCTCTCAACGGAAGTATTGTCTCGACCTCCTTCATGATGCGGGTTATTCAGACTGTAAGCCGAATGACACCCCTATGGATGTAAACCACAAGTTGTGTGCCCAGACATCTGACTCAGATCTCCTACTCAAGAATCCTGAATATTATCGTCGCCTCGTTGGAAAATTGATCTATCTCACGGTTACCAGTCCAGACATTTCCTTCGTTGTTGGTATTGTCAGTCGATACATGCATTCCCCTCGAAGATCTCATCTTCAGGCTGTTGAACGCATTCTCAGATACCTTAAAACAGCTCCTGGTCAAGGACTTGTTTACAGAACCTCTTCTTCAGCTCTAACATTGGTGGCATACTCAGATGTTGATTATGCTGATTCCCTTGATGATCGGCGATCTACCAGTGATTTTTGCACCTACTTTGGAGGACATTTGGTTACAGGCAAAGCAAGAAACAAGAGGTCGTCGCTCGATCATCAGTTGAGGCAGAATACCGGGCAATGACATCTATAGTGTCTGAACTGACATGGCTTGAGAGCCTTCTCACTGATCTGGGTGTAAAACAACCTTCACTAACTCTTATCCTCTATGACAGTCAAGTTGCTATACATATCACCAAGAACCCGGTTTTCCACGAAAGAACGAAGCACATCGAAGTCGACTGTCACTTCATCCAGGAGAAAGTTCAAAAGAACAAGCTCGATCTAAAGCATGTTCCAGGGTCTGAACAAATTGTGGATGTCCTCACAAAGGCTCTTTCCATGCCCCTCTTCTATCAGTGCTTGTCCAAGCTTGGCGCATACAATTTGTACGCTCCAGCTTGCGGGGGAGTGTGAGAAAAGCCCATGTAAAGAGCCCATTATTGGGCCCATTTTTCCTTTTATCTTCTCTCCTCTTTAGTCTCGCATCATGTATAGGATTGATTCTCTCTCCTTCCTCCTATATATTTGTATTCTCTTCTTGTATTTACACACATAGGAAATATACATAAGTTTTTCGAGCTCTTTCTACACTAGCAATAAAAAGTGCATTTGCACAATGTAAATTTTGAAAATAAGTACGGAACTCACCAAGGGTCGTCGATGTAGGTGCAAAAATCAAGTTGTAGCGGATGTGGCATTGGTACTCCGGAGGAACATCAGACACTGAATGGATCTTCCCGAAGAGAGAGGGTGGCTAGTTCGAAGTTGTTCAAAGACTGAAAGGCTAGATTTTGAGGTGGGGTAGAGGGGGAGATATGGAGGAGATTTTGCCAAGGATGGAGGGTGTGAGATGATTAGTTGTAGCTGGGAAGAGGGGGAAGTAGTCGGTTGCTATGGTAGGGGGTTTCACAACTGCAGGAGGGTTGGTACGTTGTGGCATGGGCTCTAATGCAGGGTGCTGGAGGCTAGGGATGGTATGGCGATGACGCTGGAGGCAAAGGATGGGGGCAGTGGTGGCTAATAAGAATTCTATCGAAGGAGGAGATGATTGGTAGCCTCGACGCCACTGCTGGACGGCGGGAAGGATCAACAGTGGTTGTAAAGGTGGTAGAAGGCAGTGAATGGGGGAGTTGACACCCCCGAAGGCGGAAACATATGGCGTCATACCATAGGTGGCTCTCGGCATCGCAGCGAGAGCGAAGATCGAGTAGTTGTTGGGAAACCAAAATCCTCAATGTTTGTAAAGGACTGGCTAAATGATCAGATGGCCCAAATCGGACGATCACATTTCTTAACCTAATTCTCAAAATATGCGTCAGAAAAAAAAAACATATACATGAAAAAATGCAAAAAAATTAGTCTAGCACGATCACAGACTCTGATTGTTCATCTAGCGTCCAAAAAAGTTGATCCAATCATCGTCTTCGATGTCATACGAATGATCCCCATCCATGAAAAAAAAACATATTTGGGGACAGTTTTAGTTCGAAAATGGGATGTGCTGGATTAAAAATAAAATAAGTGTGGCACTAAAGGGCTCTTCCCTTTTAATATAAAGAAGATAATAATCTTTAAACAAGAAAAGGTGGAATATTACATCTTTTAAAGGTTATGAATTATGATATTCAATACGGACCTATCTAAAGCACCCAAGAAACATAAGACAGATTTCTCAGTACCTGGTAAGAGTATTGTGTATGCACATCAATTGATGAAAGGAAGCAAGTTTGAGAAGGATGTGTCTGCATAAAGTAAATATGAATATAAGCATTGTAAAGGATGAACATTGACAAAGACAAGCTGCAAAAGTATTGGAAATATACAAAAGTTTGAAAAATTCTAGACAGAAAAAATTATCATTTTAGTTCTTAAACCACTTCTCATGAAATTATTTTTTCGCATATTACTGCAGTTAGCATTCGTGCAAAATGACTAAATTGGCTCCCTAAGTATTTAGAATGTATTGAATTTGACAGTCAAACTTTTTTTTTTGTAATGAAAGGGTAAGATGCTAAGTGTTAGCAAAACAGAAATTGAATTTATTCTATTGATATTGTCCCCTCTATATATGAAGGCGGACACACAAAAATAAAAACATGTGTAGAAAACACATAAAATACATATTGTAAGACTCCCCCTCAAGTTGGGTATGAGATGTTGATCATGCCTAATTTGACAACAATTCTTCCAAAGGTACTTCCACTCAGGCTTTTCGTGAGAATATCAGCAAGTTGTTTATCTGAGGGAACAAAGAGAGTACACATAAATCCCCTTTCAATGTTCTCCTTGATGAAATGTCGATCCACCTCAATATGCCTAGTACGATCATGTTGGACCGGGTTGTGTGCGATGCTGATAGCATCTTTGTTATCACAATACAACCGGATAGGCTCATCTTCAGAGAAACCCAGGTCACTTAGCAGCGACCGCAAACATAGACCTTCACAAACACCATGAGTCATAGCCCGAAACTCTGCTTCAGCACTTGATCTCGCCACGACCTTTTATTTTTTACTCCTCCAGATAACAAGATTTCCACCAACAAGAGAACAATACCCAGAGTTAGATCGCCGATCGTCGACAGACCCGGCCCAATCAGCATCGGTGCAAACTTCAATTTTTAAAGCCGAATTGGGGGAAAACAAAATTCCACTCTCATGTGAGGACTTGAGATATCTGAGGATTCTGTTGGTAGCATCAGCATGACGAGTTTTCGGAGCGTGCATAAATTGGCTGATAACGCTCACAACATAAGCTATATCTAGACGGATATGAGCCAGATAGATCAGTCTCCCTATAAGCCTCTGGAATTCAGGAATATTTTCAATCTCATTTCCATCGTCATGACCCATTCTGTGGTTCGCTTCAATTGGAGTATCCGTTGGTCCACGGTCGCTCATTTCAGTCTTCTCAAGAAGATCCAGAGTATACTTCCTCTGAGAGAGAAAGATCTCATGCTTGAACCTTGTTACTTCAATGCCCAAGAAATATTTGAAAGCACCCAGGTCCTTGACCTCAAACTCAGAAGCCAACTTTTGTTTTCAAAGTTTGATTTCTGCCACATCATCGTCTGTGATAACAATATCATCAACATAAACAATGAGAGTTGTAAGTTTACCGGTCCTATGCTTGATGAACAGAGAATGATCGACATTGCCCTGGTGATACCAAAAAGACAACATGGCTTTGTGAAATCTCTCAAACCAAGCTCTTGGTGACTGTTTCAGTCAATATAGGGCTTTCTTTAACTTGCAGACATGTCCCACTGAACTTTTAGGAGTAAGGTCTGGTGGGAAAGACATAAACTTCCTAATCCAGATTTTCATGGAGGAAGACGTTTTTTACATCAAGTTGTCAAAGGTCTCACCTTTTACAAGCAACACATGATAGAAAGACTTTGATAGTGTTCATCTTTGCTACATGAGCAAACGTTTCCTGATAGTCAATTCCAAGAGTTTGAGTGTACCCTCTTGCCACCAACCTTGCTTTACACTTTTCAATCACACCCTGGGAATTTTGTTTGACTGTGAATACTCATTTACATCCAACCGGTTTCTTCCCTGGGGGAAGAGGTATTAAATCTCATGTGTTGTTCTTTTCAAGCACAGCCATTTCCTCAAACATCGCTTCTCTCCACACGGGAATCTCCAGAGCACTCTGTCAGGATGTTGGTATGGATATGGATGCACGGGAAGACACAAATGTATTATGAGAGGTGCAAAAGAAGTCATAGGAAACAAAATTAGAAAGAGGGTGTTGAGTGCAGAACCAGATACCTTTGCGGAAGGCAATTGGAAGCTCGAAAGACCCTGAATCCGGGTCCAATGATTGAACTGGTAGTATAGCCCGGTCAAGTGTGTCGTTGGGCCTCTTTCTCCGCCGAGTGTACACCTGTAAAGTTGGAGCAGTAGGAGGAATAGTGGTGTGGACAGGAGTATCACTCACTTCCGACGGTAGAAACTCCCCCTGAAATGAGGGATACGGAGGAGGAACAGACAGAGGTACATATGGTGAGGGCAAATAGGAAGAGGGCAAAGAAGGTGAGTCAATTGGGGCAGAATAATATGCCTCAACTTCACGAAACGTGACATCCATGGTAACAAAAATCCGTTTAGTAGGGGGTGAAAACATTTATACCCCTTTTGAGTAGGAGAGTAGACAATAAACACACACCGGAGAGCTCAAGGATCAAGCTTGGTGGGGGGAGGGTGATGAATGTGAACAAAGCAGACACAACCAAACACCTTAGGAGAGCTGAGAGGAAGGAACCTGTAGAGTCCCAGGGGAGTGACATTTCCAAAAATATGGGATGACATGTGATTAGTAAGATACACTGTCATAAAGACAGCGTCACCCCAATAATACTTAGGGAAGTGCATGGTGGCCAAGAGACAGCGGACCACTTCCAAAAGGTGATGATTCTTACACTCAGCAACCTCATGTTGAGCAGGAGAATAAACACAAGTGGTTTGGTGTATAATGTCATGATCAGCCAGATATTCAGCAAAGTGTGAATCCAGATATTCACGACCATTATCACTGCGGAGGATCTGAATTTTAACATTAAACTGGGTGGAGATCATGGTATGAAACTTCTTGAAGGTGGAAAATACATCACTTTTATTTCTTAATAAATATAACTAGGTAGTGCGAGAAAAACAGTCAATAAAAGTAACAAAATAAGTGCAGCCAATATAGAAGATACGGGATAAGGTCCCCAAACATCAGAGTGAATCGTAGTAAAAGGAACAGAACTCGGCAAAGAAACATGATTAAATGTAGTACGACAATGTTTGTTAGCAACACAAACATCACAAACAAAGGAAGAAAAACAGCAGCAGACATAGCAGGTAACAATAGTTTCATAACAGGAATAGATGGGTGTCTTAAGCGGCAATGCCAGGAATATAGGTCGGATGTGCTGGAGTGAAGGGCCAAAGGAGGTGCCACTGGGCTGGAATCGAGCACGTACAGACCATTCACCAGACTATCAGAGCCAATCACCGTCCCCGTCTTCAGGTACTGAAAACACAAGAGGATAGGTGAAAGGTTACTGAACAGTTCATGAAATTAGTCAAATGACTAATAGATAGTAAATTACGTGTGAAATTTGGAATATGCAAAACCAACGATAAGGTGGGAAAGGAACAAGAGATGGAGCCCTTCCCAGCAATAGAGGAAAGGAAACCATCAACAATGCTCACTTTATCACGACTAGAGAGAGGACTATAAGAGATAAAACTTGAGGCGGAGCCGGTCATATGGTCGGTGGCTCCGGAGTCAATGATCAAATGAGTGGAAGGGTGAGAAGCAGCAGAGTGAGCACCTGGATTCCCAGTGTGGGCATACGAAGACAATGCAAAAGACTCTGTAGAAAGACCATGCATCATGCGGCGAAGAGCGAGGACTTCATCAACCGAGAAAGCACCGGGGAGGGCAGAAGAATTAGCACCATGCAGAGAAGGAGAAGTATCCACAGAACCATCAGTGAGATGGGCAGAATGAGGAGATGTGTGACCAATGGAGCGACCGAAGCCACGACCACCACGAGGAGGAGCACCGCCTCTCGGTGGAGGAAATCCATAGAGTCAGAAGTAGGTGTCTCTGGTATGACGGGTCTTCCCACAATAATCATAAAGGAGGTGGTCTTTATCAGCACCCTTCACCTTAGAATCATGGGTAGGACGAGCCCCCAACGAGGGGTACCAGCAACTAGAGCAGAACTCTCAGGATCAGGGTCGGGAAGACGAGACTGACGACGATCAAACTCTTGTTAGACAATGTTATAAACTTCCGAAAGGGACGATAACGACACACGTCCCAAAATTTGAACACTAATCTGATCCAAGTCCCGATGAAGGCCATGAAGAAACTCAAAGGTCTGGTTGTGATCCTCCCGAGCACGGACCATAGCCTCATCAACAGGACTAACAAAGGTGAGGGAATCAAAATGATTGTATTCCTAATACAACTGAGTGAACTCCAAATAGTAAGCATATGTGGGGCAATCGCCCTGACAGAGTAATGATATCTTTCTTCTCAATTGGAAGATCTGGGCAGCATTTTCCTTTCGAGAATAAGTAGACTCTGCACGCCGCCAAATATCAACATCAATACCCAAAAATAAGTAGTGACGAACGATGGACTCCTGCATGGAATTCGTTAGCCAAGACATGACTAAGGAATTTTTGGAATCTCATTATGGCCAATCAGGGGCAGTCTTCTCCGGTTCCTTAGTTAGCCCGGTGACATAGCCAAAGAGGCGACGACTCTTAAGAGCAAATATGATAGAGCGAGGCCAGGAAAGATAATTTGAATTGTCCAATCGGATAGTAGTAATCTGCGGAGCATTGTGATCATGACTCCCACACAGAGAACTTGCAGGAGGAGGAACCGGTGTGGAGGTAAAATCGCTGAGAGAAGACATAGTAGCCCAAAAATATAAATTTGGAGACCACACGCCACACCAAGCAGCAAAGAGCGACCGATTATGCCGAGCAAAGATCGAAGGAGAAGAGGACATGAATAGAAACCAACTCCATCCCATGACTGGAAAGGCAAGCGGCGTCGAAAGGGAGCATAAGCCTCACCGCATGTCCGACGCCGAAAGGAGAGGGGGGCTACAAACTCTAAGAAGCCCGCTGGAAGAGAGGGAGGAAGCAGCGCTGGAAGGCCGAGAGCGGCGCTGGAAGGCCGAGAGCGGCGCTGGAAGACCGAGAGCGCGTTGGAAGGACGACTGGAAACGACGCTGGAAGGCTGATTGCAAGCGGCGTTAGAAGGCCGACGGGAGACGACACTGGAAGTCCGACGGGAAAAGCGAGAAATACGGAAGAAGAAGAACGGATCGCCGAAAGGCCGACGGGAAGAGCGAGCGAGCGACGGCAAGATGGCGTTGGAAGGGAGGTGGATCAAGCAACGAACGGAAGAAGAAGAGGAGCGGCTAGGACATTCGTTGCTCTGATACCATGTTAGGAAAATTGAAATTGAATTTATTTTATTGATATTGTCACCTCTATATATAGAGGCGGACACAAGATATAGCAGAAATAAACACATATGTAAAAAATACATAAAATACACAGTAACACTAAGAATTAATCTAGAGGAGGGGTGAATAGAGTATTTCAAAATTTCTTTTAAATTTTAATCAATCACAGCAATACCCACAAATTATTTTGTTTGTTAATTTATTTGTAGTAGAAGAGTAAACAAAATAAACAAACAAAACAACAAAGAACAATGCAATCCAGACGACACAGATTTTATAAAGGTTTCCCAAATTTGGGTTGTCCCCTCTTCTACCCCTTGGTAGACATCTACTATAGACAGTGTTGAGTCTTTTGATAAGAAGACTTAACAATCAATTACAATTGAATCTTTTCACAATGAGATTCAAAAAACTACAAGAGATTCAAAAAACCAGAAGCCTTTTGATAAGATAGCTAAAGCCAAACTACGATCACTTTGATAACGAGGATCAAAATCACTCTTAGATCCTTTTGATAAGGTGGATCAAAAACCACTAAATCAGTTGAAGAGTGATTCTCAGGGCTTTGTCAGAAAGTTGATGTAGAAAAAATGTAAATGTAAGAAATCTGTCACCACAATTGTCGTCCTCTTTAGCAATTTTTGGGGATTAGGTTCTTTCAAGCTCTGTGTGGATTGTTTCATCAAAGATTAATATTCCAGTTAATTTCTCTTTAGAGATTAGATTCAATAGAGAAGATTTGAATCTGTTGAGGAGTTGTATCACATGAAACCCTCGGGCATTCAGTCTTTTGATCTAGAGAAGATGATCTTTTCAACTGTTGTTCTTGATGTAACATAGGGTTAGGATTTTCAAAAAATAAGATAATTTTAACGATCTATTTTAATATAATATAGGCTCAAATTAGGTTTTACAAAATAACTAATTTTTTAATCCAATTTATTTTATTTGTTGCAAAATAAAAATAGGTTTAGAAAGTTAAGTTGACTTTAATTTTGAAGAGAGGCCGAGCGGCCAAGTCGAGGCATTCACGCGTAGAACACTCTTGATGTTTGAATCTCGTGCAACCGTTAATTGTTATCGAGAAAACGTCCCTCGACATTTAGTGAATTGGATCGTCGCGAGATTTGTAACTCCACAAACAAACCACGTGTAAAAATTTATGAGATAAACGACAAAATTAAATAGCGCGAACGCTCGAGGCATGTCTTTAATTATTTAAGATATGCATAAAATTAAACCAATTATTTGCGAGCGAGAAATCAACAAGTTACCATAAGAGATCGGTCCAATCACAAGTTGGGCAGCGGTTTCTGTTGGCAAATCAGGCCAGGCAAGCCAGGGAGAGAACCCCAATCCTGACTTTGTTGACTCCAGTCGGCGGGATGATCGACAGAGGGGGTTCTGGAGCATGGTGTTGAGGTCGACGACACTCCTCAAGCAGCAGGAACAATCGGCGCCGGAGAAGGGTGGTAGAGTCGGCGGCGCCGGAGAAGGGTGGTAGAGTCGGCGGCGCCGAATGATTGTCGCGGGCTGGAGAAGGAGATGGGAAGGCCTTCTGTCGTCGCTGAGCGGTCGTTACTCAACGACGTATGGTGGGAGACTCGCGGAAATGTTGGTGTGGCTGGCCCTTCCGATAGGAAGCTAGGGCAGCTGTTGGGAGAAGCTTGCGGCGGCGGTTTGGAGCAGCGACAGAAACGACAAGATGTGATGTCGATGTCGAAGCCGCTGGAGCGACGAACGAGGGCTGGTGGAGACCAGCCCAGATCAGGTCGTCACAAAAGTGCCCGACGTCGCACCCGACCGTACCTTTATCGGCCTTAAGTCTGCATATCGCGTCATGTTATTTTGTAATTTGTCGTAAATTGTTTGTGTTGTGAAATATATGTATATATATATAAAGTATTAATTTTAAGATATATAAGTATAATGTTTTAACATTAGGGTAAATGATGGGTTGATTCCGGTTCAAGAAACAAGGGCCTGTTCATCTCTCCCGATCCAGAGCCGGAAGTATTGCTGCACGGGTTGGGAGCAACCGCCACTTCTCCGATTTGTTCGCCGACAACGCCCCACGTCGCGATGAGCTCCCGTATCCTCAACGACCAGCCACGCCCCTGCCACGATGACCGGTCTAAGCGGTTTCATCTCCCGAATGGAGCTCTGCCATGGCCGCCCATGGAGGTTATTACATTTCAGTTTTTTCCCTTTTCATTTTTGTTCAGTACCCTATATAATGGGGATCCCAGTGATTGTATTTTGGTGGATGATTGATGTTGAAAAACTATTTCTGTGCGAGTTTTGCTTCTTGATTCTTGTAGCCAGTAAAGAATTGTTGAGTATATGAATACTGTGAGTTCGTTGCTACCTGTAGCTTCCTTGTTTCTGTAGAAATTTAGAGAAGATGAGCAGTTCCATTTTATTTTGTGAAATGGTTGTTCGAATTTGATCCCCTGTGAGAGGTAAAGTAGGAAAATATTGTTGTGGCAACTTTTCCCGTAGAAAGAGTTGTAAGGTTGGAGGTTACATTTTAATGTTACTGCTGCTAGTGGTGAGTGTTCAAGAGTTGAATGCTGGAGCAAACTCCATTGCTGTTTCCATCAGATTGGGGAAAGACAGTGAACAGGGAAAATAGAGAAATTAGTGTCTCCCATAGCTTCTGATTTTGGGTTAGAGTTAGGAATTGAAAACTGATTTCTTATCGTTTTTTTACTTAAGATTTCGTGGAGCCACCGCGAGTGGAGATTTCGTGGAGCCTCTAGTGTGAGAGTGAGTGAATTTAGGTTGTTTGGTTAGTGGCTCCTTGCTTTGTTCAGTGATTCCGTGGAACCATCTCGTGTGAGGGAGCACTTTAATTCCTTGGTGCCGTGTGCGATAGCGGTCGACCTCGGAGCGAAAGATCGAAGGTGACGAGAAGTTCCTAGCGTGATCGCCATCGACTTCGGATACGGAAACACGTCCCTTTCCGTGGGTAACTTGATCCTATCTTTTCCTTTACTGAGTGTCTATATTTTCTCTTAGGTTAACGAGACTCATTGTTGGGTTCTCGCCCATGTATTGTCAGCGAACGCTACGTCGAAAATTTCAAACGAAAATGTATTTGGAGTTTACGATTTCCGCAACGCTACAACAAAAGGGGACGGTACGAAAGTTGCGAATTTCGTCTCCCGAATTAAGAATCGAACCATTATTTCAAGAAAATCCTTTTTAAGCAAAATAGCTTTGTTTGTGCTTTATAAAAAACGTTGCTTAAATTCATAACTCAGCGCAACATCCGCCCCAATTGTTTGCTAAAATTCACATTTCATTGCATAATTTAGGGTGTCCTAGAAAAAAAGCCGATAAGCGCGCAAACCCTACGCGTCATCCTGCATCAAGGGCTCTGCCGACAAACAGAGAAAACAAGAGGATTTCCTCATCCTCTGTCCAATTTTCGGCCGCCTCTCTCCTTCGGCAGAGCTCCTTTTATTAAAATTATCGTGCCTGACTCATTAATGACTTGCCTATTCATTTGTTTCCTTTACTGTTGTTGCCTCAAATCAGTCAAAGGAAATAAAGCCTCAAAATGAAATAATGCCTCGAATGAATAGACCCCCCTTTGAATAATGCCGCAAATAAAATATTTTTTGTATAATCTTTTTCTAAATAGCAATTTCCAATTTGATTTTGGGTATCTTTTCTTATTGATTTTAAATTCTTTTCCCGATTAATTTATGCGTATTTTAAATAATTTAAGCTTGACTTTACTGTCGTAATTACTTAAATTACCGGACCTTTTTATTCAAAGTCTCATCGGACGGTCAACGCGATAAGCCAACCAACTTAAAAAGAAAATGCGTGAAAGAAATACATGCCAATAAAATAAATACTGAAAAATAAAATACGTGACTTAGGATACGACGAATGATGCATCAATTCTACAGGGGTTGAAAGAGCTCGACCCCGACGAGACTTTGCAAGGGTGTTGTGATTTGGTACGAATACGAGGGAGCTCCAGGGAGGGACGACGATTCCGCGTTTGACGTCGCAGACGCGGGGAGGTGACCGGCCAAGAGGGAGTCAATTTTGGCATCCATGCAGAGTATGAGGACTTGCAGTGAGGCGATGGCGCCATCATTTTCATCTAAACGGCGAAGGATGACTGGATTCGTGGGTGGGGGCGGCGGAGTTGCGTCGTTGTTGACCATGGAACGCAGCCTAGGGGGCATGCAATCAAACGGGTGGAGGAAGACAGAAGCAGAAGCCGCTGGAAGCCTTAAGCGGGAAGGCCGAACCCGATGGAGCAGCGCCAAGGGAATGAGAGACTGATGGTTTGCAGATCTGTTGGTGTAGCGATGCGTTGGTTGAGATCTGGAGGAATCTGAACGCCGAAAGCCGTAGGCGGAGATGGGAAGCCCGTTGGAGCCTCAATCAGTTCGTCAAAAGCCGGTGGAGTTGCTTCCAAGGCGGCGAGAGGAACGCGGAAGTTGGACGAAGCGACCATGGGAAGAACGGGACTGCGACACTGGCGCGATCTGCGGCTGAGAAGCAGCCGGGCGGTGCGAACCGCGACTGGAATGTGGAATGCTCGACGATGCGGAGTCGTGCGCGAGATGAGGAGGCCGTACGGAACGCAGTCGTGGGACTGGGCTGGCGTGGTTACTTTGGGCGGCGGAGACCGCGGCCGGAAGGCGGTTGGTCGGACCAAATGTTACGAAGAGGAGAACAATACTTGCAATAGACAATAATCAGATACAATCGCGAGATATGCTCGCGCTCAACTTCCGGAGGCTGGTTCCTCCGAGAAGCCCCTCTCCAAATGAGAGATCACAAATCCTAGAAGATAAAAGATGATCCTAACTCTCCCATGTCACCTCCTTATATAGGGAGGGGGGCTCACATATCATTAACCCTAATGCAAACAAATAACAATACTAATAATATGCGCAGGTGTAACATTCTCTGCAAGGGATTTTCAACAAGGGAAATAAGATCTGAAAATGTAAGTTTCATTTAAGCTTATCACAGTACTTAGAAAACTTCCTTGGCCTTCTGCATGGATTGTCTTTTAAGGAATTTGACACAAATATTAACTTCCTCCAGTCTTCTAAAGCAGAGTCCTATACATCTGAAAGACTGAAGCCTCTTCTATAAAGCTCGTAAATCATGTTTTCAATCAATGAAATTACTGAGTCTGAATAAAAAATGTGCTTGCCTTTGTGAAGCTGGCGATTATCCTTTATAATTAAAGCTGTCTTTTTTTCAAAAGCTTTGAAAGAAAGTACTGGAATAGGAGGAACAGAATGAGTACCAGCTCCCGGGTAGAGCTTTAGAGAGGTTCTGATTAGAGGAGTGTTGCCAATCTTGAACCTTTTTGCTTTGGAGGCATAAATATCATCTGTTTTAATCAACAAATCTTTAGAAGTTCCAAACTCAGAGATGGTAATTTCCTTAGATTTTCTCTCGTAGACCTTGATAGGAGAGATGCTTCGAGTTAACTGTTCTTTAGGTATTAGTGCAGTCTCGCAAACCTGAGGAATTCCCATAATCTCCGCCTGAAATACTGCTCCAGTGAAAACACACATTCATCTGACACAGTGGCTCCTCTTGAGAAAGAGCAATATCAGCTAAGGTCGTTATTGCAGCATCTGATGACTCCACCTGATTATATGGCACAGAGACATCATGTTGGAATGAAGTATTCTCAATGTTGAGTACAATATCAACGCAAGTTTGATTATCATTGTAGAAAGTAATGGGCAAACCTTGTAGATCCTTCTTCATGTATAAAATACAAAAGAGAGTACAAATATATAGGAGAAGAGAGGGAGAAATAATCTTATACAAGAGATGTGAGACTAAAGAAGAGAAATGAATTGGGCCTATAAATGGGCCTTTACATCAATATTTCCTATATCATCTAACACTCCCCCGCAAGCTGGAGCGTACAAGTTGTAGGCACCAAGCTTGGACAAGAAATGGTAATATAATCTGCGAGGTAGAGCTTTGGTGAGGATATCAGCAACTTGCCCAGACGCAGTAACATGTTCAAGCTTCAGCTATTCTGATTGGACCTTTTCCTGAACAAAATGACAATCAACCTCAATATGTTTTGTTCGCTCATGGAACACAGGATTCTTTGCAATGTGTAATGCAGCTTGACTGTCACAAAACAAGGTTGAAGGTGAGGTCAATTTAACTCCCAAATTCACTAGGAGACTTTCAAGCTAGGTTAGTTCAGAAGTAACAGCCGTCATTGCACAGTACCTAGCCTCAGCAGACGAGCGGGCAACCACAGTCTGCTTTTTACTCCGTCATGTCCAAAGTATGTACAGAACCCAGTAGTAGACCGCCGATCATCCAACGAGCCTGCATAATCGGCATCCGAGTATGCAATAAGAGAAAGGGAGGAAGATGGATTATACACAAGTCCTTGCCCAGGGGAAGTTTTCAGATATCTGAGAATGCGCTCAATAGTCTGGAGGTGAGAGATACATGGGGTATGCATAAATCGGCTGACCACACCAACCGCAAATGATATATCTGGTCATGTAACTGTTAAGTAGACCAACTTTCCCACAAGACGGCGATAGTATTCCGGATTCGGGAGTAGAGAATCCTCTTCAGATCCCGTAGCATGAAACATGTGGTTTACCTCCATCGGGGTATCCGCAGGTTTACAACCCGAGAGGTCAGCATCATGCAGAAGGCCAATGCAATACTTGCGCTGAGACAAGACAAAGTCATCGGGTCGTCGTGCTACTTCTAGTCCAAGAAAGTATCGAAGATTTCCCAGATCTTTGATTTGAAAGATAGAGTTTAGGTGTTGCTTCACATGTTGTATCCCGGTGGAGTCATCACCAGTGATCAAAATATCGTCCACATAAACCAGAAGTATTATGGTCCCTGTTGATTGGTGACGAGTGAAGAGAGAGGAATTTGCCAAACTTTGTTTGAAGCCAACCTCACAAACGGCCTTGCTGAATTTCCCAAACCATGCCCGGGGAGACTGTTTGAGACCATAAATAGATTTGCGAAGCAAGCATACACGAGACTCCCCGTGGTCTCAAACCCGGGTGGCTGACGCATGTAAACTATTTCAAGAAGATCGTCGTTCAAGAAGGCATTCTTGACATCCAACTGATTGAGGGGCCACTGACGATGAACAGCTAAAGAGAGAAGGACCCGAACCGAATTTAATTTGGCGACCAGGGAGAAAGTTTCCTCATAATCAAGGTCATACTGTTGAGTAAAACCCCGAGCCACAAGCCGAGCTTTCAAGCGGTCAACTGAGTGCGCGTTTAGGTAAGAAACGCACGGAACGTAGTCGTGAGTTCGGTACGATCACGAAGGAAATACAACGAGGTAACCCGCGAGTAATCATCTATAAAGGTAACAAAGTACCGATGCCCCAAGACACTAGGAACCTTATAAGGCCGCCAAATATCAGAATGCACTAGGGAGAAAGGAGAATCGCTCTGAGTGCATGAAGGAGAAAAGGAGACACGGTGTTGTTTACCGAAGATACATGATTCACAAAAGAACTCCTGTAGAGAGAGAGTAGGAAGAGCTTTCTTGAGAATTGGGAGAGGGGCATGCCCAAGACGGCGATGTCAATCAGTGGTGGAGACAGAGGTGAGAGCGAATGTGAGAGCAGTGGGAGGAACATCGAGAAGATATAACCCATTAGACAGGCGCCCTCGACCAAGTATAGTCTGCGTAAGTCGATCCTGCACCACAAACGAAGAGCGTGAGAAAGTAACACAACAATCAAGCTCGTGCGTAAGACGGCTAACAGAAAGAAGGTTAAAAGAAGAGCCCGGAACATGAAAAACCGAGGATAAGGAAAGAGAAGGAGTAAGGGACAGATTAACAGCACCAGAAACCGGGAGCATGTCACCATTGGCCAGAGTGATGTGCTTGGGGTAAGCAGTATCCAAATAGTTGGGCGGCGGCTGCGGAGAGAGATGGTGTGTAGCACCTGAGTCCACAATCCAGTGAGAGCTGTGTGAGAGACACGATATACCTTCCTGGAAGATTGAGGCCACGGAGCCAGAGGGGCGACTAACCACCCCTTGAAGCTGATGGAGGTGAGCACGCAACGCAGCAATATCATCAGCAATGTGCAAGGCGGATGTCATAATCCAGATCTGCGGCTAGGGTCGGAAACCGGTTGGCAAGGATGTATGCGGCTTGCCGGACAGAACCAGCGGCTACAACCGAGGAAGCACGGAAAACTACGAGCAACTGAGAAGATGCAGGCCGCAACCAGAAGCAGAGGCCGCAGCGAGAGACAGGCCGCAGCGGCCAGCAGCAGCGGACTGAATCAGGAGCCCGCTGGGCTAAGTTATCAAAGGCGCAAAGCGCACCGGGCGCAAAGGGCCCCTGGAGCCTAGGCGCAAGGCGCAGGCGCGCGCCTGAGGCACGTGAGGCGCAAAATGGGGGATAAAGGAAATTGAGCGAATTGGGCGCCCACTTCGCTGAAATTGTGCGAATTGGGCGCCCACTTCGCTGAAATTGTGCGAATTGGGCGCCCAATTCGCGGAAATTGTGCGAATTGGGCGCCCAATTCGCGGAAATTGAGCGAATTTGCGGAATTTTAGCGAATTGGGCGTCAGTTCGCTCAATTTCAACGAATTGGGCGTCTAATTCGCTCAATTTCAGCGAATTGGGCGCCCAAGTGCGCCTAGTGGGTGCCTCGGGTGTGTCTAAGATCATGTTTTTGCCCATATCAAAAACAATTTTTAGAAAAATACCTTGAAAGGCCCGGGCGCGTCTTTGGCGCGCCTGGGAGCCTGTAAGGCGCGCGCCTGGGGCACATCGCCCGCCTCAGCTATGCTGAGGTGCGGCGGGCTGCGCCTGGTGCGCCTGGCGCCTCAGGCGCGCCTAGGCGCGCGCCTTGACAACTATGCCGCTGGGAAGAGAGTGAGAAAGAACCCCGAAGGGCAGACCGCGGCGACTAGCGCAAAAGGCAAGGAGCAGTAGGTAACAACGAGCCGGAGCAGGCCGCAACAAGTAGAAAGGGCACGCCGCAAGGTCTGGGTGACAAGCCACCAACGGCAAGAAGCCGCGACCAAAATGCTAAGCCCGAAGCGGGAAGGGAGACCGCAGCAAGTAACCGACCACAAGGTGAAGCCGGACACAAGAAGTCCGCACGATCAAAGTGAGTACACCAGCGGCAGGGGAAGATGCCACGACCAAGTGCGGAAATCGTCGCGGGTAGAGAAACCGCGGGAAGAGAGAAAGTCACGCGGTTAGAAAGAAGCTACTGCAAGGGAAAGGAATCAGGAATAGAAGAGGTCGCCACGAGCAGATAAACCACGCGAGTAGAAGAGGAGGCCGCGCGAGTAGAAGAGGTCGCGAGTGGAGAGAAAGCCGCGCGAATAGAAGAATTCGCAGCGACTAACCGCGAGGAGAAGGAGGTCGTCGCGAGTAGAGAAAGAAGTTGTCGCGGGTAGAGAAAGCGGCGCGGGAGAAGCAAAAGAAAACAACAGGGAGAGGCCGTGAGTTTGCGGCGAGAAGAGAAACAAGCCGCGTGGGCAGAGAGGAAACCGCGCGGGAGAGGAGAAGTAGGAGAGGGCCCCGCTAGAGAGAGAACTCCTATAAAGGATAGAGAGTAGAGAGAAAGAAGGTGGAGGCCACGAGATAGGAGGGAAAGAGAGAGAGAGGCGGGTAGAGATAACGTAGCCGCGCGAATAGGAGAGGGGAAGGCCGCCCGGTTAGAAAAACAAGACCGCGCCTAGCAGAGGAAGGTCAGGCGGTTAGCAGAGATCTAGCCGCAGGGAGTGACCGAGTCCCTCTGATACCATGTAGAAAGTAATAGACAAACCTTGTAGATCCTTCTTCATGTATAAAATACAAAAGAGAGTACAAATATATAGGAGAAGAGAGGGAGAAATAATCTTATACAAGAGATGTGGGACTAAAGAAGAGGAATGAATTGGGCCTATAAATGGGCCTTTACATCAATATTTCCTATATCATCTAACAATCATCATCATCGAGAAAATCAGTGGAAATAATTGTATTAGGCACAACATCTGAAAATGAATTGCGAGGAGCACTTGTTGGATCCGGTGGCCAACCTTAGGGGGGGGGGGTGAATAAGGTTTTTAAGTAAATTCAGAATTAAAATAAATTTCACCAAGGACAGCTTTGTCTGGAACCTACCGCGAGCGGTAAGGATACCGCCTGGCGGCAGAGCCGCTTTTCCTTGTAGAAAATTTGCTTTCTGATTTCTCACACAACCCTCAATGCCCTAGCAACATGCAACCACGAATTTGAGATAAAATAAAAGAAAATTAATTTTATTCAAAATTAAACACAATGGTTTACAACAATACAGCTTGATCTTCGTGACGCCGAAGATCGGAGATGATGAAACTAACAATTTTCTTTTGGTTTCTATACCAACCCTCAACCAGGACCGGTTGGCTCTCTCTCTTCTTCCCAAAAATATTGACGAGCGACTCTTCACCTTCCTCCCAAGAAAAGTCATAGAGCTCACTAGATCTCTCAGATCTAGACGTCCTCCCAAGACAATTTCCGCCGATTCCTCACAGAAATCTGACGTCCTCCTAGACCGATTTCTCACGAACTCCTCCTAGGAATACGACGTTCACATCGGACGATTTCTCTGCACAAAATACAACATGGTTAAAGAAAATACAAGGAAATAAAAAAGTTTGAAATGGTTGCTCCCTCAAATAAGAAATCCTCCGTAGAATGGTGCGCGATCGAGGCTTTTGAATGTCGTTCTTCTTACACTCGATCAACCGCTGATGGTCGTTGAAGACTTCACACTTCGGAGTTCTTCGATCACGAACGGGAGGGAGAAATTTCGCATTTTCATGCTTGGAGACGGTGGTTCGCACCAACAAGGCGGTAGCCGAACCCTAGACGTGAAATACTCCTCCTTTTTTCCTCAGAAAAAGAAATGTGCGCTTTTATACTCGTCTTTAAAATAGCTACCACCGACGGTAGAGCTAGCGCCCGGTAGTAGGTCTTTTCACGCGGTGTCGCCAGCTGTCTATTAAATTAGGAAAAATATCCAAAATAATATTCGTGCCACTTTTGGATACCGCGACGCAGTAAGACTAGCGTTCGGCGGTAGTGGTTGCTCCTTAATGGAGTCGATTCGTCGGTTGTCGAAATGGATAGCGCCTGACATTAAGGCTAGCACCTGGCGGTAACGATGCAGTCGAATTGGCTAGCGCCTGTCGGTAGAACTAACGCCCGGCGGCAACGATGCAGTCGAATTGGCTAGCGCCTGGTGGTAGGGCTAACGCCCGGCGATAGGGCTAACGCCCGGCGGTAGGTTTAACGTCTGGCGGTAGATCACAGAGAAGACTCTTTGCGCGTTCAACATTAATTCTTTAACGCTAGCGTCATCGGTAGTGCTAGCGCCCGGCGGTAGGTTACAGACCTTGAAACTGTCGTTCTTTACACCTGTAAACCTGCACGATATACCCAACACAAGTATGATCAAATACAACTTAAGATTTGATATTGCCAAACTAAAGAGATGCGGACTATGAGCTCCAACAAACTCTTCATTTTGATAATATCAAATCTCATTCATGAGATATAAATCAGTAGTAGCGTGGTATAGTGTAATTCAACAATAAACATGAAATATAAACATAAATATGAAGTATGGCTCACCCTACATGTGTGATCCCCCTACATGTGCGCTCCCCCTACATGTATGCTCCCCATACATGTGTGTTCCCCCTACACGTGATCTTCCCCTAGGTGACTATTATGACATACTCATGAACAAATAAATCTCTCTCTTTTGATATTATCAAAGGGTGGAGAACTAACGGTAGAGGCTAGAGATTAAACAAAGAAATGAAGTTTTGGCATAACAAACACACAAACATGGGAGAAAAAGTAATTTTTGGATAAACCTAGCCAACATAAGAAAAACATTTGATTTAAATGATGGCAGAACATAAGAAATTTTGGACACAACTTGTAAAACTAAATACACAAGATTTGACGTACAATGTCAGGTGATCTATAGAGTTAATGTCGTGTAACATTATAAGCATCATGAATAGTAATTGTGTAATAGCACACTTGTGCGATAGATAATAAGTGTAATTTAAGTCCAATTCTTATGCATTGAAGAGTTAGATAGAATAACGACAGATGTACATGCAACATCAAAACAAAAACATTAGGTAGAAATAATCATTAATACATGTTTTATCTCAATAAATCAATACGCTAACACAGAAGTGATGAAGTGAAGAATCATGTCACATTTCCATCTACTATATACCAAGACTAGAATAAATGGACCTAACTCAATTACTGTTTTTGCACAAGATCGAAATGATTTTATAGACCAAGGTGATCATCCTCACAACGCTCATAGAGGCTTATCAGGAGAAATGAGTAGTGCTTGAGGGGTATCCTTGACACATAATTTGATAGCATAAAAATAATGTACATACTTTTTTTCATTTCATTTTTTTTATTACTATCAATTTTACATATATTTTTTTAGTTCAAGGTTCTCGAATTAATTGAAATCGACCCATATAGATAGATACATTTTAACTTGTATACAAAAGACCTTACAACTGTAATTTTGGCCCAAAGCTCTACGCTCTATATATGAAACATAAATAATGTGACATTGATTTTTCAAATCATTCCTAGTAAATTAGACACAATATCACGAGTTATAACATGTAAGCTTTGAAGTTTCTACAAGAGTGCATTTTCTAGCGATGTGTGAACCGTTAAAAGTCATTATGCTACCTGAATTCTCGCACATACCTAGAGACATATTAAACATAGTTTATCTTATTTAGACGCACTCAGTAGCGAAGTGTCAATGAATTAGACACAACATGACATAAACATACAGTGTTAGACAGAGTTTAGCAATCCTAAATCAAACATTGCGCGTAATCGTTATGTTTTCAGTTGTAGTCATGCATATCCTAAAAATAATGATCGTGTCATTTTTATTTCAGTTCCCTTTTTTAAGAAATAAACAAACACAAAAAACGAAGTCAAAACATGTTTTTGTAATTTCGGAATTTTATAATTTTTAGGAGTTTTTTATGTTAAAAAATGAACTGGAATGGAAACAAAAGCACATAATAAGAGAACGAAATAATCAAAGGAAAATCAGAAGAAATAATATGAGGCTTAACACGAAAGAACCACTATCGTCGTGCGATATCAAACAGAGAGTTGATTTTTTGAGATTTAAGCCCAGTTTTTGCTATTTTTCGCTCTCAACCTTTTTGGAAAATGATTATTTGATGTAAGCTCTATCTAATGCAGCGAAAAATATAAGGAAATATAGAAAAAGTTGTTCATTAATTCATTTAGCCCAATGTGTCAAAACTGTTGTATATAAAAGTCTCATGTATATGTCAATTATCATGAGAGCTCAATAAGATAAGGTATTGATACACAAGATTTACATGTTCGCAAAAATGAGATATACGTGAAATAAATAATCATGATAAGTGAAGTAATAGTCATGCAGTTGATAAAATATGAGCATGCCCAAGACAAAAACTACCCAAGCAATATGTCTACACCCTAGTCCCGTACTAAGAGACGGATGGGCATGAAGAGTTGTACACATGTCGTAGGTTGGGGTGTTAATCTCATATGCATATTGTTGGAAAAGCCCACTTAACATTAGGCCCATTTGTATAACATTTATTGCTTTTTCTCTCCTCTCTTTAGTCCCACATTGTGTATAGGACTTTTCTCTCTCTTTCTCTCTTCTATATATATGTACTCATTCTTTGTATTTGTATCAAGTGGACATATATACAAGGTTGGCTTTCTCCATTTCTACTGGTATCAGAGCCAGGTTCGACTCTCCTGCGGACTCCCTCTTCTGTCCGCCCTGCAGCCTGCGGTCTCTGCGGCCTCCCTTGTCCAGTCCGCACCCTCTAGTCGCATCTCTCCTGCGGCCTCACTTTTCCTGACCGCTTCCTCTCCCGTGGATCCACTTCTTCCCCCCCTCCCTATCTCCTCAGGCCCCCCCCTCCTTTTTAGCCATCTTGTGGGGTCCACTGCTTCCCCTTGTCCGCTGCGGCCTCTTCCTGTCCGGCGCGACCTCGGCGACCTCTCTCTTTGATCTCCTTCATCCGCCGTTCGCGCTGCGTTCGCCAGCTCTCCAGCTCGCCAGCTCGCCAGCTCGCCAGCTCGCCAGCCCGCCAGCCCGCCAGCCCGCCAGCCCGCCAGCTCGCAAGTCAGCCCCGGCGTGTCCTCTCTTATCAGTTCACTCCTGTCCGCCGCGGTCTGACCCAGACCGCCGCGACCTGAACCAGCCCGCATCATCCTCCAGCTCGCCGCGACCTCATCCAGGTCGCCGCGTCCTCACCCAGTCCGCAGTCTGTTTGCTTCCTCTAGCTGCTGCCTCCAGTCCGCTGCGGTCTCCTCCAGCTCGCTGCGACCTCCTCCCACTCGCTGCAGCCTCCTTCAGCTCGCTGCGGCCTCCAGCCCGCTGCGGTCTTCTCCAGCTCGCTGCGGCCTCCAGCCCGCTGCGGTCTCATCCAACTCGCTGCGGCCTCCAGCCCGCTGCGGTCTCATCCAACTCGCTGCGGCCTCCTTCCAGCTCGCTGCGGCCTCCTTCTAGCTCGCTGCGGCCTCCATGTCTACATCTGCAGACTCCGTCGGTACGGCAGTTCCTCCTGAACGCCCGGCCTCTATACCGGAAGTCCGAGACGAGCTCCGGATCACCACAATCTCGCTCACTGGCAAGAAGAACTTTGTGGAATGGGCACACTCAGTTCGCCGGGTCCTTCAGTCCAAGGGATTCCTTCATCATCTGACCCAGACCGTTATTGGTGTCCCTACTGAGGAGTGGTTACGCAATGATGGGCGTGTGCAGACTTGGCTCCTCAACTCTCTTGATGGAGAATCTTATCGTCTGGCCATGTATCATGAGACGGCCAAAGGCATGTGGGACGAGCTACACACCCTCTACTCCGGCAAAGATAGTCTCCACCATCTCTATGATATCATCACCGCTCTCCAGGCCCTTGACAGCAGTGACGCCACCGACTTGACGTCCTTTGTTGCTCAAGCCCGGTCTCTGGTTGAGGCTTGGATCCACCATCAGCCTCCCACTCTAGATCTCGCTGCTCAACGTACCCAGAAGGAAGCTGTGGGTATCGCCATGATGATGGCCCGGGTGCCCCCTCATCTTCACAGTGTCCGGGCTCACATCCTCTCCTCTACTGTTACACCGTCCTTTTCCGACGTGTGCTCAATGCTTCTCAAAGTCTCCCCGCCTCCGGATGTTCCCGGACTTCCTTCTCCGGCCCTTGTTCAACAGGCACCTGCTCCCTTACTGCCTCTTCCCCCCTCTGCCCGTGGTGGCCGCTCTGACTCTCGCGGCCGGGGTCGCGGTGGCCGGTCTAGGCCTCAATGCTCGTTCTGTGGTAAAGTTGGTCATCTTGAGGCCACTTGCTTTCGCAAACATGGCCGTCCTCCTCGTCCACATGCCTCTGCTGCTACTACCGACTCTGCCTCCTCTCGTACTGAGCTCGACGAGGTTCGTCTTCAGCTCCAGCATCTTCATGGCTTGCTCAGCCGTCCGCCTGCCTCGGTTGCCTCTGCTGCCTCTCTCTCCAATGAAGGTATCGCCTGCCTATCCTCTGGCACGCGCTGGATCCTTGATTCTGGTGCCACTCATCATATCACCTCTGTTAAGCCACCGCAGTACTTGTCTTCACCTCACCCGAAGTATATTACTGTTGCTAATGGGGCGTCGGTTCCCGTATCTGGATGTGCTGATATTTCTCTCACCTCTTCTCTCCTCCTACGCTCGGCTCTACATGTTCCGGGCTCTCCTTTCAATTTACTCTCTGTCGGTCGCCTTACTACTGATTCTAATTACTCAGTGACATTTACTTCTTCTTCTTTTCTCATACAGGATCAGCAGACGCAGACTATCATTGGTAGAGGACGGCTGCAGAATGGGCTCTATCTCCTTGACGACTCTCCTACTGTCCTCGCATCTACCTCCTCTTCGGATTGGCATCGCCGTCTGGGACATGCTCCTCTTCCAGTCCTCCGGAAGGCCCTTCCTGACGTCACTCTCCCTGTTTTTCGTTGCGACACATGTATTTTGGGCAAACAGCCCCGTTCTTCTTTTCCCCCTCATTGTACTCGGAGCTCCGCTCCTTTTATTTTAGTACACTCCGATATATGGGGTCCGTACAAAGTTACTAGTATTTCTGACTATCGTTATTTTCTTACTTTTATTGATGATTACTCTCGCATGACATGGTTATATCTTCTTCGGGATCGCTCTGAACTTCCCCGCGTATTCCGGGCTTTCATCCTCGAGACTCGCACTCAGTTCTCTGCGCCTATTCGCACTATTCGTACAGACAATGCGCGGGAGTACACCAGCCATACGTTTGCCACTCTCTGCTCTGAATTCGGCATTCTTCACCAAACCTCCTGTCCGTACACTCCACAACAGAATGGTGTCGCCGAGCGCAAGAATCGTCACCTTCTTGATGTCGCTCGCTCGCTTATGCTTCAAATGCAGGTCCCCAAACCGTACTGGAACTACGCTCTCTCCACGGCTTGCTTCCTCATCAACCGCCTCCCGTCTTCCGTCCTCCAGTATGCTACTCCCTTCAGCCTCCTCTTTCCCACAACCTCGCCTTTTCCTCTTCCGCCACGGGTGTTTGGGCGTACCTGCTACGTTCACCACCTCGGTCCCTCCACGGACAAGTTGGACCCTCGTGCCACCAAGCAGATCTTTGTCGGGTACTCGCGCACTCAGAAGGGTTATGTATGTTATTCGCCTACTAACCGCAAGGTTACTGTCTCGCCTGACGTAACTTTCCGTGAAGATCTTCCTTTCTTCCCTGCTCCGGATATCGCTCTGCCTCTCGCTCCCGTCGTTCGTCCTATCATCCCTGCTCCTCACTCCTCAGCATCTCTCCCTACCCCAACTCCGGTCCGTCCACCACCTCCGGTTATCCGGGTCTATTCTCGTCGCTCTCCTCATTCTGTGGCTCCTCTGCAGTCGGCTTCGCCCTCTGGTGCTCTGCTCCCTGCTGCTCCGGCTCCCGTCTCCACCGCTCATCCGATGGCGAACTACGTCTCGCTCCATCGCCTCTCCCCCTCTCTTCTTCACCTTGCCACCTCCTTATCTTCTGTTTCAGTCTCTAACTCTTTGCAGGAGGCGCTTCACCATCCTGGCTGGCGGGCTGCCATGGACGAAGAAATGACGGCCCTTTGGGCCAACCAGACCTGGGTCTTGGTTCCCTTACCTCCCGGTCAGCACCCGGTTGGATGCAAATGGGTCTTCGTCATCAAGCATGCTCCGGATGGCACTATTGCCCGACTGAAGGCCCGTCTTGTGGCTCGGGGCTTCACCCAACAGGAGGGCCTCGACTATGAGGAAACATTCTCTCCGGTGGCCAAGCTTAACACTGTCCGCGTTCTTCTCTCCGTCGCGGTACACCGCCGCTGGCCTCTTCATCAACTTGATATCAAGAACGCCTTTTTGAATGACGACCTTCAGGAAACTGTCTACATGCGCCAACCGCCGGGTTTGAGACCACGGGGGAGTCTCGGGTCTGTCTTCTCAAAAAGTCAATTTATGGTCTCAAACAGTCCCCACGGGCGTGGTTTGACAAGTTTAGCAAGGTGGTTCGGGACATGGGGTTCACTCGGAGCTCTGCAGATTTCTCCCTCTTTACCCGACACCGGGCCACTGGCACCATTCTTCTGTTGGTTTATGTTGACGACATCCTTCTCACTGGGGATGACTCAAAGGGGATTCAAGACGTCAAACAACACCTGAGCACTGTTTTTCAGACTAAAGATCTGGGGAAACTTCGCTACTTCCTTGGTCTCGAGATCGCCCGGCGGCCGGACGGGTTGGTACTCTCCCAACGAAAGTACTGTCTCGATCTTCTCAAAGATGCTGGTCAGTCTGGTTGCAAGCCAGCATGTACCCCGATGGAGGCAAATCACAAATTATGCGCTCATGCTTCGGATGACGATTTGCTACTTCCGAACCCGGAATACTATCGACGCCTTGTGGGCAAGTTGATCTATCTAACAGTCACAAGGCCAGATATATCATTTGCAGTTGGGGTTGTCAGTAGGTTCATGCATGCCCCCGGGCTTCTCATCTCCAAGCAGTTGAACGGATTCTCCGATACCTTAAGGGAGCTCCAGGCCAAGGGCTGGTTTACAAAACCTCCGACTCTGCTCCCGCATTGGTTGCCTATTCTGATGCCGACTATGCGGGTTCCCTGGACGATCGAAGGTCAACTAGTGGGTTCTGTACGTATTTTGGTGGGCATCTTATTACTTGGAAGAGTAAGAAACAAGCTGTGGTGGCTCATTCCTCTGCAGAGGCTGAATACAGATCGATGGCCTCAGTTGTTTCAGAACTCACATGGCTTGAAAGTCTCCTTACTGACCTGGGAGTAAAACTCCCCTCCTCTGCTGTTCTATTTTGTGATAGTCAAGCCGCCATACACATCGCAAAGAATCCGGTCTTTCATGAGCGCACAAAACATATCGAGGTTGACTGTCACTTTGTTCGTGAAAAGGTTCAACTGAAGAAACTTGAATTAAAGCATGTTCCAGGAACTGATCAAGTTGCTGACATCCTCACAAAGGCCTTATCAAGCACTCTGTTCTACCAATGTTTGTCCAAGCTGGGTGCATATGACCTATACGCTCCAGCTTGCGGGGGAGTGTTGGAAAAGCCCACTTAACATTAGGCCCATTTGTATAGCATTTATTGCTTTTTCTCTCCCCTCTTTAGTCCCACATTGTGTATAGGACTTTTCTCTCTCTTTCTCTCTTCTATATATATGTACTCATTCTTTGTATTCGTATCAAGTGGACATATATACAAGGTTGGCTTTCTCCATTTCTACACATATAAAAAAACCCACTCAACCTAACACTTTTTTCCCCTAGTGCCTCGCAAGGCCCCACTGGAACCTTCCCTGGTTAAGGGCAAGACATGGTTTACAGGTTAGCACACAACCATACGCCTCCGCTATTGTGAGACACAAACAATGGGTGAATGATCATGGTCATACTTAAGCAGTTAACCTTATAGACACACATATACGTTATGGTACTAATGCATGATAAGTGCTTGGATTTATTATAGTATTTGTGGATTGTTGATTTTAAATCCATTTAGAATTTGAATTCAAGCACTCAGTTAAATAAATATCATGATTTTCAAAACTTATTATTATTTTTTAAATTTACTTCAACTTGGCAATATGAGAAAGCTATCATGAAAATAGAATTAAGTTGATGATAATCCTAAAATTATGAGTTTGAATTGATGCCATAAGTCTAATAAGTGATACGTATTGCATGTGATCAAATAAAGTTTCAATTCATAGACCTATAATGATGTGACAAAAATTATGTGACTTGTTGATTGGTGCAGTATTGATTCTAGGGTCTATATATGGAAGAACAACATGCAAACACCAATGAATTACCTCACAAACACAATATATCAAGCAGAGTACAATATTATAGTTTTATTATCCATCATATGATGTATAATTCATAATATTGACAGAATTAATCGATTTAGGATTAGTTTTCACTACTTCATGAATTATGCTATAAAACTGGATAGAATTTGATCTTAGGATATCAGTTAACTAGAATAACTTATCATGGTATATGAGATGCTCATATTCAGCTTTACTAATTTATTATACGGATAACATTCAATTTCACTTTAGCATAGCATAACATGATATAAGCATGACGATGAAGTTTTTCTTTAGTAAGAGACGATGCTAGAATGATAATTTAGAATGCACATGAGCACTGCTATTTAAGGTTTAACAAACATATGGTTGATTTGCATGCACCCAAGATGGGGTTCCTAACTCAATGTTCATAGGTCTTCATTATGGTTAATGTTAGGAAACTAAGATAAGTATGTCACTAGAACTTATGTGAATTTTTTCTCACTTACATTCAATTTGATTTATTACAAAATTTTGCTTAGCTTGTGAAAGCAATATCTCATCATATATATAATGTGACCATAACGTAATAGCTCAAGTGAAGTACAACAAAAAGAAGAAAAAAAGCTAAGCACATCGTGAAGTAGATTATTGAATATTTCAATTTGACTTGCTTCTACTCTACACATTTTAAAGTTACCTAATAAACAAGAGATTTAGGTATTCAAAGGGAACCAAGTGTGACGGTTCGTTTGTGTACCCAAATATAGTGTGATAATCTATGGGGAGATAATAAAGAATGGGCCCTTTCGAATGAAATAGGTCTGTCATTTTTACTAATGGATCTTCATTCATCCTTTGGTTTTATATCATTTTTATGTTGCAAATTTCAATTATATTTTTGTTGAAAGAGCCCAAAGCTTATATGTATTATTTCAGTATGTAAATACAAGGAGAGAATACAAATATATAGGAGAGAAGAGAGAAGAATAAATCCTATACATGATGTGGGACTAAAGAAGGAGGAAGAAAAATAGGCCATCAAATGGGCCTTTTTACATGGGCTTTTCTAATACTCCCCCGCAAGCTGGAGCGTACAAGTCGTATGCGCCAAGCTTGGATAGGCACTGATAGAAGAGGGTACTAGGAAGAGCTTTGGTGAAGATGTCAGCAACCTGTTCAGTACCCGGAACGTGCTTGAGCTCGATCATCTTCATGTGGACTTTTTCTCGGATGAAATGACAATCTACCTCGATATGCTTCGTTCTTTCATGGAAGACCGGGTTTTTGGCAATATGTATGGCAGCTTGACTGTCACAAAGGAGGAGAGCTGGTGAAGGTAGTTTAACTCCAAGGTCGGTAAGGAGACTCTCAATCCATGTGAGTTCAGAGACCACAGCAGCCATTGCCCGATATTCTGCTTCGGCTGAGGATCGAGCAACCACTGCTTGTTTCTTGCTTCGCCAAGTAATCAGATGTCCTCCAAAATAGGTACAAAACCCGCTAGTAGATCGTCGATCGTCGTCGAGGGAGCCAGCGTAGTCGGCATCAGAGTATGCCACTAGTGTAGGAATGGAGGATGAGGTTTTGTATACAAGTCCTTGGCCAGGAGCTGTCTTAAGATATCTGAGAATGCGTTCCACAGCCTAGAGATGAGAGCTTCGAGGAGAGTGCATATAGCGACTCACAAGTCCCACAGCGAAAGATATATCAGGTCTTGTAACTGTTAGGTAGATAAGCTTCCCAACTAGACGACGGTAATATTCGGGATTTGGTAGAAGCGAATCAGAATCTGAGCCCTGAGCACATATTTTGTGATTTGCATCCATGGGAGTGTTAATAGGTTTGCAACCAGAGTAGCCTGCATCATGAAGGAGATCCAGGCAATATTTGCGCTGAGAGATAACCAATCCATCTGACCGTCTGGCCACTTCCAGACCGAGGAAGTACCGAAGAGGACCCAGATCTTTAGTTTGGAAGACAGAGCTCAGATGTAGCTTAACGACCTGTATGTCGTCCAAGTCACTGCCAGTAATAATGATGTCGTCGACATATACCAACAGGAGAACCGTACCAGTGGCCTGGTGACGAGTAAACAATGAGAAGTCAGCCGAGCTGCGAGTGAAGCCAACGTCCCGGAGCGCTTTGCTGAACTTGTCGAACCATGCCCGAGGGGATTGTTTGAGACCATATAGAGATTTGAGAAGATGACAAACCCGTGACTCCCCCGTGGTCTCAAACCCGGGAGGTTGTTGCATGTAAACCGTTTCCTGAAGGTCGCCGTTCAGGAAAGCGTTCTTGACGTCGAGTTGAAACAAGGGCCACTGGCGATGGACAGCCACAGAGAGGAGAATGCGGACCGTGTTGAGCTTAGCGACCGGAGAGAAGGTCTCGTCATAGTCCAGCCCCGGTTGCTGGGTGAAACCACGAGCAACCAACCGAGCTTTGAGGCGATCAATGGTCCCATCAGGAGCATGTTTAATGACAAAAATCCATTTGCACCCAACGGGTTTCTGACCGGGAGGAAGGGGCACCAGGGTCCAAGTCTGGTTGGCCCAAAGAGCAGCCATCTCTTCTTCCATGGCCGCACGCCACCCAGGATGTTGAAGAGCGTCCTGGACAGAAGTAGGAATAGAGACCGAGGAGAGCGAAGTAGCAAGGCCCGTAGAGGTGGAGAGAGGCGATGGAGAGAAACATAGTCCGCCATTGGATGAGCGGTACAGGCCGACACCGGAGCACACAGAACACGGAGAAGCCGAGGTCGAAGCCGACTGCAGAGGAGCAACGGGAGGAAGAGGGCGACGAGCATAGACCCGAATAACTGGGGGTCGAGGAGGGTCAATGGTGGGAGGAGGCGGAGGGATGGTGGGAGGTGAGTGGACGTGGATCACCGGCCGGGGAAGGGAGGGTGTGGTAGTAGGTGGTGGGAGAAGTGGTGGCAAAGGAGGAGGGAAGAAGGGTTGATCCTCCCGGAAAGTAACATCAGCCGAAACAGAGACCTTCCGGGTGAGCGGAGAGTAGCAAACATAGCCCTTTTGGGTACGTGAGTAGCCGACAAAAATGTGTTTGGCCGCACGGGGATCCAGTTTGTCAAGAGGGGGGCCAGTTTATGGACAAAGCAGGTACAGCCGAAAACCGGGGGGGTGAGGGGGAAGGCGGGTGTGGAGGGAAAAGAAGGCTGAAGGGTGTAGCGTTGTGGAGAACGGGAGAGGGGAGACGGTTGATAAGAAAACATGCTGTGGAGACCGCAAAGTTCCAGAAGACTTTGGGAACGTACATGTGAAGCATGAGAGAGCGAGCCACATCGAGCAGTGGCGGTTCTTTCGTTCAGCGACCCCGTTTTGTTGAGGGGTGTAGGGACAAGAGGTCTGGTGAACAATACCGAAGTTTGCGCAGAGAGTGACAAACTCGTGGCTAGTGTATTCCCGAGCATTATCAGAGCGGAAAGTTTTAATGGTGGTAGAGAATTGCGTACGAGTCTCTAACACAAACGCCTGAAAGACACGCGGAAGCTCAGAGCGATCATGCAGGAGATACAACCAAGTAGTACGAGAGTAATCATCAATAAATGTTATAAATAACGATAACCAGAAATGCTAGGAACTTTATAGGGGCCCCAAATATCAGAATGTATTAAATCAAAGGGAGCTGAGCTCCTAGTACAATGAGCTGGAAAAGAAGAGCGAGGCTGTTTGCCAATAATACAAGAATCACATTGAAAAGCAGGAAGAGAAATGTCTGGAAGCGCCTTCTGGAGGATAGGTAGAGGGGCATGCCCAAGCCGACAATGCCAATCAGACGAGGAAACGGAGGAAAGGGATGTGGGGAGAGACATCGAGGAGGTAAAACCCGTTCTGCAGCCGACCCCTACCAATGGTAATCCGCGTCTGCCGATCCTGTATCAAAAAACCAGAAGAGGTGAAGGTGATAAAGCAATTCATATCAGTAGTAAGACGACCAACAGAGAGTAAATTAAAAGGCGAGGCCGGCACATAAAGAACGGAGCGAATAGAGAGAGAGGAGGAAGGAGGAGGTCCGCGCAGCCGGAGACCGGGACAAGCGCACCATTGGCCACAGTAATAGACGGGGGGTGAGCAGCAGTAGAGAACTGGGGCGGCCGTATGGAAGTGATGTGGTGGGTGGCTCCCGAGTCCAGGATCCAGCGAGAGCTGGAAGAGAGACAGGCAGTACCTGCAGCGGAGGTGGAGACAATACCTGCATGAGAGGTGGAGGCATGGGAAGCAGAAGGGGGGTTGAGGAGCCCCTGGAGTTGTTGCAGCTGTAGGCGAAGAGCCTCAAGATCCGTACCAGTCGGAGGAGAGCTATCGGTAACAGCAGCAGTAGGCGGGCGAGGGGGGTAGCCATGTTTCTTGTGACAAACGGCTTCAGTATGGCCATCCCGGCCGCAGTAGGTGCACTTGGGCCGTCCGCGGCCACCACGGCCCGCCCACGGGAGCCCGTACGGCCACCCCGAGGAAAGGAGGGTTGTGGGAGTAAAGGAGGAAGGGCCTGCTGAAGAAGGGCCGGCGAGGGTGGTGCCGGAGCCTCCGGAGGAGGTGGTACGCGAAGTAACATCGAGCAGACATCAGAGAAAGAAGGGGTAGTGGGTGAAGCCAGAACCTGAGCCCGAATACTATGTAGGTGTGGCGGGACGCGAGCCATAATCATAGCAATACACACAGCCTCCTTCTGGGCGCGTTGGGCAGCGAGATCAGTAGTCGCGGGCTGGTGCTGAATCCAGGCTTCCGTGAGAGTTTTAGCACGGGCCACGAAGGAGGTCATGTCCAGAGCTTTGCCAACATCCAAGGCTTGAAGATCAGTGAGGATGTCGAAAAGGTGTTGAAGGCTGTCCTTTCCGGAGTACAGCGAATGAAGTTCATCCCACATGGCTTTAGCAGTCTCATGATACATGATCATCTGGTACGGCTCACCCTCGACCGAGTTCAGGATCCAGGTCTGGACACGGCCGTCATTGCGGAGCCAATCATCAGTAGACGGAGTTGGTGGGCCCTGGGTAAGGTGACGGGCAAGGCCCTTGGCCTGTAAGACCCGGCGGACAGAGTGGACCCAGGGAATGAAATTAGCCTTGCCAGAGAGAGAAATAGTAGTAATCCGAAGCTCATCCCGGAGTTCGAGAGGAGCCACGTGGTCGGCAGGGGTTGAGCGGTAGTGGAGTCGCTGGAGGACATGGCGACTGAAGAGCAGCAGGGCGCGGAGAGAACAACCCGCAGCGGTCTGGAGGTCGCGGCGGGCTGGAGGCCGCGGCGGTCTGGAGGTCGCGGCGAGTAGAGTGAGGCCGCGGCGAACAGGAGCAGTCCGCGACAGAGGCCGCGGCGAACTGGGGCAGGTCGCAGCAGCGGACAGGAGCAGTCCGCAAGAGGTCGCGGCGAACTGTGGGCAGGTCGCTGGAAGAGGAGCACAGCGGATACAAGCAGAGCCCGCAGCGGACAGGAGCAGTCCGCAAGGGAAGGCGGAGAGAGAGAGTCCGCGAGCAGAGGCTCGAGCGGACAAAAAAGGAGCGAGCTAGAGGGGGGTCAGTCCGCGAGCAAGGAGGCTCGAGCGGATACAAGCAGAGCCCGCAGCGAGCGAGAGAGAGAAGCTAAAGGGAGCAGTCCGCGAGCAAAGAGGCTCGAGCGGATACAAGCGGAGCCCGCAGCGGACAAGAGGGAGCAGTCCGCGAGCAAGGAGGCTCGAGCGGATACAAGCAGAGCCCGCAGCGAGAGAGAGAGAAGCTAGAGGTAGCAGTCCGCGAGCAGAGAAGCTCGAGCGGATACAAGCAGAGCCCGCAGCGGACAGGAATGATTGTCCGGAGCGGATGGAGAGAGGTGGGCCCCACGAGTCAGAGCAGAAGATGGCTATAAGAAGCCTGGGGAGGGTGGAACCACGGAGGGAGAGAAGAGGAGCGGAAACAGAAGGGCAGTCCGCACGAGACCGGAGCGGATGCAGAAGGCAGTCCGCACGAGACCGGGCGGACAGAAGCAGAGGGGCAGTCCGCAGGAGACCGGGCGGACAGAGAAGGGTCAGTCCGCAGGAGACCGGGCGGACAGAGAAGGGGCAGTCCGCAGAAGACCGGGCGGACAGAGAAGGGGCAGTCCGCGGCTAGACGGAACCTGGCTCTGATACCATGTTGAAAGAGCCCAAAGCTTGTATGTATTATTTCAGTATGTAAATACAAGGAGAGAATACAAATATATAGGAGAGAAGAGAGAAGAATAAATCCTATACATGATGTGGGACTAAAGAAGGAGGAAGAAAAATAGGCCATCAAATGGGCCTTTTTACATGGGCTTTTCTAATAATTTTTAAGAATCTTTATATGATCATCTTCAATTGAACAATATTGCGTTGGAGATTTAGATATATTGAAATTGTTTTCCAAGTTGGAATTATGTCGATTAACATAAAGACTCATAATATAGTGATTTTTTTAAGTAAATTTACATTCATTTGATTTTAGATTGAGAGTGATTTGATTTTGCAGATGAAGATGATTTTTATGTTTTGAAATTTCATTTGCACGTACTTGATGTATTTCGCTCCTTTTGTTCGGCTTAGTTATTATATGAGAATTCATATTCAACATGCTTTTGGGTATTGCTTAAAATTTTGGAGTTTTGTTTTGTGAGTTTTTAATCATAATTTCCTTAAGCATATTGATTTTTGTTTTCAATTCTTTATTTATAATTTGAGATTATGTCTAGCTTTTTTTGCAAGCAATTGTGATATTTTTAAGAATTGAGATTAATGAATTAATGTGTGTTTCGTAATCATTTCTCAAATCTTCAAATATTTCATTCATTTCATTAGTTTCTATTTTATAATTCTTGTAACTAGCACAATCAGTTTTCAATGATGAGTTTTCTAAAAAAATTCTTATTTTTGTTTCTTTACAAAAAGAAGCTCTTTTTCAAGATCTTTATATTTTTCATCTAAGACATTACAATAAGTACACAGTATAGAATTTTCAACTACGAAGCTTTCAAGTGAACTAGATACATCATAATTAGATTCTACATTAAGTTGTGCTTTTAAATTTTTTATTTTCTAAACGTAGATTTGACTTAATATTTTTCAATTTATTAATTCTACGTCTAGCATTTTCAAGCACACAATATAGAAATAGATGTAATAAAAAGAAATTTTACTCACAGAGGTTTCAAAAGAGACAAGATTTGAACACAAGGTTCCTTTGACTTTTTATTGACATTCTTCTTTCATAGTTGAGATTCCATCTTCTCTTCTGCATGATATGTTCGACATGTCGTCCTCCAAGAGCAAGTCTTCATTTGGTTCTTCACTTGGATCAATAAGAAATCGCTCAGATTCATTATCTACAACAACAACACTCAAGCTTTTATCCCACTATGTAGGGTCAGCTATATGGATCCTTTGTCGCCATTGTGCCCTATCTTTTGTCATAATCTCGTTAATGCCTAAGTACATCATATCTTTCCTTATAATTGCATTCGAAGTCTTTATTGGTCTACCCCTCCTCGTTTAACATGTCTAGTGTCTAGACTCTCATAACGCCTAACAGAAGCCTCTAATGGTCTCCTTCGTACGTGTCCAAACCATCTTAGACGAGCTTCTCGCATTTTCTCTTTGGTGCTACTCTTGTCTTATCCTTGATAAATTCATTCTTAATTTTATCCAATCTCGTGTGTCCACGCATCCACCTAAGCATTCTCATCTCCGCAACTCCCATTTTTTGCTCAGATTCATTATCTGCTGAAGGAAATTATAAGTAATCTCAAGAAATTTTCATATATCGTAGGCAGTAGGTAGAGTGTAGATGAGTTTGAAAATCTCATGTCCAAGCCCACAAAAAAGACTATTTATAGCTTTAACATTTAAATAACATTCATTCCTATTTAAATTATGTGGAGGCTTGATAATAATCATATTCCGCACTTCTACGTCTAATGAAATGAGGAATTTTCTCAATAAATTTTTCACTCATTATAGTTCACACATGTAAACAGAGGCGGTGCTAGTGATTTTTCAGTGTACAAAGTTTCATCCCCACTAGTCAATTCGAGATCAGGGTTGACCATTATTCCCGGTGGTGAAACCGTTTTGAAATAACCTGGCTCTCATACCACTTGTTGGATCTGGTGACTGACCTTAGATGAGGGGTGAATATGGTTTTTAAGTAAATTTAGAATTAATAAAATTTCATCAAGGACAACCTTGTTTGGAAGCTACCGCGCGTGGTAAGGATACTGCGTGGAGGTAAGTCACAGAGCCGTGTTTCCTTGTAGAAAATTTGTTTTTCCGATTTCTCACACAACCATCAATGCCCTAGCAACATGCAACCACGAATTTGAGATGCAATAAAAGAAAAATAATTTTATTCAAAATTAAACACAAGGGTTTACAACAATATAACTTGATCTCCGTGACGCCGAAAATCGAAGGCAGTGAAACTAACAATTTTCTTTTAGTTTCTATACCGACCCTCAACCAGGACCGGTTGGCTCTCTCTCTTCTTCCTAAGAAGATTGACGAGTCGACTCTTCACCTTCCTCTCAGGAAGAGTCTTAGAGCTCACTAGATCTCCCAGATCTAAACGTCCTCCCAGGACGATTTCCACAGATTCCTCCCATAAATCCGACAGCCTCCCAGACCGATTTCCACAGATTCCTCCAGAAATCCGACAGCCTCCCATGCCGATTTCTCACAAACTCCTCCTAAGAACACGACGTCCACATCAGACGATTTCTCCGCACAAAATACAACAAGGTTAAAGAAAATACAAGAAAATAAAAGAGTTTGAAATTGTTGCTCTCTCAAATAAGAAATCCTCTGTAGAACGGTGAGCGATCAAAGCTTTTGAATGTCGTTCTTTTTGCACTCGATCAACCGCTGATGGTCGTTGAAGACTTCGCTCTTCGGAGTTCTTCGATCACAAACGGGAGGGAGAAATTTTGTTTTTCCTTGCTTGGAGACGGTGGTTCGCACCAACAGAGGCGATACTGAATCCTAGACGTGAAATACTCCTTTTTCCCCAGAAAAAGAAACGCGCGCTTTTATACTCGTCTCTAAAAAAAACTACCGTCTACGGTAGATCTAGCGCCCGGTGGTAGGTCTTTTCACGCGGTGTCGCCAGTTGTCCATTAAATTAGGAAAATATCAAAAATAATATTCACGTCACTTTTGGATACCGCGACGTGGTAAGGCTAGCGCCCGGCGGTAGTGGTTGCTCCTCAATGCAGTCGATTCGACGGTCGTCGAAATAGATAGCGCCCGACGGTAGGGATAGCACTTGGCGGTAGCGATGTAATCGAATTGGCTAGCGCCCGGCGATAGAACTAACGTCTAGCAGCAGCGATGCAGTCGAATTGGCAAACGCCCGACGGTAGGGCTAACGCCCGACGGTAGGTCATAGAGAAGACTCTTTGAGCGCAAAACATTAATTCTTCAACGCTAGCGCCAGCGATAGTGCCAGCGCACGGTGGTAGGTCTCAGACCTTGAAACTGTCATTTTTTTATACTTGTAAACTTGCGCACTATACCCAACGCAAGTATGATCAAATACAATTTATGATTTGATATTGTCAAACTAAAGAGATGCGGACCATGGGTTCCAACAACACCATGATCAGAAGAGTAAGTGGTATCATTAGGAATCCTACCAGAAGTGCAAGCCTTCTCCCCTTCTTGATTTCATCTGCTAGAGAAATCTAGAGTTTTGTAGCGAGAGTAGATGTGGTGTTATGTTGAGAAAGTGTATCCACTTTGGTTGAAAGAGAGGTTATATCTGTATCAAGAAAGAGGAAATAGATGTAAAGGTAGACAAACTAGTATGAGAATCAATACGAGTATTTGTGGAGATATGAACATCAGACCTTGGTGACACAACAGGAACCTCAAGATAAGCAGGAGAAGATAATGGAGTAGTCATAGGAATAGAGGGAAGAACGAAGGTAGTCACAGAATGAACGGGAGGTGTGGATGGAACAGCAAGGTGTGGATGGAGATCATGAAAGGTGAATAAGGTGGAAAAGAAACTGAAATGTTTACTGGAGGAGCAGTAGTTAAAGGAAAGGATTATGGAGATGAAGGCAGATAGTGACTTTCAGTGGGAACATAAGTAGATGCAGCATTCGCACATGGTTTCCTCTTGATGGGTCTTATCCATCTATCAAACAATTGTGCGGTAAACCTCTTTCTGGGAGGAATATGGATCCCTTTAGACAGGCAAACTAATGGGAATGAATGTTGTAACACCATACTCAATATCCTTTAATAAGATATGTGTCCGTGACTTTTCAAAATATTTTGATTTGGTTTCATCGGATACATCCCCTGGTGTATATGTTTTTTTCAAATTCAAAATTCTCATGACCTTCAATTGTGCCCTAGGAATGATATCATGTGCTGACACTTTGCACATTAGAATCTTACCACATATATCAGCAAGAATTGATATTCTTCAGAATCTTCTCTCTTTTCCATGTTGGAGGGCTTCTTTCCTTTGTACCTCATCGTTTTCAGAACAATACCAATTTCTTCATTAGTAAGAATTGCCTTGTCTGATCCGGTTGGTAGATTGAATGTGACGGTCAATTCAACATCTGTAATTTTGAATAGAACTTTGTGGATTATGCATAATAGAACATTATCCTCAGCCGAATTAATGGAAGTATAAAATTCATTAAACTCATCATGTTGTAGCCGAGAGCGGCTTGAAAGCAGCAGCTTCAATTCTTGGGAAATAAATAAATTCAGAATCACACAAAATTTCTCATCTGTTCTTGCGAAGGAGTCGAAGTCCAAAACAAATTCTGAATTAATCGTTGGTGATGCCATTAGATCATACAAAACACGTTAGACAAAGCGAAAAATGAGAGGAAAGATGAAAGGTTTGAAATAGGAGGAGAGACAACTGAATGGGGTTTTATTTTAACTTTTGTCGAGCCCTTAAATATTTTCTCAGAGCAAGAAATGACCTAGGTCTCCGCCTATAGTAGTCGATGTATCGACGTATAAGTAAGATTAGTCAAAGTATAAGAAGTCGATGCAAGATCTTATATCAAAGCGTTCATCCAACCTCATCGCAAACAGCCTTTGACTTATACTGAAATGCATATGAGAAGATAATAAACAACCATGTTTGAAAACAATCCAAAACTCTTTGACAAGAGCAATAAAAATCTTAAACAGTCTAGGAAACAAGGTTCAATAGCTTTCATCGAACTCAGGATATAAAATTGTGCCCTTCATCAAACTTGATGTTCGAACGCTTGAATGCAAACTTCAGTAAGTAATAGCAATTGTCTAACTACGATTGTCGAACATTTTTATGCTCGTGAACAAAGGTCGACAATCATGGGAGCGCAGAAAATGGACTATTGTCATTTCCGAGTAGAGATCGACGATCT